>CM029604.1:94163419-94491177 GCA_017311375.1 Mytilus coruscus
TCTGTCCGACGTCCTCTGTTAGCCATTGTAAGTAAGCATAAAAAGGACCGCGTGCTATAACTGTCCAGCCAAGTAGTTAAGAAAGAGAAATTTTCATTGGAGAACACAATTAAGCTTAATTCATTTTAGCATAAGCTAAAATCATTTTAGCATAAGCTAAAATCATTTTAGCATAAGCTAAATTCATTTTAGCATAAGCTAGAATCATTTTAGCATAAGCTAAATTCATTCTAGCATAAGCTAAATTCATTAAGTAAATGCGAAGTTAAATATTTATGACCTTGATTCCGCGCCAACATTTATGTATAAGCTAAACAATTCAGCATATGCTAAATTGATTTTAGCTTATGCAAAATGAATTCAGCTTATGCTAAAATGAATTTAGCTTAGCTAAAATGAATTTAGCTTATGCTAAAATCATTTTAGCATATGCTAATTATAATATAGCATATGCTAAAATGATTTAAGCATATGCTAAATTCGATGTTTATGACCCTAATTCCGCGTCATACAATTCGAAAAAATGTTAAGAAAAACTGGGACTTAATTGTAAGCGATAGCACATCAACCCAATCATTTAAACAAACACCCATTATCGCATATTAGAAACTCAAAAACTATTATTTTGAAATAAACAATAGATATGTTAAAAAGAAAAATAAAGATATCTTATTTTGATTGGCTGGCTGCCTATGATTAAGGACTCGTTTTTTAACAAAGAAAGTTACAAGTAAGAGAGAATCTTAACTAAGGGTTGAATTGAGATATTTGGATGGGTTAATGACTCGTTTCTTTAAACTATACTTAACGCCCCATAAAACAAGACATCCCACAAAACAACGCCGGACGACGACGACAGACTTGATCATATGCATATAGATCCATATAAGCTAAGAAGAGTGGAAATTTTATAACAATCAATTTTATAGTGTAAAATTTATTTAAGGTAGATTCACTGTATACATACCCCCATCTTGGACTGTACAATAACAGTACACAATCGGTCCAGTTCTTTGCCTATATCTGCATATTTGCAAGATTGTTTTTATGTATATAAAAAAGTGATTTATTGCATTATCCAAAATGTTAAACAAATACCCAATATTTGTTTTTAAAATCAATTTTTCAGCTTAGCCATTTAAAGGAAGATAACTCTTATAATGAATATTTTTTCTTTTAATTTTCTTAAAGTATATTATAAAACCTATCTTCTCATATCTCATTTCCAAATTCTATCTCATAGATTTCTTTTATTCACAAAACTGAGTTTTCATGAACAATCTATGCAAATTTGGGCAATTTTGCACGACTTGTAACTTCAAAAATAGCACGGTGACCCATACTTTTTATTATATATTTGCAAAAGCATAGTAAAATCTTCATTTTAGCAAAGTATAAGAAGATTCTATCTGATGAAATATATACCGATGATCTACCTTAAACACTTCCTCCAAAATTGAAGAATATTTTGCCATGTATGATTTAAGAACAATCAATACAGTTCAAATCGGTCACCTCAGTTGATGAATTACATCCAATTCCCATTCTCTTAAGAAAAAGCGGATGCAATACATTTTTGTTTTGTATGAATGAGGATGGCGGCACAGAAAGGTTCACCTTCAATATTAACTTTTAAGATATAACTGCTGCATCGGAGTGCAAATTTTTCCCAAGCCGAGTGTGCACGTTTTTCCGTAGAAAACTTCTTGCTTGGATTGACTTACTATTGGAATAGGTATCAATCTGAGCTTTATAATATAGGAAGAGTCCCATTTGTTTACATAAAACATCCAAGTTTCTCAGCATGTGACGCTAGTTCTTATAAAACTATTTTTACTATATTTTCGGATACTATGTGCATAAACTGTGAATTGTACCTTGCCAGCTGGTATTTTATCGCTCTGAATGAGTAATTTTACATCGGATATGACCTTGAGAGGTCATACCGGTGTTATGTTGCCGCAGACATTGCCTTTTCCTTGCCGTTTGACTGATAACCGAACGTATTTCGTATAATTACGCGGATATTATCGAGTGCAAAATAACATTCCTTATCGCTTGTTATATATTAATTTCATCAATAAATATTAATGAAAATAATTTTAAGAACATAGATAAATGATATGAAAATGTTTTGTCGTGAGAAATATATATAAATAACAAATTATGAATACCGAAAATTTCTGTTAACGCATGCGGAAGAATATCTCGAGAAAGTTTTGCAACAAAAGCGGGAAAATATGAATGCCTACTCAAATCCAATCTATTAGAAAATCGAATTATTACAGAAGAGTGTCCATCATCCACTTGCACTGCACTATCATTAGAAATATAGAATAGAATGATATATAAATGGATGAAAATTTTCCTGTTCAGTTATTAAGATGATCTGTTATATTTATAACTGTTATACAAATATTAATATAATATATAACAACAAACCAAATTATACTGATAACAAATGATTATATCAATACAATATAATAATTATTACGGTGAGGTTGAATTCCTGTCATTTGTTCATCATCCACACAGGAACTTGTCTCAGAAAAATATATCTATGTACCTTAACCTAACTTTCAGGTATAGAGATATGATTTATTTTCTGAGACAAGTGCTGTGACCATCCACCAGAACTCAAGTTGCGGTCATCCGATGTTCAGTACTTCAGTACTTTGATTTACTAAAAGATTTATTGAGTGACCTAGTGTATTCTACGGAAGAAATATAAACATGATGAATGAGTCTAAAGTTCCTAACTTAAGGTTAAACATGCAACATTCTATAAAGGATCGAAATTACTCCAGATCCCCTCCATCAGTATAAGTGATATCAAGAAATAAGATTACAGTTACTCTAAATTTTAAGTTGCCTGACATAATGTCGTCACACATCCGTTGAAATCCTTTTGTTGTTTGTCTGTGCACAATTGAACTGTCAATCTACCGTATATAAGATCAAGTGATTATGTTACACTGACAATTTTACAGCTGCAAAGCCATTGTCGCAAACCACTGAAGTATTTATGGATATCCAAGAATTTTATTTGTAGTATTTATATTGTAACTTCAATAGCGCAAGAAACACGCATTATTACTCTTGGTTAACGAGTTCTGAATTTCGAATCTGAAATCTGAAATTTTGAATTTTGAAATATGAACGATCCTGGTCGGCTTTCGTACTATTGATATACATTCCTCTGGTCTGCAAATCAACTACAGTTCAATTTCAGTATAGAGGTCTACATTTCTCTCCTACAATAAAAAAAAACCCAAACAAATAAAAAAAAAATTGAATGTCAATCATTTATTTACATATCGATGATCTATTTTGATAAATAGAAAATTGATATGAGTGCATATCGACAAAACGATAAGATTGAACATTATAAATGAACTAATCAAACAATCAGCAATTCTGCTCTTAGACAAGATCATTTACAAATGCATCAATAGTTTTCTAACATCCCCATAATTAAAACAAATTGTAATATTTATCAGTGAAGTCCAACAAACACTAAAGGCTATCGTCAAGCTTTACACATATCTGCTACTAAAAGTATATATAGCTATTATATGTATGCATTAAATTAATATGGGATAAACGTCAATTCAATAGCACCAAAGTTTAAAAAGTGAACAATGTTGTTGTGGCTTAATATGTTAAAGAAAGATTTATGTTGTAAACTACAAATATTAACAGCCCATTTATTACCATCACTACGCCAAGCTATTTTATGTTTGCAAAATGTAATACTTGTGCTTTTCAGGAAACGCGAATGAAACAAGGGACCATTTTGGAAAAAATCTTTAAAAGGCCCCAACTGAAATTGCTTACCCAAAACATTATTTTATTTGACAACTTTTTATCACGTTATACGAATAAAATTTGAAAAAGGAAAACATTTTCGTGCGTCCGAAGCGCGTTTCTAGATTAACTTTCACCAAGAACGCTGAAACCTAAAATTGGAAAACCGGGTTGGTAAATCTTAAAACTCGTCAGGAGCTTAATGTCCAAAAGAGACTAAAAAGGAAGAGTAAAATCAATCAAAATTTGTCTGAGGGTGTTTTAAACTTAGTTTACCTTTATCGTGAAGCTCAAACAAATAAATTACAAAGCAATGGATCCGATGATCGATACTTGAACACGTCAGTAGCTACATTTCTGAAATGGGTAAGAAAAAAAAAAATGGGCCGAAAAGATAAATTATGCAAACATTTTATCAGATGATTCCGAAGCACTCATATTTATATAATATGTTGGAGAATATTTACTTCTATATACGTCTCTTGAATACGACGTCTAGATCTTCGAACTTCTCCTTTGTATACCATAAGCTGTAATCTACCTAAAATTAAAGTTCGAAAGCATAAAACAGCAAATGTTCTTAAATTTGTAACAGATTCATAGGATATATCAATTAAACCTGACAAAAGTAAATCTTTAAAAGAAATAGAAAGTCAACGTTATGAACTGTTAGTATTTGCAATTAATATGAATTATTATTATTGCGAATCAAATAAAACTTTTCCACAGAGACATCTCCTCTTGGTTGAGGTATCAAACTTTTGTCAGTTCTATTGTTCCATTAAATAAATACAATACCTCAACCAAGAGGAGATGACTTTGTGGAAAAGTTTTATTTGGTTCGTAATAATATGGTCATTATTAGGTCTTTCCACTTTTCTGTGGAAAGCCCTATTGGTTTTCTTCTGATTATTATTATCTTTTTCTTCTTTCGCCACTTTTTTTCTGACGGTGCTTTTTCGTCTCGCAAGATGTCGCTGAGATTTTTTGCATATGATATCGAACAGTTATTGCGACTTTGAAACCGACCCTGTTTAACCGAATACTTTTTATTGTAAGAGTTATCTCCTCAAACACTATTTTTCTTGTGCACGCATCTCCTTCGCAACTGTAAAAGATTATGACAAATTTATGTCACCAATTTTCTCGTTATATTCTCAGGATCTTAAGAATAATTTTGACCGAAGCAGTCCAGAAACTCCATATGAGAGTTATTTCCCCCTTCTGTATTTAAAATAAGTAAAATAATTGTATTTGGTATAGATACCATAAGTGATAGAGACCTAGGGTCTTAAGTGATAGAGACCTAGGGTCTTTTGATTTGAGGTCCTTGATCCAAAAAAAAAAAAAAAAAAGAAAATAGGGTCAAGGTCAAAGGTCAAGGTAATTTTAAATTTGGATTTTGGCTTATTTTCACCTCTTTTCAAACACGATATCGACAACATATTTTTACTTGATTGTTAGTTGCGACATGTCGTAACACATACATATTGGTTTAAAGAGTACGCTTACATCAAATTAGAGTTTTCTCCCTCTTTTATTTAAAAATATGTATATGGTGATATAAATCATGAACCAAATATAATTAAGACCTAGGGTCTTTTGATTTGAGGTCCTTGGTTGATGAACTTGAAATTGAGCTGAAGGTCATAGGTTGAATTGACGTTCTAGATTTTGACCTTTGCTTTTACCTAATGTGTATACATGATAAAGCCATGGGACTTTTGCATTAGGTTTCAAGCCATTTAACCTTGGAAAAGCCAACCAGAAATGACCCTGTGTAAACCGGAAGTAGCTATTTTTGTACTTAATTAATACAAAAGTTTATAGAACCAGATATTGTTGGTATCAGTGTCGATTAAACGTTTGAATAATACCGGAAGTAACATTTTCAAACCGGAAGTAACAAATTATCTACCTTATTTAAAAATTTCGTGTAGAAACCATATATTTTCGGAATCAGCGTACAATAAGCTATCATTTGACGCTGAAATGACATTTTAAACCGAATTTTACTATTTTCATATTAAAATACATGTTTTTTTTGTGGAAAGACCTTCAATTGTTCTCTGAACAATTGGTTTTAATTATAAATAAACTGTTAACAAACTTTGAAATGTACGAAAAACTAAGAATTTTTACCCCAGGAAAAGATTACCATAGCTATATTTGTCAAAATCTTTCGAAATTTTGGATCCTCAATGCTCTTCAACTTCATACTTTATTTGGCATTTGAAATATTCTGTGTTCGAGCGTCACTGATTAGTCTTTGGTAGACGAAATTTGCGTCTGGCGTACATGAGTTTAATCCTAGTATCTTTGATGAGATTCTTAGGAACAGAAATACCATTAACTTATCGATATCTAATAGTTAGTTTTAAAATAAGAATAACACTTTTTTATTTTGATGCGTCCGAAGCACTTTGCTGGATTAACATTATCAGGATGGCTCATATCCATCTAAGGTCAATGTTGCCTGGGGAAGTCAAATTAGGGCGACAGTTGTTTACCTTTGTTCAGAATCTCGAAAAATCTATCAGGAAGAGACCAAGTATGACCACAAACAAAAACTGAGAAAAGGGAGCAAAACCGGGTGAGTGAAATGGGTAAGCGTCTCCTGCTATGCATGCATCTCCTCTATACGAATTTACAGTCATTCAAAACTGTCACAAGCAAGAATAGGATAACATATTTTTTAATAAATTTTAATTTTATCAAAGAGAATCTAAAAGGCAATATTAAATCATGTCCGTATATTTTGAGACATGTGTATGATATGCGTATGTAAAAAGCATTGTTTGCAAGATGCAGCACTATATTAAAACATGCTTTATTGGATATGTTTTTGAAAAGTATATTTTCACATCTCTAGTTTGATCAGAAAAACATGCAAATCTAAAGCCTTCTTTTATATTAAATACGTTAAGAGGTATCAATAAGATCTACCTGATTTCCAACAAGAATATATTTTTGCCGCAATGATTGTGATTGTCACTGCACAACCACATGTTAACAAATAAATAGCTATAAATGGTATATTAGCCACGCCTATGCTACTGGGTACTTCAGCCGTGCTTACTGGTATATAATCTAAAATGAATGAAAATGTATGACAAAAAGGTATCTTTTCCCAAACCAACATTATGGATATCAATAAAAGTATATGCGAGAACACGACAGTTTGGCACCTACAAAACAATAGAGTTTACCAAAATAAGAAGACATACACATATTAAACAAACCCAAACTACGATAAGATCAATGTTAATCCTTTTAGCTTTGAGGTTTAATGTATTGAAGTTCAACAGATACAGAAGAAATAAAAAGTATTCAGTCGAAAACAGACTGACAACGTTATGGCAATAAAAACTAACAAAAAGAAGAAGAAAAAAATACAAATACAACTAGAAAACTACATTCTGAGCAACACGAACCCCACCAAAATCCTGAGGTGATCTTTGAGTTGCCGGAATAGTAATCAGATCTTTCTCCACATGTTGCACCTGTTGTGATTCTATCGTTAGCACAAGTTCAGTGATGTCATATGAGAGGAAAAGAGAACAAGATTGTGGTGATGGAGGCCGATTTATCTTTTAAATGGATGCCTTCAACTTCACTTCTTTGAAACTTGGTTTAATACCTTCCTTGTAACCAGTAACCCTCAAATTAAGAAAATCATGATAGGAAACCAAAGCTCTGGAAATCGTTTAAAATTTTGAGATATATACTCCATATACAGGGCTGCTCGCATGTTTCTA
The DNA here is from genome assembly GCA_017311375.1 of Mytilus coruscus. Classification (NCBI taxonomy): domain Eukaryota; kingdom Metazoa; phylum Mollusca; class Bivalvia; order Mytilida; family Mytilidae; genus Mytilus; species Mytilus coruscus. Next base: position 94,170,985 of record CM029604.1, read on the forward strand.
CATAGAAATGAACCTTTCACAATTTTGGAGCTGAAAGTTTTCTTCTTAAAATACTCTGTAAAAGTTCTTCATTATCAAATGTATTACAGTTAAACTAATTGGTACCAGGACTTAGAAGAAAAGATAAATGCAATTTGAAATAAAATAAGAAATCTTAATTAAGCAAAGTCGCATACTAAAACAAAATAAATAAATATACTATGTACAAAAGAGTAAAAATATATATACCATATATAAAAGAGTAAAATTATGGCTTCCTGTCCCGATTTCATTCATGACGTTACAGGTGAAAATTCCAGAATCGTTCTTTGTCGCCTTATATATAGTATATGTTGAATTCCATTTATGAGTCATGTCGTCCTTGATCCACATAATATCTGTTGAACTCGGATTACTATCACTTTGACATAATAAAGTGACAGTTTGACCTTCATAAATATATTCTTTTGGGAATATGTAGATGCTAACGGCAGGTCTGTCTTGAATAAAAATACAAAATGCGATAAAAATACGAATAGTTCCAATATAGTCAAATGAAATATTGTTTTTTTTTAATTTTCATAATATTTTCTTTATATTGAAGAAGTAGAATTCCATATGAAAATCATGCAACATCGATTTTATCATATGCTCCAACAAAAGACAACAAATAATTATTTTGTCAATCAGATGCAATATGGATGATGAATAAGTATAATACACCAAATAAATGAATAAAATTTTCCATTTTCTATGATACAGAACATATTATTACTATATGCTATTAACTGATATGCAGAAATTATATGGTAATATATATATACAATAGAGTTACAATCACATATTGGTTGACACATACATTTTGTATAGGTCAACCATTTCGTGATGGTGGCCGTAAAAGTAATGTAGTGTCGATTTCAAGGGTTCGTTCTCTTAACTCTTTGGAGAAGTTTTGCGTTAGCACATCCCTGCTGATGAAGTACGTCAAGTGCAATGAAGATATACAAACGCTTTACGCTGGAGCAGAGGGTATGGTACTGTTGAGAAATGAGAAATGGACAATGAAAATTTGAAACCATCATGTTTGTCATAGATTTTAGTTTGAAGTCGTCCAACAGTGTAAGTACTGAGATTACGATATGAAGCATATTAAATACCTGGTTTTGTACCGCTGCTGACTGACTACAAGTCCTGAGTGTATCGTCAGCTCATAGTCAGTGCGGTGATTCTGGAATGATTTATAACATACATATCTTAATAGTCCGTCTACATTTATAAAAATGACAAAGAAACTAAGGTTCCAACTCCTTCAAGTAAAGTTGACCGAAATGGATTTGGCTATTATTTTTATGATAGTCTTCTATTTGACTCCTACAGACCACACTTCCTTAAATGTAAAACTTATAATTCAGTTCTTGAGGATATCAATGCATTTTAAATCATACCATTTCTGCTTTGATGTTTTTCTAATCCTAGAAATGGATATATCATCAACCCTCTTCTTTATTTCTAAAGTGCATTCGAAATATGATACGAAAATATTGTTCATGCATTTCTCTCTTACTGAAATAAAAATCCGATTTCTCCCGTCTATATCAAATTCTCATTGCTTCACTGATATCTTCAATGAGCAACAAAGCAGAGGACTCACTTTGTTCGTATTGGAAACATGAAAATGAAAACAACACGTTATTAATTTAATGCGTCCGAAGCGCTTTTCTGGATATACCTTTAAATTTCACTTAGATCCGTACAAACAACGGTAAATTGCCAGCTCATCTGCATGTTCTACCAAGGAATTGTCCGTTCGATTAACCAAAATTGTGTCCGCAGTGAAAGAGTGATTACAGACAAACTGTGATACTCTTTACTCGCATAGTGGCATTTACCATGTGTGGATCCTTTAGAACTCAAAAGTATTTCTGGAACGATGAAAAGACAAACAGTAGGGTATCATCAGCTCAGTAGTCAGTACTTTGGCGGTACTGACATGATTTATAACAAACCTTTCTAAAGTTGTCCGTTAATAGTTTTGAAATGATTAGAAACTAAGGTTGCAACTCCTCCGGCTAAGTTAACCTTAGATGGATTTGGCTATTTTAGGTCCTTTTGGTAATATAGCTCTTCAACTGTTTTGCTTCTTATACATCCCTGGCTTTGAAATATTCGGCTTTGAGTGTTCCTGATGAAAGTAAATCCAGAAAAGCGCTTCGGACGCATGAAATTTATAACATGTTGTTTGCATATTTTCTACCCTTTACACCACCATACAATATACAATCTTGAAAACCCGTCCACAAGAAATAATCCATAATGCTTTCCTCCATATCGAGGGTAACATACGCTACAAATTCATTCTTTTGAAATACATTCGGCATATTCAATTAATTATGAACACGAAAATAAACATGCTTCAACAAATAACAAGTGATAATTATGCTGGAGATTTTCATTGACAATATTTTGTTGAATTTGATGGTAGAATTATCCAGCTGGTTATCGGCGTTACTATGGGAACCAGCTGTTCACTTCTCCTGGCCAACCTTTCTGATTTATTATATGAGTCCCAGTTTCTTCAAACAATTGCAACCAACAAGTATATCATTTAATCCACATACAGGTATATTGATGGTGTTCTTTACATTAGCCATCTAATCTTTTCTTATTGGGTCCCATAAATATATCCTCCTGAACTAGAGATTATAGAAACCTCAGATACAGCTTTTTCTGTCTCATTTCAAGACATATACATTGAAATTGATAGCAGCGGTCATAAATTTGAAATATGAAAATTTCCTCACCTTAGCAGCAAAATATCAACTTAGTCCGCGTATGTAGTACATTTCGCAACCTATCATACAATATTCAAGAGCTGGCAGCTTCCGCTCAGATTTTGTAAAACGTCATCGGTGTCTGAGCAAGAAATCAACAAGCCAGAGTTTTGTCTAAGATCTTTTCAGCTTAATTCTCAAAAGTTCATCGGAAAGTACCAAGACCTAATAGATAAATGTTCAGGTTCTACTTCATAAATAACACAAGATGATCTTGAGTCAGTCATTCTAGATGCTGAAGTTGTGTATCATATTGTTTATTTTACAGTTGTTTCTTTATTTGTCTTTGTACTATAATGTTCCTTTTGGTCATGTTTCGCTCTTGAATTGGCTCAGTATTTGTACATCCAGCCTTCTGGTTTTTGATTTTGATCAATCCTGGTGCAGGTGGGTCCGGATACAGAGGTTCGATTTGGACGCATGAGGTTTATATAGGGTTGTTTTCATTTTGTTTACCCTTTTTATATTTCACTTAATTTGTACTTTATCGGAAAAGTGTACACTAGTATGCTATTGTGTTTTAATTTACTGTATGTACTAAACCGTATTTTGTTGACTTCTTTGTCAGATTTATTTGTATTTTGTAAGATTTTTTAGTCAGTTTTGTATAACTGTGATACATGTTCAAACTGTTTTGGCTGCTCGATCCCAATCATTGTCACATTAACTTATTACGTCTGATTTTGTTAACACAACGGAACATAAACAACTATCATACAAGTCGGATTTTTGGCAAGCTATTTTACAAGGTTTAACCCCATTCCCCGTCCCATTTTCTCCAGAAAATGTTTTATCAAGTCATGAACATCACACACTCAAAAATATATTACTTGAATTTACTTAAAACAAGAATTGATTTTACTCAAATCAAGTGAAAAACAAGTAAAATGTTTGTCAAAAATGAGTAATTGCTAGTAATGCCAAGTAATTATAAGTAATGACCTAGTAATTAAATGTAAGTAATTTTCAATGTATCTTAAGTAATTCTTTTAATAAATACTAAGTAATTTTTTCATATATAATAATTTATTCTTTTATTATAGTAAGTAATTCATTTAATAGATATAGGAAGATGTGGTGTGAGTGCCAATGAGACAACTCTCCATCCAAATAACAATTTATAAAAGTAAACCATTATAGGTCAATGTACGGCCTTCAACACGGAGCCTTGGCTCACACCGAACAACAAGCTATAAAGGGCCCCAAAAGTACTAGTGTAAAACCATTCAAACGGTAAAACCAACGGTCTAGTATATATAAAAACGAGAAACGAGAAACACGTATAAATTACATAAACAAACGACAACTACTGTACATCAGATTCCTGACTTAGGACAGGTGCAAACATTTGCAGCGGGATTAAACGTTTTAATGGTACCAAACCTTCTCCTTTTTCTGAAACAATAGTATAACATCACAACATAGAAAAACACACGATAAAACATCAATTGGAAGGCTTAATTCAATCAAAACGTAAATTAACATACACATTAAGTATTTCTTTTAATTATAGTAAGTAATTCTTTTATTAAAAGTAAGTAATTCTTTTAATAAAAGTAAGTAATTCTTTCAATAAAAGTAAGTAATTCTTTTAATACACATTAAGTATTTCTTTTAATAAAAGTAAGTAATTCTTTTAATACACAGTAAGTATTTCTTTTAATAATAGTAAGTAATTCTTTTAATATTTATTGAGTATTTCTTTTAATACTCTTAATAATTCGTGTACCACTTGTAAGCCATTTTTGTACTTATGGCAAGTAATTTCTGGAAATACAATTACTTGCAACAGTACATTTATTTGTAGGTTTTGGGTAATTCTTTTACATATAAATTGTATATATAAATATTATATTTACAGATTAAAATAAAACTCTACACTGTTTTATCATAAATGCATATAATTTGAAAAAGTAACATACCTTTTAAAGAATTATCATATACTATATCGTTTGTTATAATCCATTTTTATTCTTGTTTGTTGTAAGTTAACATGGGTACCTCCCAGCAACTCTTTGTGTTACATTTTCATTTTATTGAATTAGTACACAAAGAATAGCTAGAAACATAAATACCCACAAAGTGTCCTTTTGTAAGGTTCTCCTTTCCTTTCATGCTTGTCAATCGTGCAAGTATTTCAACAAACTCAGTTTACTTTTTGTTCAAATTCAAATCTGAATGAGTTCCAGCCAATTTTCAAAAAAGCTTACAAAGGTCAAATGAAACCTTAATTCTGATTGGTTGAATATTTTATCAGTCTCAAATCAAAACTTCTTATTAAATACAGGAAATATGATATAATTTTGTACATTTAAGATAAATAATTAATAATAAATTTTAGTAAGACTAAGTCATGTAAGTTTACATTTAAAAATATATCAAAATTAATAATGATAATTTGAAGATATTTTGATATGAAAATAATTTAAGTAATGACTAGTAATTCTGATACTAAGTAATTCCAATCAAATATTTTAATAATTTCAAAGTATTATCTAAAACAGGCTATTATTTCAATTTGGAATTATTTTTAATTATGGAATTTACATAATTCTTGTGCTTGAAATTTTAATGAATTCCATGTTTATTCTGCATTATAATTTTTAATATAAAAAGAAGATGTGGTATGATTGCCAATGAGACAACTGTCCACAAGAGACCAAAATGACACAGAAATAAACAACTATAGGTCACCGTACAGCCTTCAACAATGAGCAAAGCCCATACCACATAGTCAGCTATAAAAGGCCCCGAAATGACAATGTAAAACAATTCAAACGAGAAAACTTTCCATTACACTTTCCATACAATGTATTTTGTATAGATAGTGTTGTGCGCGCACAGTACATGCATTCTATTGAAAATGTGTTATCTTCTTTGTAATAGAAAGTGTTGTGCGCCGCACAGAACATCAAAATACAGAATAAACATGGAATTTATAAAAAAAAATTCAAGCACAAGAAATTATGCAAATTCCATAATTAGATAATTCCAAGTTGAAATAATAGCCTGTTTAAAGAAAATTGCTATAATAGTTATCCAAATTTAGGCAATTTTCAGACTGTGAAACCTACATATGTTGAAATTGTTAAATTATGGAGTCAAATTTCATAGGAAGCATTTATTATTATATATAACAAGCCTTATGCAAGCAAACAACATTATGTAGTGCCTAAGCCTACTTAGTAATAACAAGTTTTATATCAAAGTTATCAGAAGTAATTCCAGTAACTTTCATACTGCATTTTAGTATAAATAAAAAAATAAATATGTGTAGTTCATTAATATATAACTTAATCTAAGTAATTTCTTTTACTAAAAACAGTAAGTTATTACTTAAATAAGGACTAAGTAATTCATTTACTCAAGTGAGTAAAATCATTATTAGTATTTGTTTTAATTTAAGTAATTTTTTAATAGACACACATTTTCAGTAAAACAATTACAGTCCCTGTAACGTAAAGTTAACACTTTTTCATTCGGGAATCGTACGTACAGCGTTCGGGAATCGTTCGTATAGAGTTCGGTCATCGTTCGTATATCATTCGTATAGCGTCCGTACAACGTTCGGTCAGCGTTCGTTCATCGTATGGTAAATATCACCGTTTAGGGTTTTGTATATCGTATGGTTCATGGTATCGTTAAGCGTTTTATTTGTCGTATGGTACATGGTATGCTTTAGCGTTTAGCGTTTCGTTTATCGTATGGTATGTGATATCGTTTAGCGTTTCATCAATCGTATGGTATAGTGTTTGTTAAGCGTCTGATACATGTTAGGGTTTTATTTCAGAAAGTTATTTCAATTATTATTTTGAGTTAAAATAATTTAATATAAAAGATGCGGGATAAAAAACATTATTAGTTTGGATTGGATTAAATCTCCAACTAATATCATTATGGAATATATATAAACTGAAGGAAACGTTTCCTCCCATCACATTTTGACTTGAATAACATGAGACCAAATACCGCGATATGTCTCTCTCTTTCTCTCTCTCTCCTCCACCAAATATTTCTCTGATCCAAATATTTCCTTTACACAATAAATTATATATAATGGTCTATAAATGAGGCTTTATATGAGATACACGTTTATATCTAAATGTATTAAAAAAAGACAAGACATCCATGGTATTTGTTCCCTCAATGTCAGAGTCTGATATAAACCGAAAATTGCCAGGGATATATAAAAATTCGTTGAAGGCATCTATGGAACCAGCGTCGCTTGTGATTCCTGCTGTCGGTGTTAAAACTGTTATTTTGACTGTAAAAAGTGCTTAAGTCCATGTATGAGTAAAATACAGATTTAAAAAATAACTCTACCTTTTTTATATTTCTTTATTTTAGAGGTAAGCTTCTGGCCAAGTTTCACCTATTCTAACGCAAATCATTTACCTTAAATAACCAATCAATTGTATTCTAATTCTTTGTACGAATAAATGAAATATTTGTCACTGGACGTTATGCATGCTATCAATGATCAAATACAAATCTACAGTATTTATAAACATACTACAATTGTATATATGAAAGAGTTTAGATAATATAAATTTTAATTCTTTTACACATATTTGAAGGATCGAAATAATCAGTTCTACAAATGGTTGTTATTGAAAGACTTGAAATTTTACAAATATCACATGCCTCTATGAAATTTCTTATCGACGCACCAAATTTTTTCCTTTTATCGTGCATAGCTCATTTTCCGATTCACTTAGGTTTCTAACGATCTTTTTACTTGTTCATTACATTCTAAAATTAAAATCCTACACAAATTGCAAAACCTTTTATTCTCAGGCTAGACTGCGTAAAAGATCAATACTGTTTTGTTTGTGTACACACAGTGTTTTGAAGGGTGATATCCAGTTCTGACAAACCAGTAAATTCTTCACCCGGGGATATGCATTTGACATTAATCTTCCTTCAGTAACTTTACAATACCCAGTCGTGTCATTTCTGTATATTGTACATGTAGATAGCACGTGTGATACATGTATATACACCAGCAATACCCATTCAAGTGAATTTTTATCTTTTAGAAGAACTCCATATCCGATAACATTAAATATTATACATAAACATAAAATTACAATTAAAAAAATGGTAATAATAAGTTCAAATGTTGCTTTATTAAATGCACCTTGATACGTATTTGTAAACTTATGTTATTACTTTATTTCAAGTATCTTTTTGTATTCTTTTTTGGCTTCAATTACCTTTTTATCTTATTGACTTATTCGTAAATCAAAAACGCACAAACCTAAATAGAATCATATGGCATTGATTGATTTCTCTAACTCAAAACTAGTTATAGATGCCTCTTAAATTTTATTTTTCTCGTTGGGTTGCTTGTCCATTAATTGACGTTTACGCCATATTCTTTTGTTCGGTATTTGTGAAAAGCCGCTCATCGATCAATTTCAAAAGAAATCTAATACTCGTAAGTCATGAACATTGAAGTTCAACTTGCTATCAATTTTCATATACGCACAAAGATAAAATAAATGAAACACTTTTAAGCTGTTTAAATCATGCAGTGAATTTTGAAAATATAGTTTTGAAAACCGGTTACTTCTGTTTAATACTTTTCTGTCCCTTTTCTTAATAATTAGGACACGTGTCACTGGTTAATTTAGAACTACACTGGTTAATATAGAACTAGTCAACCATGAATAATCCCAAACAACAAATTTTTGATTGGTTTGCCATACTTGCTTATATTTTCAATTACGTATTGTTTTCGGCAGAGACTACTACATGCATAACAGTTATAGTAGTCTCAGTTTTCGGCAATATTGTAACAATATCCTTTAGAATTTTAAATTGCTTCAGTCATTTGATATATATATATATATATTTTTTTTCATGATTAATGTTTTAGATTGATAATATAATTGCATCATTTTTAAGCATTATTTATATGACATTTTAATATTTATTTAACGTGCATACCGATTTGATTGGCAAATAACTGTTTAAACACTTGACGCCATATTAATATTATATATGAACATTTCGGAAAAATTAGGCGGATATTTAATCATCGGCTCTCAGGAAGTTTACTTGTAGGTTAAAAGAAGGGGGAAAATATACCTCTAAGTAGTAAAACTTTAAGATTGGTATTCTTTAAATTGTATAACTTTCATATTCTGGCTTTCTCTTCAATTTTCAAATTATATGGAGAATCACGTTTTAATGCCAGATCTTTTATTATTTGTTCTGTTAAATCAAAGACATGTAGTACATGTATTCTATTTCCCAGGATAAATTTATTCACAATGATAAAGAAGTTAGGGATGTTGTGTATACACCTTTCTATAGGTGAACACTATATATGTTGCCCACTAGCTGTCCTTATGTGTTTTTGTTGTTTGATTGCTGTCTCGTTGTCGTTAAACCCACTATGATCTTCTACAGTTTCAGTTCCGTTTGATGTACGTTTAATTCGGTTTAAAACAAACCATATTTGATAGGGTTATTCAATATATATTTCCTTAAGACTTTGCTCAGAGGAAAGTAATAGAATAGGTTTGAATATACATTTTAGTGCAAAGTTAACAGTAAAAAAAGTTTCACTTTTCAATTTTAACTCCCAAAATTTTAAACTATTAATTTTGAAGATGTGTTTCATCTAAACGAAGTCTAAATGGTCACCAACTTACCAGTATATTGTTTCCCTATTTGGCACACACCTAAATATAAACCTCATTGTAAATACAATTTATTGGTCGTAGTAAATTCTATTGAGCACAAAACAAATCCATTTTTTTTAAATATGAAGAAAAATGATAGTTTTTTTTACTTTGAAACACGGAGTTAATACTTTAAATTGCATTGTGCACAAAAATCCTTAAATCTTCCTAGGAATGAGAAACTCTTTTCTTCATAGAAATGTTTGAAATAGTTTACACTGGACATTCAACAACTTACAATCAATCAACTAAAATATATCCAAGGATTTTATTATGCATGTACATGTATATAAATGCCGGATACCATATACATAAATTGAATAATCAATAAAATATAGTGCTGTCAAAAGAAACATTATCATGAGGATATCAAAATAATTCAGTTTTCTTTCAAAATGATTTGCAAACAGTCCTCTTTCAGAGAATTTTTCTGTCTGTGCTATCGCTCTGTGTGGGTTAATTATTTTAAGCATAAAGTTTATAAATCAATCTCTGAAACACATTATTATTATATATATATATAGAAGTCAAAGTAAACATTAAACTTATGCATGGCGGAAGAGAAATATACGAAAACGATAGGTGCAATGTGCATGCAGCCTTGCAAATGATATTTAATATAAATGTTTTTAATTTATAAAACTTAGGACTTTAATTTAAATATTGTTGATGGGATGTTGAAGTTTCCAGAACATAGAAAATACACAAGAAAATCTATCAGTACACTAGTCTATCAAAATGTGCTTGGTGTCCATTTTACAATATATTGTTTAAGAATTTAGTGTTTTTTATTCATTCTGACATCTGTGTCCCTGGATCTGAACAAGAAATTGCGAAGACGTTATGCTTATCAGTTTACCTTTAAAAGATTTTCAACAGAATATTATATATATAATTTTTAAAATTTTTGTTTTCTTTGCGAAAACAAAATGGCCCTAAAGCTAAATGTCATCGTCAGATGTATAATGGAAGGCGATAAACACTTTAGAATATACACCACCTGCTGGATCTTTTACCTGGACAGCGATCTTGTTACGTAACAAGTACGAATGTAAAATTATCGATATGGTATATTCAGTCGAATATACACGGTATCTCTGGACTGGGGTATTTAAGATAATTTGAACTGATAATGTATGTAAATTTATTTGTGCTTTATGTTAAAAAAATAATGCATTTAACCATTTTATTTTCGAAACTTCTTTAAAATGAGTTGACTTTGAGCATATATTTATTTTCAAAACCGGAGACAAATCACTGATTTCCAATTATAAACCAAATTCATTATTATCAGCAGTGGGCAAAGTATTTGAAAAAATGTATTTAAAAATGTATTTAATCACTTAATTAGTTACAAAAAGCGGTTTGTTTCAAGTTCATATTCGCCCTTTGAGAATACTAATGCAGGAGTTCCACAAGGCTCTGTATTAGGTTCCCTACTATTCCTTATTCATGTATATGACATAGTTGGTAATTTGATAAGTCTAACTCGATTGTGTGCTGATGAAACATCCCTTTCTTATTCAAGTAATAGTCCTTACACATTAAAGGATGTCTTAAATAGCGATTTAGAACAAATTTCGGCATGGTCTAAGGATTGGTTTATTGATTTTAATCCTAACAAGACAATTACTATGCTATTATTCTCCTGTAATTCTTCTCAGATGAAATTAAAATGGAACTTCAAAATCAAGTAGTAGAATTGTCTCCTGTCATAAACACTTAGGTATTACTTTTGATTCTTATTTTTAGGGATGCCCATGTGGCACATCAAAGATAAGATTGATTTAACCATTGTACTTTAGACTTGCAACAAATCTTAAATTCACTTAAATACATTAACCTGTTATCTTGTCGACTTTGAAGCCAACATACAGATAGCCGTTATATCCTGAGAAGAGACCTCGATGAAATTTGAAAGTTAAACAAATCTTAGTTTTCCCGGGAACGAATATTTTGTAAAAACGTTGTAGTGATCAGATACTCTATGACGTAATTTTAAAAATAAGACGACAAGGTCGAAAATAGTTCTAGCCGTCTTATAGCAAGAAAGTCACCTCACTCAGCTTGTGGTTATGTGTTGGTGGTGGATAGAGTCACACGGACTCACAATTGACTTTTACTCTGCGGTTACAAAGCTCGTTGTCGAGATCAACACTAGGAAGATACCATTAAATTTTTACGGAGTGGGGAGGGGAGGGTAGCTAGGATGAAAAATGTTGTCCTGCATTTTCTTTAAATGTAATCTCAATGTAAATGTAGTCCTGCTTTTTATTTTACACTCTATTCTGTCCTGCCTTTCTCAGTTATTAATTTATTCTGGCCTGTTTTACATAAAGTCATCATGCCTTTTCTTTTGGTAAGATGCCCATTCTGCCTTTTTTCTCTAAACTCCTGTCATGCCTTTTTCAATTTTCATACGTCAGACAAACTTCTTCGTGCATGTGACTTCATATTTCAAAAGGCATAAGAAATGTCTTAATTGACAAATTCTACATTGTATTTAAAAATCCATTGAAAGAATATTGTATAATTAGAAATCATTGTCCGATGTTGGAAGTTCAGTTTCGCCATTTTCGTGCTTGTCATAAGACGCTATTTCAGGGTTTCGATTGTTAAACTCGTTAAATCAAATAACGAACATATTCCAATTCAACATGAGAAAGAGTGGCTCATTTACCTCTATCAATGTTTATCGTTTATAAGATGTTGTACTTTCAATGCTATTTATAAACGCAGAGTAAAATTTTAAATGTTTGGTATACAAATTTTAAATTATTCAAGTTAAAAATATTCAGAAGACAATGGGAAATATCGAAGAATCATTATTCATTTATTATGTTGTAACATTTTTCTTCACAAAGACTTATAATGATAAATGATATCAATGTTTTTGCTGTCAATATTACAATTGAGTTATTGCTCTCTGGTGATGAGTCTTTGAGTTCTGACGAAAATTATAGTATTTTCTATCTTTCCACAAAGTATATAAAAAAGTACCAAGCGTTTTTCTCAACTTTGACAACCTTATTCTGTAACAGATCTTACTTGAACATGATCAATTTATGCTCTTAAGGATACGATAATCGAATGATCTTTCTGATTGACTATTGTATTCTGAAACGTTTCAATGGTTTTAATTAAAAAGCAAAATTGATACTTACAATTACGTGTAGATTTATTCCGTTTTCCTATTAATCCGTAACTAGAAAAGCGACTTAATATGTATCACATCATAAACTATGAGTGTATAATTTACATTTAAACAAATTCACACACATGACTTGTCATGAACACTAACATATTTTATTTTACACAGCTCGGTGTGTTTGTATTTATTTCTTCTGAGGCGCACTCGATTAGTTATTTTAAGTGGAAAATATCCATTGATTCGATTCTTAAAATTTATATGTAATTTATTTTTATATCTTCATGCTAAATTGTATATTTATGTATGTATTGGAGAAGACGTTAGTAAGTTGAAAACTTGTGTCTAATCCATTTGTCATTTTGAACAATAAAATATATTCAAACTAAAGAATCATGATATGAATTTAAAGAAAGAAGAAAACCAAACACATTTTTTATTAAAATTGAAAATCCAACTGATTAAAAGTCGTATTGACCTCTAAAATTCTATCACAGAAAACAAGTACTTATAGTATCTCAAAATGTCCAAATATAGCCCGTTTTATAATCGCGCAGTGGACATAATTGTTATATATCTATTCAGACATTCTACATTTTATCAACCGTTTCAGAACTATTTTTGAAGATTACGAATCCGTGGCTTCATTGCACATTTAACGCAAAATACATTTTTCAATTCTTTATTTACACTCAAACACAAATATGTGTTACATGAGGACAAATTACAAATCAAATGCAATAAATGACAGAATAGACAGGAAACTAATAACTAATAATAATAGGACGTACGCCAATTCATGAGGGCGTGCCAAATTGTCACGAATGTCCAATCAGGTTTTCTGCTGTTCAAAGTTTGAAGTGCGGTGATGTTTGAACAGTGTTGAGTGTATTTTACATTTGTCATTTAAGAGCCTTTAATATCTTACTATGCTGTATGGATTTTGCTCATTGTTGAAGGCCGTACAGTGACCTTTGATTGGTCATTTCTAAGTTATCCAGTCTCTGGTTAAATTTTCTCAGTAGACATTATCCCATCATTGATGATCAGGTGTGATATAAAAAGAAAACTACATTATCGTATCTCGGATATATATCTATTAAATATAATAAAGAAAACTTTAGTAAGATTGAGTACAACAAAAGCTTTGCCTTATTAAATCCGTGATGCTGTCTCCTTCAGACTATCAAACACTGTCACCCTAATTGTTAACGTGGTATTATATGTGATAACTTGCTGTAAATAATAGTAAACTGAGTATTTATTCACAGTACGCACTTCCTATTTTAGTTGTGGTGATAGAAATCTTAATATCATTGATACACAGTTGAGAAATATGGTGCAGTTATTCAAATGCAGATTTAAACCTTATTAATATTAAACCCAATCCCGCATGCAGCTGTGGTCATCCTGTTGAGGATAGTATTCAATATTTTTAAGTGCCCTTTTATCAACGAAGCAAGAGAAATATTGTTTTCAAAATTAGAAAGATCTACTATATTCATTTTGCTTTTATTGGCTGGCGACGGTGACCTTTCATTTCAGCAAAACAAAGAAATTGTTGAGTCTGTACAATCATATATCAGAAATACACTTAGATTTAGAACATTCAATTAAAATTCGAATTCCTACTTCCCAACTCTTCACTCTAGTCCAGTTTTATATATTACTCTATATTATATTATACTTTTGTTTTTATGACAAGGCCATATTTTGTCAAAAGACAAGCACAATAACCCCAAAGCGAATTACGAGAAGTGGTTTCGTATTTCGTTATAGAAAAAAAATACTTATAGTTTATGTAAAATAACGACTCTCGTACGGTGTGGCGTTTATATCTTTTAATACATTAGTGCAAGGATGCAAAAATAATGACCATAAAATGTCAGGTTTGCGAGATCAGACAGTAACCTAACAACTAAACAATTGAAAATCTAGGGATCAATGTGAACATTCGTCAGCAATGAGCAATTTTCATAAATAAAACATGATTTAGTCGAATACTTTGCGAGTAAAGAAAAGAGACTACCATAGATTTGCTATTAACCACAAATGCTTAAGGGTACAAATGAGTATTCAGGAGTTACCTTTTTGCATTACACCACATTACAACAGAAATTAGAAAATAGGGCCTGGAAGTATTTCTAAGACATTGTTGTTTTCCTGTTCTATGCAGCTTTCTTTCTGGCAAACACGGTGTTAGATTTTATAAATGCTGACAGGCACCGACCATTGAAAACAATCGATCTGTTTAAAATAAGAAATGAAAATAATTGTTTTTTTTTTTTTTTTTTTATGACAAATAGAAAATGACTGTTTGATTTAAAATTGTTTAAAATTATTTAGAAATAGATTTATGAAAACAATATATTTTAATGTGAAAAGGCTAGACTTTAATTTGTGGCGTAGGGATGTGATTGAGTGTTTTTTTTTACAATTATTTCCCATTATTTCCGTAGTGAAAATCTGCAATAATTATTTTTCATCATGTTATTTGATTTTCACATTATAACAAAACTAAGAATATGACGGATGAATTTATAGTTAGCTGTTTAATGTCCAGTGGTAACTATTAGACGATCATTAGGACATTTACAATGTTATAAATATGAACAAGGACATCCTTTGTTATGCAAACATGTGTATCACGGCACAAGCGATGACCTATAGACCGTGTGTATCATATGTATATTTAGGGTGGGTTGCTCTGAATAAAGGAGGTATAGATACAGGAAAATAAAGAAAAAAAATACATAAAATTAGAATAGAGTATAACAGGCAAAATAAAGAACAGAGGAAAATGGTATAAGAAAATTAAAGAATAGAGGGAAATGGTCTAGTTTTTTGCCTGACAATTGTTGATGATTGTTTAAAGTCAAGTGCATTTATAGTTAAAATAATACACAATCGTTTGTACATTGGTAGGGATTTATGTTTGGGGTTGATGAGGCACATAATGAGTAATTGTTTTATTTGGAATTTCTCGAATATTTGGGTTTTTGTCTGATTTGAAAATGAATAAAAAAAATCTATAATCTAAAAAAAATGGTTTAATTACGACATATAGATAAAACTGCTATTCAGTCGATTTTAAAATACATGCTATAAAAGAGTATACATAAAATATTTAACAACACTTTTGAACAAAAGGTCAACCTTAAGACTCCGAATATACTTTTGTAAGAACATTAGGTAAATTCCGAATTCCATCTAAAATAAATTGTTCATTTGGAAAATAAATGGGGATACCTTAGGTTATACTATTTTCAAAAAATGTTGACTGAATACTCTGCAGACTGTAGTTTACTCGCACATTCACCAAGTACGTATTTCTACGGCTAAAAAAAATCATAATTGTATCTTTTAATTTATTTAAATTTATTTCAGTGTTTATTTTTCAAACTTTTTTATGTAAATAAGGTTGGATCAACATCGAGTCAGATTAAATTATAATTTATTAAATTATTAATTAAAAACTGAAACATGCATCCAATCTAAATTTTACGCATATTATCACCCATATAAAAAGATTTAACAGAACACAATTCATGTTTTATATTAAAAAAAAAAAAACATATACGCTAAGCGAAACTATGCACGCCAAGAAACGATGTACGCTAAACGATACTATATACGCTAAACGAAACGATGTACGCTAAACGATACGGTATACGCGAAATGAAACGATGTACGCAAAACCATACGATGTACGATAAAGGGCGCTTATATTATCGTTTATGGTATGGTTTATGGTACATGGTTTCGTTTGTACATCATTCGTTCAGCGTCCGTACAACGTTCGTTCAGCGTTTCGTTTGCATTCGTACACCGTTCGGGAAGCGTACGTACATCGTTCGGGCATCGTCCGTACATGGTTCGGGCATCGTTCGTATTGTTAACTTTACGTTACACGGACTGTACTTGTTTCAAGTAACTATTTTCATATCTAGTAAAACATAAGTAATTGCTAGTAATAGTGAGTAATTGGTAAGTAATTCCTAGTAATGAGTAATAAAAAGAATACTTAATTTAAGTAAAATATAATTACTTATTAATATTTTTGTGTGTGTGCAGTTGTGTTCCGTTGGTTGATATAGCATAATGTTTGATTTTATCAGGTTTTATGGATTTCCCCTTTTGAATATACCTTAGGGTTTGGTATTTTTGTAAAAGCTTTTTCATAGAATATCTTGACATCAATTGCTATTCGATTTTGAGCGCTGTTTGTTCGTTTTCAGAAAGCAATAATTTCTTTCTTAATATATTTAATTCTGAAATACTTACAGAATACATTCAACGTTACTGACTTGGTCAATGGGTTAGGAAGGAGGACATGTGATAGTAAACATGTGTAAATCTGCCCATTATTGTACCGAGTAGGTATAAATGTAATGTTGCTCAAACGTCATTGGCATCACTAGAACATGCATATTCCGTATCATTACATTTACTCCAGGACACATTTCCACTTGGAACGCCATCAATGGAAGAACATGAAAGTGTGATCGGTAGATTTTCAGTGCAGTTCATGGTGTTATTGAAAATAGAATTTTCTATGATCAATTTGGAAGGAGTCTCTGAATATAAATAAAACTTCTTGATATTTCTATAAAGAATAATTGTTATTGCATAAAGTATAAAAGGGTAATTAAGGAAAATTATACATATATCATTACCTTCGCAAACAATTGAAGTACGTACCAAATTTCCCTTTCAGATTATTCGATATACATTTTCTTTATTATATATACATTATATTTGAACTTGAACCTTATACGTGATGTCCAATGATTCCATCTATGGAAAAGATTTTGAAAAATTCCATGACCTTTAATCCCCCTATTGAGAGAAAACACATATATTGCTACAAATTTCAATTCTAATCCAAACAACTATTTAATTTAATTGAAATAACGCCTTAGCTTTAATATAAAAAACAACATTTAATTCACTCAAAACTATGTCATGATAATAAATAATTACGATATAGTCTGGGACTTAAGTGCAGAAATGTCATGTGTGATGTCAATGTGATGGCATTAATATCTTATGAAATATCTAAGATTAAAACTGTCCTGTATAATGGTGTGGTAAAACTGCAATATTCCTACCAAGAAAAATATTTGAATTGCATCACGATTCTGGTTCATGACATGACATTTGCCTGTTTTACTACATAATATCCGTTTGCATAAAAATATTTCACATATCTAAACATCAAAAGATCTTTAAAAATCAATACTTGCAAGGTTTTCTTTTCTTTTAATGAGATTCCTTCAAATTTAAAAGCCTGAAGCTGGGTTGGAAGACAAAATTGAAATATAAATTTAGAGACATCTAACAGAACAATGTCTTCTTATCATCTTTAAAAAGTTGCTTGAAACCTTTTCTTACTTTGAAATTTTAGAGTTCAAGCGACAAAAAAAGGCATATACACCTTTCTACTTTATCATGTTTATTGTTTTGAAAATGAAGAGTTAAATCATATTTACTGCTAGGAAGATAAATTTAATAAATTAAACTCTAGGTGATGAAATTTAGTTTTTTTCTTTTATAAAAATACAATTTTGTCAAGCCATTTGGCGAGACATTGCGATCCTAGATTCAGTCTGTGGTTGAAATAATTTGTTTGGACATCAATAACTTTGTCAAACCTACATGGAATTTTATGAAATTTGGACAGAAGCTAGTTTCAGACCAAAATACAGTATCCAGAGCAAAATTTGAAAATATCTATTTTCATTTTCAGTTTTACTGATAAATGAACTTAGTTTTTACAGTTAACAAATAGATACAGTCTGGGGTTTAAAGTTTGTTACACATCAATTACTTTGTTACTTCATACAGTTAAAGAAACTTTGGCAGAAGCTTTTATTGATTAATAATTTAATTTTGGATGTAACAAGTCTTCTGATTGGCTGAGAAAATTTTGTTTATCAGCTCATAGACATAATTTTGTCATGTGACCGTGACGACATGAACGTTTTGTCATGATTTACTCCTTAAAAATGGAATTTAGAATTAAATTATAAGGGAAGATTGCAATATGTTTGTCTGTCTATTCGAAATAACATAACAAATGTGGTGCACACTGTTAAATAACCCGCTACGCGCGTTATTCAGTGTGAACTACATTTTATGTTATTTCTTAATGAATAATATCTGAGGCAAACCTTCGAAAATATATTTTTTATTTTACTATTTTTCTGATAGATCGACTTCGCTTTTACAGTTAACATTTAAAACAGTCTGACATTATAAATTTGTAAACCTTCATGGATTGTTATGAAACTTATACTACACTTTTATGATTATTGACGGCCGTCATAATGTATATAATAGGATACCTTCAAATTGTCGAATTAGCAACAATATTTAGAATTCTAAAAAAGATCCAATAAAGACAACAGGACACGGATCGTATCTTGGTTTACGACTGTTATAAATAACTTCATTAAAAATAATGAGAATGTGAAATCCGGCTTGTAATACAATTGCTACTTCATGGACAGATTTAGTGCCCATATGACTATCTACAACATGTCGGAAGTTATTACTACAAAATATAAATTCTTCTCCATTCAATCCCGTGCTCTCCACAGAAAGTTAAATAGTAGACAATCATATTATTACCACATCTCAACTTAAGATCTTCTATAGATCTGAGCATTTGAAGATCGATACACTGTATTGATGGCCTTAGTTGTATTTGACACACTTTGTTTAATGTTCGGTTTGTAATGCTTTCCGACTTCAAATTCGATCTGGCTTTTCTTCGTTTTGAATTTAAGCGCCGCTGATGCGTCTTTCGTTATCGGAACGCGCATCTGGTATACCAAAATTATAAGCCTGATATCTTTGATGCATTTCTACAACTAATATTTTTGTGCTTTAAACTTGTTTCATTACTACAATTTAAGAACTGATTATCACGTTTTGAAATTACAACAAACAAATTGATGTCCTTGATACTGACCCACGGAATACCTCAGACCATGTACCTGTTAGTCTGAAACTGAATTGCCAACTGAAAAAATAAGGAAAAAGCAACAACTATCATAGCAAAACCTAAATGGGCTGACTGTGACCACCAAATCTACAAGGAAATCATCAATAAAGATCTACCAAACCTCATGTAGAAATCAAAAGGAATTATTGAGCAAGATATGAGAAATCTATAAAATTGCTCCATAAAGCCGTAGAAGCGGCAATCCCAAAGTATAGAAGAAAATCAAAATTAAATCCAAGGAAAGTCCATATGGAAGAATGAACAAATAGAAAAGGCATAAAACAATCAAAAAATGCATATAAAGTATGGAGGCAAAATGGAGCACCTCAAGAAAGAAGTAACGAGCTCAAAATCAAAATGACAGCTGCGAAAAGAATACTTAGAAAAGCACAAAGACAAGCTTATGCCTCTCAGAGAGAATCAACAGCTGAAAAAATTATGAAAGCTTCAAATGCAGACACAAAACTTTTCTACAAGCTTATCAACATGCAAAGAAAAACCCCACTTTCTAATACCAAGATACTGAAACTGAATGATAAGACTGCAGAAGATGGACCAGGCATAATGAACATTTGGCAAGAACATTTCCAACAACTAGCTACACCAACATTAGAGCAAAACTTTGACACTGAAAAGCTAGAGCTTGCAGAAATACAAAACAATATCATAGAAAGCATAGAAAGGGAAAAAGGTCAAGGCATTGATCATGTCAATGTAAAGGAGGTTAATATGGCCATAGAAAAACTTAAAGCAGGAAAAGCACCAGATGAGGACGGAATTTCGGCAGAACACTACAAATATGGGATGGATGAGTTAACTCCCTTTATAGTGCATTTGCTAAATTTAATTATAACATATTTGGACGTACCAATCTTCCTAAAGACAGGGATTCTTACACCAATCCTAAAGAAAGAAAAAGACAAAACATTACCATCTAGCTATAGAGGAATAACTGTAACTAAAACCTTTGCAAAAATACTACAAAGTATACTGAAGGATAGAGTTGACTCTGTGTTTAATAACATACAAAACTCCTTGCAAAGAGGTTTTACAGAGGGAGTGTCATCACTATGCGCAGCTTTCCTCACTTCAGAAGCAATTGAAGAAAGTAAGAAATTAAAGATACTGATGATTTTAATTACTCTTGATGCAGAAAAAGCATTTGAATAAGCTGTACCATTATGGAATAAAAGGAAAACTCTGGATACTGCTGAGAAACTTGTATAAAGGCATGAGCATTAAGGTGAAATGGGAAGGTCAATGTACAGAAGATGTTATGGTGCTACAAGGAATACAACAAGGTGCAAAATTATCTACGACCCTATATAAATGCTACAACAATGTCATACTGGATAGCATTTTAAAAGTGGACTTGGAGCAAGTATTGGTGATATACAAGTCCCCGCACCTACATGTGCCGATGACATTGCTGTCCTGGCAAATAGTGCTGCAGATGCACAAGGAATACTAGACATAGTACAGCACCACACAAGCAGAGATCTAGTAAAAATCAATCCAACTAAATCTGAAGCTGTTTTCTACAATGCTAAAGGCTTGAATTCATCAACATTGCAATTCGAAGATGATAACATCAATATAACCCATGAAACCAAACACCTAGGTATCAAAAGAAACGAGGAAAACCGGGCAAATATCTCAGAAAGAATAAGAACCGGCAGGGCAACAATATACAGCCTTCTGGGAGCTGGTTTACATGTCAGAAGGGGATTCTCACCCATGGTAGCATACAAGCTATGGAGAACATATGCAGTACCAAGAAGTATCTACGGGCTTGAAGTCAAAAGAAAAGGATATGCTAGAACTGGCAGAGAGGAAAATTCTCCGACAAATATAAGGGCTTCCAAATAATACAGTAAATATGGCTGCCTATACCCTGGTAGAAGCAGAACCTATTGCCATCACCTTAGACAAAAATCTACTTACCTTTTCATGAATATTGTTAGAAATTCAGGAACCATAGAACGTGAAATTCTGCGCCAACAAACAGCATTTTTAGAGCATAGAGGAAAAGACTTTATCAATAGAGTGGAAAATACTCTATCAAAATACAATCTGAAATCAAGTAGTTACATAATAGTTATACACTTCGGGATACGGTGTGTCTGGATAAGAAACCCTCCGGCCTCCGGCACTTACACCCGATGCTAAACCCTATATTTGTTTACATTGAATATTAAATGAAAAAGAAGGGATAGCATTTTTTTGACAATATCAAACCATGATTAATAAGAATTTTTTAAATGAAACCCCACTAGTAACCTTACTTTGACGGTCTTCATTCGAACTTTGACAAGTGAGTAGATTTTACAAATGTCAAAGTTGCCGTTTTGCATATTCCCGTTAAATCCATGTGCTAATATGGATCAGCAGGTCAAGGTTGCTAATATCGTGCATTCTTAATACAAAAAAAAAATACATCATGCTCCTTGTATGCAGTTGTCAATATGGACGGGTATGAGACGGACGACATTTTGAGTCAGGCGTTGGATTTGGCAGAAGAGTCTAAAGATAACGCAATATTTATAACCCATAAAGGTAATCATAAATTTATTTTACATGTAACTTACGGTTTTATAAAAAACAAGCCCCCCTCCCCAACCTCTTCTCAACATTAAACAAACAAACATTCATTTCGAACATACTGAGGAATAGGTGTGTCTGGATTAGAAACTGGACGACCGGACACGCTTAACATACAAAAATACAGATTGCATATGTAGGAACCCCCCGTTTTGGGGGCAATCCAAAAGGGGGGGATCCGAGCGTTGGAATCCTTCTTTTTTACGATCAATTCTTTTCAATGGGGACATATGGATGGAACCCTTCCCTCCTTTATCTTGGGTTGGCTACCCTTTTAAAAATGTCTGGGTGCCATCATTATCTTCAACAATCCAAAATTAATAAATTTACTTTTATGATTAAGACTTAGTCTAAATGTAAACTATATGTTTTAATGTATAATTTACATAAAAGTTCATTTTATGTATGTTTTTAAGACATTGCCATATGGGATTAAAATTGTAGCTTCAAGCTAAGGAGTATTTAAATGATTTGTTTTATTCAAAATAGATGCTAAACATTTTTTCGCTATTGGAATTTCCTGAAATATGTTTTTTTTAATATGTCTTGAAACAACTTGTAGTGAACACTATTCGTAATATCTTGTGTTCATGCTGTCTAAAAACCATTTCATATTGTTATGAATAACAATGGACTGTGTTTTCGGGATGTAGAAGCAGGATTTCCAGAAACCCCGCTCGTCATACCCTGTGGTCAAAAGCCATTGTTATTCGTAACAATAGATCTATTCAATTTACACTTGTTTCAGGAATAGAAACTATGAAGTATAACAATAGAACTGGGGTGTAATATATAGAAAAACACTTAAGAAAATCGAATGGAAAAGGGTAATAGGAATAAAGATCAAGGAATACTTGAAAATGAATGTTTACATAACACCCTTTTAAATAATCTTTTATTATAAATTCTGATGTAAGAATAGTATCTTTAACTAACCAATAGAATTAAAATTTAAAACTAATTTCAACTTTTTAAATTTCAAATTTTACTTTTCAGTTCTTACTTAACTTTTCTAACACCTCAGCACATTATGATTATTCAATTTTATGATTTAAAACTGTAATGAATATCCAATGAATTAATAACAATATTGCCTTCATTCATTTATCTGTACATAAGTTTATATGTTCCTTATGTTTTAAGGTGTATATTAAGGTGCTACAATTATACCCTATGTGTAATGCTCCACAATTAATGGAGGAACATACAAGAAACTGAACTGAATAACGCATAAAAATGATGAAAGATTGTTTTGTTGTTTAAAACACTCTTTTGATGTTTTAAATAAATTTCGTGTTTTGATGGCCCTTTTAATTCGAATCGGTTGACAGTTCTGTCAAAAGCTGTCAATGTCTATATTTTGGCATTACGCTAGTCATGCTGTTATCAGACTGTTTATGACGTCTTAAAATTGAATTCATTGGATGTTAGACTGGTACCCGGCCGTTATTGACAAGCTGAGGCATACTGAATATTTTACGGATGGAACTAACATAGTTCGATGTGTGCTGATTAGTATTCTGGGAAAACATTATTCATATTTTGTTGTAATAGGCTTTGAATCAACTTTAATTCATAACAGCTATAAAAATAAGAAGATGTGGTATGATTGCCAATGAGACAACTCTGTACAAGAGACCAAATGACAAAGAAATTAACAACTACAGGTTACCGTACGGTCGTCAACAATGAGCAAAGTCCATACCGCATAGTAAGCTATAAAAGCCCAAAATGATAAATGTAAAAAATTCAAACGAGAAAACTAACGGCCTAATTTATGTACAAAATAATGAACGAAAACAAATGTGTTACAAAGCTTGTACTCTTAGATCGTTCACCGCAATATTTCCGCCTCTTTTTCAAACCCCGTCACATTCCTTTTGTTGCTTTCTCAATTCAGGAGACTGTTATTCAATGGTAGTCGTTGGTTGCTGTTTGTTATGTTAGTTTTTCGTTTGTTGTCCATAAATCAGACATTTCGTTTTCACGTTTGTCATGTCAGGTCCTCATATGTTTAGATTATCGGGTTTTCTATTCTTTGATATTGTAAACTATCAGTCGCAATCTGCAATGTAAACCTTTTGGCGAGTGATATAGGCGAAGGGATGGACGATAAAACTTAATATACAGCATGGGTATTGTTCATTGTTGAGGTCATACGGTGGCTTACTTCTGCTTTATTTGGTCTATGATGGAAAGTTGTCTCATTTGCAACCATACGACATCCTCTAATTTTATATTAGTTAAAACTGTATAAACGTTTACCCATTCTGAACTGTGTAATATGTGTAATATTCGTATTTTCCCATGTTTATCTTTTAACCTTTATATATCTACATACCTTGTAAACACAAAGTAAAAGTATTTTGAATGATGGGATTTTTTCTATCAAACATTCATATATTCCTTCGTCAGATTTTGTAAGGTTCCATATTTGCAAATAAGCCACCATAGTTGATGTGTTTAAAACCACATCATACTTGTTCTTGTCCAGGGATGCATTTGTCACATTATCATCGGCTATCGTTATCTGTCTATCATTTTGGCAATAAATATCCATTGCATTGGGTAAGATGTAAACAGACAGTCCAGTTTAATCATGTTCCCATGTTGTTCATACACATTCTTTGCGTTGACTGGAAGAATACCTGTTGGAATAATTCAAATAACAGCCTTGCAAACGTTAAGTTACAAGAGAAATAAATGGGAATGTGTCCATGGGACACAGATGATGCCCCGATTGCATATAACGTTATAAAGTGCCATAACTCAAGAACTGTAAAAGTGACACTACCCAAATTTGAACTTGGTCTGTGTTTTGTGGTAATTAGCATTGTGCATAAGTTTCATAACATTTGGTTGAGGCAAACTAAAGTTAGAGAACAGAAACAAATATTTCAGCAATATTGAGATTTGTAAAGGAGCATAACTCAGGAACTGTAAAGGTGACGCCAACAAAATTCAAACTTGATCTGTGTATTGTGGTAATTAGCATTGTGCATAAGTTTCATAAAATTTGGTTGAGGCAAACTAAAGCTAGAGAACAAAACCTAATATTTCAGCAATTTTTCCATTTGTAAAGGGCATAACTTTAAACGGTGAAAGTGACACCACCAAAATTCAAAATTGATTTGTGTTTTGTGGTAATAAACATTGTGGATAAGTGTCATAACATTTGGTTGAGGCAAACTCAAGTTGAGAACGGAAACAAAAAATCAGTATTTTTTCATTTGTAAAGGGCATAACTCTAGAACGGTAAAAGTGACGTCACCAAAATTCAAACACGATCTGTGTTTTGTGGTAATAAGCATTGTGGATAAGTTTCATAACAATTGGTTGAGGCAAGCTAAAGTTAGAAAACGGAAACCAATTTTGGGACGTACGGACGGACGTACAGACGGACAAGGGTAAAACTTAATGCCTCCTCCGCTACGGCGGGGCATAAAAAGGTAATGTATGGAAACAGTGCATATCTTTATATATGATATAATGTATTTTACATATCATGTATTGTGTATGCATTTTGTTTTATAGTTTTCAGTTTGTAAAAGAGTATGCTTTCACTTATAGCACATATTTCCTTTCCTAATAAACTATTGATAAAATTATGTCTTTCAAGATGCAAGTTTTGACAAATGATGTCAATTCGGTAATGCACAAGGTCAAAAGATTTGCATATTTAAAGCATTAACCCATCAATCAAAAGCTTGGTTTTTTTAAAGGACCCTAAAATTAAAAAAATACCGCGGTCATGGCTTCACAGGCAATCTGTTTTAGAACAGGATCAATTATATTTCGTAAAATAAAATAATAAATAAATTAATTCTAAATCTAAAACAAGATATTAGATTGTTTTATTGACAACATATTTGGTACGTATAAAGAATGTGTTTTAACAGACAATCGACATTCCTCTGGAACCAACTATGCTTTAATTCATTTATATAAGACAGACTTCATACAAGAACCCTCAGGAAGAACTACAGAGGCTACAATTATCCTTGAACTTCACGCGTTGCTTAGAGGGATGCCTTCTAACTAATAGTTCAAAGTGTAGAGTCTATTTTGAACGCATCTTTCGCATGAAACTTGAACAAGGATAACACATTTAAGTGTGCCTCATATTTTAACTAGCATCTAGAAAGTTTACCTAACAACGACGGTCGATTTAGAACAAAATGTACAATATACATAATGATTTCAGCTTTCCAATTACCCTTCCGGAACACATGAGTTTACAACCATTTGTTTTGTAAGGTTCGTGATACTCCGTCTTTTTGTAGTGTTTTGTCGATTTACTTTTTGCTAAGGTTTTATCGGACTCTTTGACTTATAAATTTCGAATGTTCCTTTGGTATCTATTGCCTTTTGTCTAATACAACAGTTTCGTAAGAATAAATATAAGAAGATGTGGTATGAGTGCCAATGAGACAACTCTCCATCCTAGTCACAATTTGTAAAAGTAAACCATTATAGGTCAAAGTACGGCCTTCAACACGGAGCCTTGGCTCACACCGAACAGCAAGCTATAAAGGGCCCCCCAAAAATGACAACTGTAAAACCATTCAAACAGGAAAACCAACGGTCTAATCTATATAAAAACGAGAAACGAGAAACACTTATGAACCACATCAACAAACGACAACCACTGAACATCGGGTGAATAAACCAATCGGCTAACTAGTTTATAAGTAATTTGGCTTTCGTAAGACGAGATATGTCGACTTCATTTTTTTCGTCGACTTTATCTAGGGTTGTAACACAGAGCATGATGTATAATTTTATGTAGATCGAATACTTTGCAGATATGGCATTTTCAATCGTAAAGGCATTATTGACTGAGTTGTCTAGATACCTGGATACAGTAAAGACGAAGCTCCCGCGATGTCACAGAAAAGGGAAGAACATTTATTTGCTATCGAAAATTTGCAAATTTGGAAGTCCTTGGCTTACTCCTTTTGAAGCACCAAGACTACGACGCCTGCGCTGTCTCAATCGCCATAGATATCTTTGCCAAATAAACTTATAAAAAATGATGATTTCCTAGGTTCGAAACACAGTAAATGATGCAGGATGCATGATAGCATGTAGATGGAATCCTTTGCAGATGAGCTGGTTCTATCAGATTTAAAAGATGATTTTTAAACGTCTTAATATGTAAAAATTCTACAGACATTCCCATCGTTTAAACGGTAATAGTTTAGACTTCTCTATCTCTATCGAAATAAAAACAAAAATAATAACAATTTAAGTTCTTTTTGTATTTTTAGATTAAAAAGCATTATAAGAAGATCGGAAGATTATGAGTCCTTTACTTGGGGATTCTAAAACGAATGCTACTAACAAAATATATTTGTAACTTCTTTATCAAGTTTACATAATATTTGTCTAGTCATTAAAATCATACGTTATTAATTTAAACTTTATAAAGATAGTAGTAAGCTGATAGCTAGAGAGTGTGGAAAATGATATTGATAAAAAATGGGATGACTTCATTTAGAAAAAAAAAAAAAACTAATAATGGTAAATTATACTTGAAATATAATTTTTTTCTCGAGATTTTTCTTCAAATTCATATAACTTGACATTCGTAATGTTAAACAAAGCGTATCAAATTCGGACTGATATAATTGTATTAGCCTCAAAGATAAAGACATTGTATTTTTTCTATTTGCAAATAATCATTATCCTTTCATAAAAATCTGTATTTTGGCATAAAGTTTGAATTATTATTTCTGGGAAAAGCGTTTTATTGCATGATAGTCAGTACAACTGCGTTCTAACTGTCAATTAAACATATATTCACACGAGTTAGTGGAGACTTGCCCAATGTCTGTCCTCATTCGCAAAACACTTGAATGTTGTCGTACAAGCAAAAATAGACTTGAACAATTGTTAACGTCCTGAAATACAAATTCTGTATAAAGCTATTTAAGAATAAAAGTTTCCTCGGTTTCTTGCTATTTGTATAGTGTGGATTCGTTTTAAACAATTTCAGTTAAAATCAACAGTCTGTTTAAATATTAAATTGTGGTGTGTTTATTATTAACAATGCGAAGTAGTAGCTTCGAATGATGACGTCTTCTAGTTCCATACAGTCAAAACTAGACGCAACATTTTCTATAATTCAACGGATGTGGTGTTTTCTTAATGAGTACAGTATATTTATTCATGCCACCCGATAAAATTACTCTTCAAAATCCTTTAAATTATTCTTAAAATTGTAGATGTATTACAATGCTAAGATATAAAAAGAAGATGTGATATGATTGCCAATGAGACAACTCTTCAAAAGAGACCAAATGACACAGAAATTAACAACTATAGGTCACCGTATGGCCTTCAAAATGAGCAAAGCCCATACCGCATAGTCTACTATAAAAGGCCCCGAAATGACAAATGTAAAACAATTCAAACAAGAAAATTAACGGCCTAATTTATGTACAGAAAAATGAACGAAAACAAATATGTAACACAGCAACAAACGACAACCACTGAATTACAGGCTCCTGACTTGGGACAGGCACATACATACAGAAGCTACTCAAATGAACACATACATAATAATTATCAGACTTTTAAAGTTTGTACCCTTATTCAAAATAGTGTTCATGAACATATTATATGTATATGTATATATATATATTCAACACTAATGACATATAATAGCACAGTTGTTCCTGTATTGATATGAATCACAGTTCATAGCAACACATAAAAAATACTAAGGATTTTCGATCCAAGGAATAAATTACCGTAACTGTATTTGGCAAAACCTTTCGTAAATTTGGATTCTCGATGCTCTTCAACTTCGTACTGCCTGTACTTTTAATTGAAAATGAATTGTAGGGTTCATAAACTCTTTAAACTGACAACACATTACCCCAGGTACAAGTGATGATTTAGAAAAGGGTCACATTCGATGTTGTTAATTTGTATTTAGTGTCACTAAATATGCTTCAAATCTTGCCTGTATGACATAACTTAGTTGCTACTCGATACTTTATACCGGTATTTGTCATTTTGCAGTCTATTTAATACTGGCTATAAATACATAAGACCCTTTTGATATACAGGTCAATCGATTTAGTTGATAATATCTTCATAGAAACCTTTATCGAACGCATTTTCAGATTATTTTTTCAAGCTACAATGGAAAAAGGAAAACTTACATTTGCTATGAAAAACCCTAAATTTTAGAAAATATAAGAAAACTTATCAAAGGACAAGAGATTTCAATCAAGAAAAGTCAGTCGATATATCAAGAACTTTTAACTATATAAAAACAACAAATGAAGTCAGTGTAAAGAGAAGACACATAAATGCTAATTTTTATCAAAAATATTTTTTGGCAAACATATTGTTAATTTTCCTTTTTAGACAGCGATGTTCCTTTGGCTCCATCATACGGTGTGTATATATCCCAACTCGTTCGTTATGCCCGTGTGTGTAGTGATGTCATAGATTTTAACGAACGTAATCAATGCATCACTAGTAAATTATTAAGTCAGGGATTTCGTTACCATAAATTACGTAAAACTTTTGCTAAGTTCTTTCATAGATACAAAGATTTGATTAGTAAATTTGGCTGTACCTGTAGAAAACTGATTAAAACGGTATTTCACATCCTAAATTTTACGGTAATATTGTACTTAAAGCGCGGAAATCACTATATGATCCGTGTAAACTCATCGAACCTTTAAATAAACTTATTAGTTCAGGTTATCTTACCAATGTTGTAATTAGATCTTTGAATATAGTTTACATTGGCACTAATATCGATTTTGTCATCAGCAAATTAAAACATAACTAAATTTGTATTCTTTTCAAACGGGATGTTTAAAGACACACCACGTTCATTTTGATCTATAAAGAGGTTAAACTCCTAACTATCCTTCTGTCTGTCGATACATTTGTTTTGGCATTGCACTAGTCATGTCTTCTTTGACTGTCCATGACGTTAAAATACTAAATCCCTGGGATGTGTTTTAGTTGATTTTAGTCTCTGATGCATGATTTTTATTATTAATTGTTTTGGCTTTTAACTAGCTGTCAGTAACTGCGAGTACTCTCAAATCGTACTTTCTTGTTTATTTGACCTGTTGATACTAATTGTAATGCTTTTTGTTATTTAATGTTATTCAGGGTTATATCTGGTCTATATACCAGCTTTGATAAGTGTTTGGTACTAATATAAATTTCCACTTCGTACTATGAACATCAAAATTATTTATTTTGTTAAAATATTTCCTTTCTCTATTGTAACTGTATACGTATACCTAACAACAAAATTATTTTATTTACCTGTGTTTAAAGTTATTGCAAATGGCTGATATTTTGTTCGAGCATATTGTTTTTCTTAAATTGTTTAACATTTCATACCGATATAACATGTCACTTTTATTATTCTTCCTTAGTTTATTTATTTTGAATTTGCATTGTATCATAGGTCAAATTTATTTGTTCAGTGTATGTTCAATGGTGTTACTATGTCCTTTGATTGAGTTAAGCTATTTCAGTTGATATTTTATAGTGTGTCTTTCTATGTTGTGATGTTACACTATTGTTTCAGAAAAAGGGTGAAGGTTTGGTACCATTAAAACGTTTAAACCCGCTGCATTTGTTTGCACCTGTCCTAAATCAGGAATCTGATGTTCAGTAGTTGTCGTTTGTTGATGTGGTTCATAAGTGTTTCTCGTTTCTCGTTTTATATAGATTAGACCGTTGGTTTCCCGTTTGAATGGTTTTACACTAGTAATTTTTGGGGCCCTTTATAGCTTACTGTTCGGTGTGAGCCTAGGCTCCGTGTTGAAGACCGTACTTTGACCTATAATGGTTTACATTTAAAATTTTGACTTGGATGGAGAGTTGTCTCATTGGCACTCATACCACATCTTCTTATATCTATATATGGCGGTACTATATAAAGCGGCATAACTCTTTGACTTTAGAGTTGCAGATTGAAAGTGGCTGGAAAATTTGAAAACTGAAATTATATTATAATCTGTGTAATTTCTGTTTAAATAGTACGATTAAATTGTGATTCGAGAAGAAAAGGATTGTATTCTGTGGATAATTATATAATTTTAATATGTAATTTGACATTGATAATTTATATGGCCGTAATTTGCCTTAATTTTCATCTATCTGCTTGACATTTCAGATGTTAATGAACATTATAGGTTTTGAAAAAAAGTTTTTCCTGTAGTACTTTTTAGGCCCCACCGTAGCGGAGGGGCATTAAGTTTTTGCTTGTCCGTCCGAACGTACGTCCGTCCCAAAATTGATTCCGTTCTCTAACTTTAGTTTGCCTCAAACAATTGTTATGAAACTTATCCACAATGCTTATTACCACAAAACACAGATCGAGTTTGAATTTTGGTGGCGTCACTTTTACCGTTCTAGAGTTATGCCCTTTACAAATGAAAAAATACTGATTTTTTGTTTCCGTTCTCCAACTTGAGTTTGCCTCAACCAAATGTTATGACACTTATCCACAATGTTTATTACCACAAAACACAGATCAATTTTGAATTTTGGTGGTGTCACTTTCACCGTTTAAAGTTATGCCCTTTACAAATGGAAAAATTGCTGAAATATTAGTTTTGTTCTCTAGCTTTAGTTTGCCTCAACCAAATTTTATGAAACTTATGCACAATGCTAATTACCACAATACACAGATCAAGTTTGAATTTTGTTGGCGTCACTTTTACCGTTCTAGAGTTATGCCCTTTACAAATGAAAAAATGCTGATTTTTCGTTTCCGTTCTCTAACTTTAGCTTGCCTCAACCAAATGATATGAAACTTATACACAATACTTATTACCACAAAACACAGATCAAGTTTGAATTTGAGTAGCGTCAATTTGACCATTCTATAGTTATGCCCCTTTACAAATGGAAAAAATGCTGAATTGAACCGTTACGAAATAAGTACAATAAAAGGTGTCCTGCAAATATTGTGTCTATTGAGTGATTTTGGATCAGTTGAAGCGCCGAAAATTTTAAATTCATAGTTTATTTAGAGAATTTTACGATGATAGTTGCCGTAGTTGGTTTAGCACTGGAAAATAGCAGGGACGAAACATTCGGATCGCGGCAATAACTATGCTGATGGTGTTCAGTTCAACTATGGTGTTGGCTTACCAAAATATTTTCGAAACATAGGAGCAATTATTCAAGATATGAAATAGAAGATAGTTTATCGCAGTTAAGTATTAGACAGGTTCAATTTTAAAAGTAAACCATTATAGGACAAAGAACGGCCTTCATCACGGAGCCTTGGCTCACACCGAACAACAAGCTATAAAGGGCCCCAAAATAACAAGTGTAAAACCATTCAATCAGGAAAACAAACGGTCTAATCTATATAAAAACGAAAACGAGAAACACCTTAGGACAGGTGCAAACAAATGCAGCGGGTTTAGACGTTTTAACAGGCGCCAACCTTCACCTAACCTGAAATAATAGTGTAACATCACAACATAGAAATACATATTATAAAATATCAATTGAAATGGCTTAACTCAATCAAAAGACATATTAATTTTTACTGCAATAAAATGTAGGATTAATTTCCTACAACTGTTAAATTCAAGGAATATTATTTTCCACCCTTTTTCGTATGCAACCGGATGTGACGTACTATGATTTGGTGGTATTACACCTAAAGAAGACTATTTTGTTAAATAAACTAAATGTGACTGGTTATATCAAGCATTACTGTCAAGTTTTGTCATAATCAGTTCAATGGTTTGAGAAAATCTAGTGTAATGTAAGACGACATCTACAGCGATTCGAGCAAAATTTCTTCGAAAAATCCAAATCAAGCCGGCCGCATCATGATAGAATATAGTGTGGACCAATAAATGATCAAATATTTATCTCATCTGCCTACTAACAGTTGATTATCATACAAAAGATGACTTAAAGATGATAAATACCACTAATGGACCTCTTTGCCTTCCTGATATGGTCTCTTTTGGTCCATTTTACCTCTCATTTCCTCAAAATTTCACCTTTTAAGCCAATAAATAAAAATTTGGGGTAACTTTCAATCATTTATGATAAAAATGTTATAATAAATGAGTAATTGAAGTATTCAAGTTCAATGAACTATCCATATAAAAGTTGACTGACTCCATGGAGGTTTTAATTAGTTCTTACGTAAAACTTAATTTTAAGCCGCGTTCCAGAGAGGACATAAAAGCTTCCTTTTAGTGGATAATTTGTTGTTACTGCTTTAAAAATAATTTCATTTACTTATAACTATATATTTATTTAAGTATTACTTAGGAAAAGTTTTCTATTATAGCAGAATATAAGAAATATGGAAAAAAGTCAGAAAAAGCTCCCAAAACACAGAGTATGGCTTGCTCTGTCTACTTTTATTCATGGTAGGGTCCTATTTCAATGCAATTTTCTCATAAAATTTGTTTTGAGACTCTATCCACTCAGAATATTTCATTTTGTGTAATATGTCACTTAAACAGCATGAACTTTTAACAAATAAGAGTACTCACAAGGTCAAAGGTGCATGTACAGCTTCCTATATTAGGTGTAATACCATCATTGATTTTCCCTATTAGTCTTTGTTAAATTTGCACTTTTCAAAAAATGTGCAGAATTTATCTTTGTTTCAAATAAAAATACTTGGCATGAGTAAAGTTTTATCCTGTCCAGTACTATAGACAAATTTTCACATAACATTTCATTGCATTTAAGAAAATAACCATCACTGAAAGTTAACCAATCAAATTTTTAAGTGCCATATGCACTGCTAATCAACATGTAAACATACACTGAACGAATAAATTTCATCTATGACACAATGTAAATACAAAATTAATTAAAAAAAGGGGGAGTGAGCCGTAAAACAAAACCAGAAAGACAACTATGACCTTGGACAAAATGCCGTTAAATAAAATAACGTACACAGGTAAATAAAAATAATTTTGTTGTAAGGAGTACATGGAGTACGGAAATATTTTTTACAAAATAAATAAATTTGTTGTTCATACTACGAGAACAGAAGTGAAAATTTAACGTCATACTAAATACTTATCAGAGGTGGTATATATTAATAGTGAGACGAGATATAACACAAAATAAATAAACATTAAATAACAAAATGCATTACAAATTGTATCAACAGGTCAAATTAAAACGAAAGTACTATTTGAGAGTGCTCACAGTTACTGAATGCTAGTTAAAAGCCAAAATAATTAATAATAAAAATCATGCATCAGAGACTAATTTCAACTAAAACACATCCCAGGGATTTAATGTTTAAACGTCATGGACAGTCAAAGAAGACATGACTTGTGCAATGCCAAAATAAAAGTTTGGTCATAAACTGAGATTCATAGCAATACAGGAAAAATCTGCTATTAAAGGGCGCAATTATTGGCCATAGGAATACCTACTACCTGTCGATACACTTTATCGCCGAAACGTACATATATGTTGTCCAAGAGAAAATTTAAAGCTTCAATCATATCTTCACATTTCCAGTAAGCGTATCTCGCATACTTTCCTTTTTGTTACAGAAAAGGCTTTAAACGAGTTACAGCAAATAAATTTGCAATGAGATTTTCAAAAGACCATTTAACTAAATATGAAACTTTTCTTGATCAGATTGTGTGGAAGTGTAGTGTACAGTGTAGAAAAATCATAACTGTCAACATAATTAAAAGGATCATCAAAAGCACGTCTTTTATCTAAAAAGAATTTTTAACACTCCAAAAATAATTAATACAATTATTTTCATTAGCTTTATTACAAAAGTTAATAACAAGTTCTTTGATAATAGTAAGGGAGGTAGTAAGAAGCACTGACAGATTAGTAGAAGACCACTTACTAGATGCGGAGATGAAACGAAATTTAAATGGTTGTTTGTGTAATTTAGGTAACCAGTACATAGTCGGGACTGTCAAATGTTCGGAAGAGGCTTTAAGCTGGGTAGTGGCAGTGACATCGGACCTGAATTTAGAAGAATTGATAAATTCGTGTTGGAGAACTTCCGTGTAGTACATGCGTCACACCACCACTACATTATTGGCTGCTTTTGTCTGCCGGTATGAACACAAACCGCTTTGCGAGTACTTGGAGTTTATTTTTTATTCTAGAAATGGTTATATCATGGACCCTATTATTAATTTCAGAATTGTTTTCAAAATGAGATATACGAATATCAACAGTATTTATAAATTAATTCAACTAACTGTCTAGAGATTTTTATCAGATTTTCACGTTTATATCAATTTTTACAGTAGGCAGAAAAGCCTTTATGACCTGACGACACTGTTCCCAATCTATAGTAGATGGAGGACGATATTTAGGTTCTTTCTTAAGAAAATGTTTTACCTCACGGTCTTCGACGATGTTGAGGTCTCCTGTAATGACATGACCATGGGGAACATATCTAAAACTAGATGTATCACAGTCTCAAGTGGAAGGAACATTATTTTTTATATTGAAGTCTGATGTAACTGACGTATAATTAAAAATCAAACTTCTGCTGTTTTTTTATAAGAATATGAAATAATAGGTGGTTCTGTATTATCAAAATATAGAGGTATTTGGCTATCGGTGGTAGATTCATTGAATATACTAGATAGGTTAATAAAATCAATACCTCTATTTATATATTTTAATTTAGGAAAATGCCGTTTATGATTTATGAATGTCAACATTCTCAAACTTTTGTTCCTTGTATACTTTCTCACACGCATCAAAGTATCATGATTCACCACAAGACCACACATTATATAAACAAAAAAGTCATAAACTATACGGCTTGTAATCTAAAAGTGATAACAGAATACATATACATATCTTGGATAAGATTAAGATAGAGTTTAAGGCAAATAATCATAAAACAAGAGGCTGTCAGAGTGACAGCAAAACGGATTTTCCTGCAGGGGTCGAACCCTGAACAGTTGAACAAGTATGAACACTACATTTAAGCTTAAAAGAGCTCTGAATTTGGATTGTAATTGAATATTTGACACAGCATAGGTTTGTGACACAAAATGAATGTGGTCAAGGAACTGAAATATTTGAAATTGGACATTTAAATACCTATTATAGTCCAATATCCAAAATCTAAGTACATATTAGAATCAGCATATCAAAGAGCCCAAAGAATTCAATTTTGATGAAACTAGACAAAAGTTTAATTTTGGACCCTTTGGACCTCAATGTGGACCAATTTGATAAAGGAGCCCACAATCCAAAATCTCTCAATACATAGTTAGATTCAGCATTTCAAAGAACCCAATAAATTCAATTTATGTTGAATCAAACAAAGTTTAATTTTGGACCCTGACTTGGACCAACTTGAAAACTGGGCCCAAAAATCTAATATTTAAATACAGGTTTAGATTCAGCATTTGAAAGAACCCTATATATATTTAATTTATGTTGAAATGAAACACAGGTTAATTTTATCCATAATATTTTCTGTGCAGAGGAAATAACTCAAACTGGATACATAGTTCTCTAAAATAAGATATGATGCAATTTTCAAATCATAATCAATAATATAATAACAACAACCAGTGATGACTAAGTTCTCTAAAATTAAATATGATTTAACACTCAAACATTGTTAGAATCAGCATATCAAAGAACCAAAAGTTTAATTTAGAACCCTTTGGACCTCAATGTGGTATTATCTTATTAATAATGAAAAGAAATACAGGTTTAGATTAAGATTTCAAAGAACCCTATATATATTCAATTTATGTTGAAATCAAACACAGTTTAATTTTGGACCCCGATTTGGACCAACTTGAAAACTAGGACCAAAATCAGAAATCTAAATATATGTTCATTAATAGACAATATAAGCTTAGTTTTTAATGGAGTTCACTTCATCTCAAAAAAAAAAAAAAAAAATAGCATTCAGAAAATTAGTTTTACAGAATAACAAACAAACTTGCCACAAAATTCTTCAAACAATTTATCAAAGAAAAGAATAAAAATCCAAAATTTTATTTATCATTAATACAATGTCTTTTCAAAATCTATAAAACTTATCAGTAACAAGAAATAATTGTAACAGGATGCTGTAACGAAGTCTCGCAAACAAAGCTCCAATAATTCGTCATTCCCATGGTCGCCTGACATTGGGTAAAGTCCAGTACAAATTAGTTTGTGATATGCATAAGTGACGCCTATGTTTTGACCCTGTATGTCATTCAAATCTTCTTGAAATTACGAACAGGAAAAGATATGGTTTAGGGGTGGAGATCTCGACCGTTTACAAGTTCTCAAAGGAGGGGGTTCCCAGGGATTTACCTTTATTTCATATGATTTTTTGTCCCATACAAGAATATATATAGTTTACGGGTGGGGATCTCGACCGTTTACAAGTTCTTAAACAGGAGGGGTGGGGTGACCCTAGGGACTCGCCTTATATTTCATTTGATTTGTTTTATTGTCCCATTCAAGAATATATATGGTTTAGGGTGGGATCTCGTCCGTTTACAAGTTATAAAAAGAGGGGTAGGATGGGGTTACCCATGGACTTCTATATTTCATTTGATTTGTTTTATTGTCCCATACAAGAATATATATGGTTTAGGAATGGGGATCTCGACCGTTTACAAGTTCTCCAACAGGAAGGGATGGGGTTACCCCAGGGACTCGCCTTTATTTCATTTGATTTGTTTTATTGTCCTATACAAGAATATATATGGTTTCGGGGTGGGGATCTTGACCGTTTACAAGTTTTCAAAAGAAGGGGAGTGGGGTGTGTTACACGCAAAATTGTCCTTCAATACTTTGGCTTAATAAAACATCCAAAACTGTATTAAAGTCAGACAAATTTATAATTATTTATCAATCCGTGGTTCAATGTGTAACACATATAAAAACAAAACATGTGAACGCATCTACAAGCAACTGAAAAACTGAAAAGTGGGGAAAATCCTAAATTTATACTAGGTTAAATGACAAATGAAATGTAAACTATTCGCTTATCCTGCGGAATAGACAGCTTCACCGGAACGGGGTTTGGTCTTCTATCAACAAAAGTTATATAAATTAATGTATTCTGTCACTGCATATAAAAGTTAGTATCACTGGAGGTTACATTCCAATTATAAAGTTAAATTGTTTCTGTAATGATAACACAGGAAATTTCTGTCAACCGCTTTCGCCCAAGTATAAAACTATAAATCAGACATATTAGTCAGTAAAGTTCTTCATTTCATAAATAGTTCTGCAGGTATTAATTAACTCTGATCTTATAGAAATAAATAAAATCACTAAAGTAAAATATTGTCAAATTTTCAGTCCTAACACCTTCCCACACAAGTTAAAATTTAACTTTTAAAGTTGAAATTTTAACCAGTTCATTATAAAAATACACTGAAATTGAAACTGGATAGATTAAAACAAAATCCACTGAAACATTTTTCGTTTTAAATCATACAATTTGCACTGACTTTTTTTCAATTTTAAACACCATCTTGAATAACTTTCATAATTATTGCTTAATTTTCACAAATTATTGACTTTTTCACATAAACACTAATATTGAAATATTTCCTTTCAAAATTATTCCACTCTGAATAATATAAGAACATGTATGACGTGTAAATCCCAACATCATAGTTATACAGAAATCCAGAAACTTGACATCTCTGCAAGTTTCTCCCGAATATTAACAACATGTTCAATGACAGATTTATTAACTGATCTCTCCAGTTATAAAATCCTTCATAAGTTCTGTAGGCCCTCGCACAGGCTAACCATACAAACACTCAAACGGAGCAAAACCTGTCTCTTCATAGGGTACCTCCCATAATGCAAAGAGTACAAGTAATAAAATGTTATCTTTTGACGACCATCTCCGTGTAAAATATTTCTTCTAATAAAATCGTTTTACACACTCTGGAGTTTTATTTGCCTGTCCCCGACAGTTTCAAACTTAAGGATCCTCCTTATGAAGTTGTGACAAAATTTCTGCATAAACCATGCTAATTTTCAGTTGTATCCTCGGTTCCTCACCAAACCACTACTGAGGGACAACTCTACACTTGTCCATTAACTTGACGAATTGCATTTATTTGCATAATGTCCCCACTGTTTACATTTAAAACACTGAATTGTATCATTTGAGATTGCTTTCGGTTTCTCGTGTGACATATTATTGTAGTTGTTATCATAGATATAGGAAGATGTGGTGTGAGTGCCAATGAGACAACTCTCCATCCAAATAACAATTTATAAAAGTAAACCATTATAGGTCAATGTACGGCCTTCAACATGATCATATGTAGGTTTCTTCTGGCTTTCGTTATATTTCTGATTTGTTGCAGTTGAAATGTAATCTTCTGCTACTTCAACTATAGATCCTTTTCCTTTATTTCGTCTGATCCACTGTGCTTGTGAAGATGGTAATGCTTTCAAGAAGAACTCATATTGTAAACACTCAATCGGATCCCTATCCATAACACAACGTTTCAAATTGATATTACTCTGAACATAAGTGCTCTATATGTTTCATTGTTCTCCTTTCTTATGTTGACTAAATCCAAAAAATATTCATGCGGTCGTTTCCCATACCTGTCAATCAAAGCTTTCCGAAGTTCATCATAAGAAGTTGAGGCTTGTGATGATACATGTCTCCCATTACCATTAAGCAATGTTCTTAGTTGAAGAAGTCTCAAACTAGAATAGCATTTCGCTTGATCCGCTACTGCATCGAACTCTGATAAAAATATCATTACATTATAATGTTTTGGGTCGAAAGGTTGCAGTTTTACTTTAAAAGGTAGTGTATCATTTTCTGCTTGTACGTTTCTTTCATGTTAGGTTCTTTGTAGTATAATTTTCTCCTTTTCGACGGCTAATTTTCCATTTCAAATGCAAGTTTCTCCCTTTCAAGTTGAATTTTCTCTCGTTCAAATTCCAGGTCTTCCTTTGTAGACTCTTTCTTTCTAGACCGTTTTGGTGGTAAAGTTTTAGGTGCGGAAAGATTTCCTCTTCCTCCGACTCTTGCTGATTTTCATCCTCTGTAAGTTGGATTAATTTTGCTGGTATAGTTCTTCTCGGTATACTCTTAGCTACTGAGTCCTCTACTTGTAATCCTAATGCTTCACTAATAATCCCCACGGTATCCATTTAGATATTTTACGACAATTAGTTCTAACTGTACTTATATCTTAACCAATATAACTGTACGACTGTCAGAATTAAATGTAAATTTTCTAATTATAAAAATCCAATGTACGCTGCCACCAGATATGTTACACGCAAAATTGTCCTTCAATACTTTGGCTTAATAAAACATCCAAAACTGTATTAAAGTCAGACAAATTTATAATTATTTATCAAATCGTGGTACAATGTGTAACACATATAAAAACAAAACATGTGAACGCATCTACAAGCAACTGAGAAACTGAAAAAAGTCCCTAAATTAATATTAAGTTAAATGACAAATGAAATGTAAACTATTCGCTTATCCTGCAGAATATACAGCTTCACCGGAACAGGTTTGATCTATCAACAAAAGTTAAATAAATTAATGTATTCTGTCACTGCATATAAAAGTTAGCATCACTGGAGGTTACATTCTAATTATAAAGTTCAATTGTTTCTGTAATTATAACACAAGAAATTTCTGTCAATGGCTATGGTAAAGCCCAAGTATAAAACTATAAATCAGACGTAATAGTCACTAAAGTTCGTTCACTTCATAGACAGTTCTGCGGGTATTAATTAGCCCTTATCTGATAGAAATAAATAAAATCACTAAAGTAAAATATTGCAAATTTTCAGTCCTAACAGGGTAACCCCTGGACTCCCCTATATTTCATTTGATTTGTGTTATTGTCCCAAACAAGAATATATATGGTTTAGGGTGGGGATCTCGACCATTTATAAGTTCTTAAACAGGAGGGATGGGGTGATCCCAGGGACTCGCCTTATATTTCATTTGATTTGTTTTATTGTCCCATACAAGAATATATATGGTTTAGGTGTTGGGATCTCGAACGTTTACAAGTTCTCAAATAGGGGTAGGTGGGGGTTATCCCAGGGACTGGCCTTTTATTTCATTTGATTTGTTTTATTGTCCCATACAAGAATATATATGGTTTAGGGTAGGAATCTCGACCGTTTACAAGTTCTCCAACAGGAGGGGTGGGGTTACCCTAGGGACTGGCGTTTTATATCATTTGATTAGTTTTATTGTCCCATACAAGAACATATATGGTTTCAGGGTGGAGATCTTGACCGTTTACAAGTTTTCAAAAGAAGGGGTGGGGTGAACCCGCGAACTCCCCCAATATTTCATTTGATTTGTTTTACTGTCCCATGCAAGAATATATATGGTTTAGGGGTGGAGATCTCGACCGTTTACAAGATAAAAGCACATTCTCAAATTGAAGGGGGTGGGGGTAAGAATATATATGGTTTAGGGAGACTTAATTATCTTTAAAATGTCTAATAATGAACAGTAAATTTCAAACTTCATTTATGCAGTCCTACTAATAAATTTCAAACTTTATATATACAGTCCTACAGATCTTATCAGGAAACAGAAAATTTTCAAATAAATCTGTCACTCAATGATTATCCAATGCTAAGATGTAACATAGATCTTATCAATAATTAAAATGTAATTAACTTCAAAATGTCTAATAATATAGCTTATAATCATCACCACTTAGGAAATAGAAAATTTTCAAATAAATCTGTCACTCCAATTTTTATTGTGAGATAAGACAAATCATAACATGATAACAAGAGTAAAATATTTAACAAGTTTTCAAAAAGAAGGGGTTGGGATTTACCCCCGTGGACTTCATCTATATTTCATTTGATTTGATATATTGTCCCATACAAGAATATATATGGTTTCTGGGTGGGAATCTTGACCGTTTACAAGCTATCAAAAAGAAGGGGGTGGGGGTTACCCCAATGGACTTCCCCTATATTACATTTGATTTGTTTTATTGTCCCATACAAGAATATATATGGTTTAGGGTGGGGATCTGATCCGTTTACAAATTCTTAAACAGGAAAAAGGTGGGGGTGGGGTGGGGGTGACCCCAGGGACTCGACTTTTATTTCATTTGATTTGTTTTATTGTAAGATAGAAGAAGAAAATGGTTTCAGGGTGGGGATCTTGACTGTTTACAAGTTTTCAAAAAAAGGGGTGGGGTTACCCAGGGACATCCTAAATTTCATTTTATTTGTTTTATTGTCCCAAAAGATTATATATGGTTTAGGGTGGGGATCTCAACCGTTTACAAGTTTTCGAAAGGAAGGGGTGGGTTTACCTCGTGGACTTCCCTAAATTTTATTTGATATGTTTTATTGTCAAATACAAGAATAAATATGGTTTAGGGTGGGGATCTCTACCGTTTACAATTTCTCAAACAGAAGGGGTGGGGGTTACCACAATGGACTTCCCTATATTTCATTTGATTTCTTTTATTGTCCCATACAAAAATATATATGGTTTAGGGTGGAGATCTCGACCGTTTACAAGTTCTCAAACAGACACGCTAGGGTGACCCCAGGGACTCACCTTTTATTTCATTTGATTTGAAACATACAAGAATATATATGGTTTCAGGGTGGGAGCTTGCATATTTACAAGTTTTCAAAAAAAAGGAGGGTAGGTGTGAACCCGAGGACTATCCCAATATTTCATTTGATTTGTTTTATTGTCCCATACAAGAATATATATGGTTTAGGAGTAGGGATCTCGACCGTTTACAAGATAAAAGCACATTATCAAATTGAAGGGGTAGAGGTAAGAATATATATGATTAATACAAAAAGAACTTTTCCTCCTCATTAAACTGGTTCAACATTTTCACTTTGCTAGATGTAAGGGTAAAATGTCTTTTCTCTCAATGTGGTATTTGTCACATTTAACTAAGAAATGCAATTCATTTTCTACCTCATTTTTCCACATTTACAACAAATTCTATTTTCTCTTGATATGTTTTATATCTTCCAGTTTCTATAAATAATTTGTGTGATGATATTCTTAATCTGCAAAATGCATTTCTTAAATGAAAGTTTTAATCACACTATGATAATTCTTTGAACCATTTTTTTTTTTTTGCAGCTAAGTAAGTATCTAATTTTCCAGCCTTAAGTGTTTCACTATTATTTTACCAATCACTTATGTATTTTTTGTGTAAAGCTTGGTTTAAAATGAAACCAAATTTTCTTTTACTAGAAGACAGAACGTCTTCTTTAATATCTAAAATTTTAATTTGTCTAGTTATTGAGGAGTACCAAGTTGTTTTACCTAGCTTGAGTATGCAACTCTTAAGAGTTTGCAAAAGCATCATATAATAATGGAAATTCTGACAAATTCTGACAAATTCTGTAAACAGTAACAATATTTCAACATAGATTTAACAATGTTGTAATGTAATGGAAACCTTCCAGGCTCTGATAGTGATGCAAAGTTAACATTTTTTCTATCCACACCTAATACAAATTTGCAAAACTTGACATGTAATTGTTCACATGGTAAATTTTTATAACATAAGTCCAGATTAAGTTTTCCTGGATTAGAAGAGCAAATTTTCTGATTAT
The DNA here is from genome assembly GCA_017311375.1 of Mytilus coruscus. Lineage (NCBI taxonomy): Eukaryota > Metazoa > Mollusca > Bivalvia > Mytilida > Mytilidae > Mytilus > Mytilus coruscus. Next base: position 94,214,824 of record CM029604.1, read on the forward strand.
TAACATTAAATGAACCCCAAATTTCTGAAGATTTCAAAGTTGAAAGGTAAACAAATAAGCATGGCACTTAAATGAATTTATGGGGCTTAGGTATGTATGGTAATCAAGAACAGTACATATGGCACTTAGATAAATTTATTGTACTTGGATACATTATATACTCAAGATGGGTGTATGTGACACTTAGATGAATTATGATGCTCCAGTACATATGGTGCTTTGATAAGCAGTGCATATGGCACTTAAATAGAAATATTGTACTTGGATATATTATGTACTTAAGGTAAGTGCATATGACACTTAGATGAATTTATGATGCTTTAGTACATATGGTGCTTTGATGAGCAGTGCATATGGCACTTATATATACTGTAAATTCAGAAATTGTTGCGTACATTTATTATTGCAATTTTGTCATTTTAGACTAAAATGCGATTTTAATTTTGCGATATTGAGAAAATCCTGTTTAATTCATATAAAAATTTCAAAATGCGAGTTTAAATTATTGCGATTATAACCCTGTCGCATTTTTCGCAATAATAAAACATCGCAATAATTTCTGAATTTACAGTAAATTGTTTGTGCTTGAGTACATATTGTATTTAGGATGAGTCATATTGCAATTAGATGAATCTATGATGCTCTAGTACATATGGTGCTTTGATTAGCAGTGCATATGGCACTTATATAGATTTGTTGTGCTTGAGTACATATTGTATTTAGGATGCGTGCATATGGAATTTAGATGGATTTAGGATGCTCTAATACATATGGTGCTTTGATGTGCAGTGCATATAGCTCTGATATAGATTTTTGTGCTTGAGTACATATTGTATTTAGGATGGGTACATATGGAATTTAGATGAATTTAGGATGCTCTAGTACATATGTATTTAGGATAAGTGCACATGGCTCTTGAATGAATTTAGGGGCTTGAGTATATATGGTACGTAAGAGAAGTGCATATGACATTTATATCTTGATTATGTACAAATGGCACTTAGTGGACATTGAAGTTGATATCATGCATTTAATATATTTAATGTTATCTTTCAGCATTCACCTTATCAGAGATGACTTCGCAATTACCCAAAAGAAGAAGGACCAAGAGGCTGGGGAGATCATGGGAAACACAGACAATGCTGAACTGGGGTGGATTTACCTACTGTGATGATTTTGTATCTTAAGTTAGATCGTTTACCTTAGTTACAGTTCGGTAGAAGCCTTATTTTAATATGTATTTGTATATACTTTAATAAAACATAGAAAAGAATAAGATATTTGGCGGGTTAACCTTGGGTCAGGTCAAATGTGAAGGGGTGTTCCAAAGGAAACTCTAATACGAGTAATGAGGCACTTTGGAAGAACACCCCTCCTTCAAGAATGGTACGGCTACCATTGTGGTATATAAGCAGGAGCGATTCCTTGCTCTTTGTCATTCGTCTGAAGTCTACGAAGACGATGACCATGATACGTACGGTACGTGATTATTAGAGATAGGATATTTGAGATCGTTGTCTTCTTATATAAGATACTATTACTTCAAGTGTAATAAAGAACAGGTTGGTGCCTGTTAGTATTCTCTAATATGGAATTGCATTCATGATTGTAATGCAACAAAGGACAAGGTTGGTGCCTGTTCTTTAAGACTTGTACAACTTGTAGTTTGTCAAGTATGAATTTTACCGTATAAGACAAGTCATAGCTTGTAGGGTACCAAAATGTACCATTAGGACAAGTCGTAGCTTGTAGGGTACTAAATTGTACCATTAGGACAAGTTTGTCCCTGACCAAGGACAAATTGGTATTTGTACAAATTTGTATCATTTGTATAAAATATGATTAATGTATAGATAAATTGAACTGTTAAAGCAAGAGCAGTTGTATATATTTTAGTTCGTTGACATAATTTGATGGATATAGATTATTTGATGAATAATTCATATACTTTGTAAATAGAACATTTCGGATCCAGTATCAAACTGGTAACGAACCTATTCTAAAATAGAAATAGACACGCTTACCCTGTGTACACGTTACACTACTATTGACATTCCTTTACCCAGCCCATTAAATTCAAATACAAATTCTGACCAGTTGTCTTGAAATTCACAGTCCAATCCTGTTCAAAACTCAAACACTGATTCTTCAAATCCGAATGTTCCAAATACCGATAATGAAACTAATGATGATCAAGTTCTGAGGATATTAACTGTTACAACACCAATCATCACACAAACTGTTGTTACAATTCTCAAAAGTACTGGTGTTATACAAGGCAAGGATGCAAATACATCAGATCTTACTTTAACACCAGCACTGACAGACCAGTCGCAGAGTGTTAATTCCATGTTGCCATCAACGCAAAGTAACACTACATTTAATGCAACAGGTATGACGGCACCATCCCAGTTACAAAAACTCAAATATGACCAATAACCTATCATGTGAAAGCAGCAATTCTTCGTGCTCAAATGTTTTAGCAGAGGCTGCCAACAGTGATCGGCGTCAATTGAAGGAACTCCGAATCAACAAGTGGTTAACCATTTACTTCAGAATAATTCAAGCACAGTTTATATGGTTGTTGTTAGGTGTTGGTTGCCATTGGGGACATGGGCCTCTATCAACCATAATGAAAGAGGGTATATACATGTAGAGTTCAATGTCATAAGACATCTAAATTGGCACTATGTTACTGTGATTAAAAATGAAATGGGGACATGGGCCTCTTTCATTCAATCCTTTGCACATTGCAAACTTAAGGTTGCACTTTGTAATTACAGCTGTTTTTCAAACCACGCCTCTTTTGGGGAGATATAGAATATTCATAGATAATTAATTTTGTTTATATACTGGTTCCCAGTTATGATTTCTATGTTTCATCTCATAGAGACAACTTGAGACATGGGCCTCTGTCAACCATAATGAAAGAGGGTATATACATGTAGAGGTCAATGTCATAATTAAGACATATAAATTGGCACTATGTTTGTAACTGTGGCTAAAAATGAAATGGGGACATGGGCCTCTTTCAATTCAATCCTTTGTACATTGCAAACTTAAGGTTGCACTTTGTAATTACAGCTGTTTTTCAAACCACGCCTCTTTTGGGGAGATATAGAATATTCATAGATAATTAATTTTGTTTATATACTGGTTCCCAGTTATGATTTCTATGTTTCATCTCATAGAGACATAACTTGGGAATGTTACCAGTAAATATACATATGCATATTGTTTATATTGAAATCTGTGGTAATCCTACAGTCAAGGTAGGGATAGTTAATAAATTTAGTGTTAGTTTAAACTCTAAGAAGTTCGGGGCATATAAACGTTGAAAATATGCCGCACAGCCCTATATTTTGACCTTTGAAAAAAATTGTAGTGCATATGAACTTTCCATTCTAGGATATGATTTTTTTCAAAACTTCATAGTAAAAGTGGTACAGTTTTAGCCGTAAAAGGAGTTCCTATGGAAATTGCATTGTCAATATTTACAGAAATGCAACCTATATTGGGTGAAAAAGAGAACTTACAGAATTTAACCAAATTTGGTTTATCTCACAGATTTTAAAGAAATTAACTCAAATATGAAGTTTTATAAATATTTCATGAAGATTGAGAGAATCCTGGGCCTTAACTATGATGACTCAGCATAAATTAACAGTTTACAGTATGCATAGTTTACTTAAAGCCCTGAATGCAAAATAAATTCATAATATATGCATATTTGTAAGTTAAATTGTTTAGAAGTGCTTATATTTACTCTTCACAGTCATTGAAACTCATAGATCCTTCCTGAATATTATTGGTGGGGTGTTTTGTCCTGTCGATAACCTAAAAGTAAGCCGTAAGGCCTAAATCTGCTTTTTGTCACAGCGGCATAAAAATACAAGCTAGAAATACAAAATATCTCAACAAAACTTAAAATAGTGTGTTCTATCATTAATATGTACTAAATATTCCATATTGCTAGAAACAGCAGAATAATTTAGGAAATTTGAGGCCCCAGGGCAAAAACAGAGAAAATTGCCTACCCCTTATTCATAAAACAAATAATTTAACTTGTAAATGCTATGATTTTATGATTTTAAAGGTCTTTATATAGAAAACAATAACTATGCTTGGAATTTATGCAAAAATCAGATGTTAGCAGTCATTTCTATAAAATTTTAAGTGAATTTATACATCAGACTGGTATCTGCATACATACAACTATTGCAAATATGGCTTTGTTTTAACACTTCTAGCTCATATATTAGCTAAATTATGTCAGATATGTGGGTAGAGATGATACTGTTGTGACAAGAATTCTAAACTGACCATTTGATGCAGAAATTGTGAACTTTCATTGACAAATAGGCATACAGTAAAATGTGGACTGGAGACACAGGCAGGATTGGATACTTTATATAATCTTGAATGTTGGAATGATTGACTGCTAAATATTACATTTACAGTATTCTGAAATGCTTTCAATATGTTATCAGAACAGTTTTAAACAGGTTCTAGGCATTTTATGTCAGAAAACATGCAAATAGGGTAAGCTGGCAATAATTAAAGTCTTGTTTTCAAATTCTTTAAAAAATTGAAACAGGGGAAGAGGTATAAAATGTACAGTAAAAGAAAACTTAGAGTTTATGCAGTGATTTCTTTAAGGCTATAATTCTGATAAATAAGTATTAATGTGAGAAAAGCGTTTTAGAGAGTTTTCTATTGGAATAAATGTTTGCATAGGTTGTACGTTGTAATTACAGCTGTTTTTCAAACCACGCCTCTTTTGGGGAGATATAGAATATTCATAGATAATTAATTTTGTTTATATACTGGTTCCCAGTTATGATTTCTATGTTTCATCTCATAGAGACATAACTTGGGAATGTTACCAGTAAATATACATATGCATATTGTTTATATTGAAATCTGTGGTAATCCTACAGTCAAGGTAGGGATAGTTAATAAATTTAGTGTTAGTTTAAACTCTAAGAAGTTCGGGGCATATAAACGTTGAAAGTATGCTGCACAGCCCTATATTTTGACCTTTGAAAAAATTGTAGTGCATATGAACTTTCCATTCTAGGATATGATTTTTTCAAAACTTCATAGTAAAAGTGGTACAGTTTTAGCCGTGAAAGGAGTTCCTATGGGAAATTGCATTGTCAATATTTACAGAAATGCAACCTTAAAGTGTTATATTGTATAGTTTATATGGTTGTGGTTAGGTGTTGGTTGCCATGGGGACACGGGTCTCTGACAACCCACCCATAGATGTAATTCATGGGCAACCATAGTCCGAGAGGATATAAATATGTATATATAAATGCCATGAGCAACTTAATTACAACCAGGTTTGATATTGTGCAGTGGAATAAACGTTTTATTTTCTTCTTTGTAATTATGTTGTAGATATTTACAATATATACAATCATTTTCTATAACTATTTTAAAACATTGTTTTCGAGAATAACTTAACACATAATAAAACGAATTGTTTACGTTTGCCGCTTTTGTTCATGCAACTTTACACTTATTTAACCCGACTCTCAGAGATATTATAAATCATTGCAGACAACTATAGCTTGAACTCTAGACGAACCTTTTGTCATAAAATTTTGGAATCTCATAAAGTTTGATGATTAACTTTCCACACTGTAATAAACTCTGTGGGAAATACTATCATCTTTCACGAAATTAAGCAGACGGGAATGGTGTATCGTATCAACATAATTAAAAGCGCAATTAAAACGAATAAAACGAGTTTTACTCTATTCAAAAACTTTAACTACAAAATAAAAAATAAAAAATTATGGTAAATATAGGTTTCATTGGCGTTTTGGTTGTTATGGGGACAGGACTCTGGCAGTCATGTTAAAATCTGTAAATACATATATAATAATGAGAGAGTGAATTGGCCTTTATTAACCGGAATGAAAGCTCTTAGATACATGTAGATAATTTAGATTTGTGAATTTCCTTTGGTAGTTGGGCCTAATTGTTATTTGGAATTTTTGTCACTGGCTTGGATGGGGATATTAATTGTTACAAGGATGGCTTTGTGTAACAATATGATGGCGAATGTACCCCATCTTTGATGGATGGGTCAAAAGGGATTGTCATTATAAACATATATCTTGTTTTAAATATGATTTATTGATTTAATTATACATGTTTATCATTTTGTTGCTTCTCCGTCATTTGAATAATAAATGACAGTTTTCAATTCATACATGTGTTTGTTTGTCATTCCTTCATCCCATCAAACAGAGCAAGCCTGTGTTGACAAAAAGCATGCTTTGAATAAAACCTCGAAGGCACACACATTTGCAAAAGCTAAAGCTAAAGCAGGAGGATATAGGGTATCTAGGATTATTCCATATTGATAGAACTTTAGAAGGTTTTTGTATATGAAACCGATTTTGAATAAAACAGTATATATTCACCAGCGGAAAACTATATTCACTGCACAAAAGTCGCGTGATTTTACGTGCATAATTATGGTAAAATCGTTTGATGAACAATTGGTTTAAGTTAATTATTGTCTTTACATACGTTTTCTGTTTCGGAACACGGAATAAAACAATATTTGACTCTCTTTGTTTTGGTAAATATGTGGATTGATTGATTAAAAAAACCCAACTGATATTCACTTTGGCTGTTGGCCTCAGGTAAATATCAGTTTCTCAAAAGTCAATAAAACAAAACATTTACCTCATCAAAAGACAGTTTACAGTAACACTTGTACGAAATTGAACCGATCTTTATTTGAATCGATCTTTAAAAGACCAGTTTGCGTTTAAATATGCACAAGCAAGATCGATCGAGATCGATCTTATTTAATCTAGTGCGTTTACATTGCAACTTAAAAACCGGTCTGACCTAATTTCTTTACATTTCGTAAACACATAATCGTAAAATGGAATAGTATAATAACGTGTGCATCTCACGAGGACAATTACACACTGCAAAAGTTGGATCATTGGAATTTCGTATTCAGTTATTAATTATCTTTTAGTTCGTACGTCAGATATCATTCGGTCACTGTGTTTGAAGATGAGGATTTGCAGCTAAGAAATAGAATTTATCCGTTCAGAAGAATGATCCAAAACGGTTGAATCTATGTTAACTTATTATCCCATCCATCGTTTTTTAAACACGTGTGTTTTTGCCGCCGAACATGCGCAGATTTATTTTCATATCTAATTAAATATAACATTCAACTGAAGAAAGATCGATCGCGATCGACCCAAGCGTTTACACTTGAAGAAAGATCGATTCAAATAAGATCGATCTTTTATAACCACCTCTTGAGGTGGATTTTATAAGTCCGATAGAGATCGATCTTTCCGTTTACATTAGACTAAAAGTCGATCTTTTATGATCGATCTCAGGAAAGATCGATCTTTTACAAGTGTAAACGGGGTCTTATAATCAATGCCCTTCCGATGGTAATAAATATAACACATGCTTGAAGAGGAACCACTTTACTGCCATCTGTAAAACAAAACCAAATATCACGTGATTGTCGCCTAAAAAGAATATACACAATATTAGTGAATGTTAAAGAGGAACTTTAGAGAATAGAATGAAATGAAATTATTGTAAAACAACCTGAATCTAACCATTGGAATAATTCAATTGTTACGGTGATTAATTATTAGCCAAACAACTAAGTTCGAAACTCTATTTAGACCCAATTGACCTTTACAAAGGGAGGTGTCGAGCGCATCACCCATTAACGACTTTTGTGGAAGGCTATCGTTTGGAATAGTCTCAACATCAGAAGTGTTTCAAAAGGCAATGCCCAAAATCTCCAACGATATAGGCGGCGCAGTATCTAAAATAGAAAAGAAATAAAATAACAATTTATAAACTTTAGCACCTGATGCACTTTCCTGGATTTGACTTCATCAGGAATACTCAAAATAAAAAAAAAAATAAAGCCAAGGATGTAAAGTTGCAAAACAATTAAGTGAAGAGCTACATAACCAAACGGGACCTAAAAATAATAGTGAAATCAATCTGAGATGACATTTTAATATTTAATTTAACTTTGCCGCGCGAAAATGTATTATTTTCACTTTTATACACAATTATTTCCTGCATTTTTGTTGAAGAGTATTCATTTTTTTCTTGTCTTGGAAAAGATTATCTATTTTAGTTCTTACCAGTCCAGACCATTTATTTCTCCTGCCTTCCCATAAAATTAAATTGCTGTTTCCTTAGTTTAAACAGTTAAATTTGATTTTCTGATAAGAAAAGAACTCTACGGAAGCCACACATTTTTATTTTATATTTCTTCCTATGTTTGCGTTATAACTATAACCGGGGTTTTCCGGCTATAGAAATTCAAAGACGGAATACCAATACTTTAAACTTTATTAGCAAGATCCGGACAGTACCAGACATAAAACCTAAACTGACTTCAAAATATCATACAAAAGCATATATATATCGTCTGAATTTGCTTTATTTCTAATTCACATTTGTCCAAATCTTCCGGGTTATATAACGCAAACCTTTGCGAAATAACGCGAAAACGTTTGCATTATAACGCAAACATTTTGATTTTAATTATTTGTTGCGTTTTGAAGATTTAATAATCAATAACTATTATATTAAATTTACATTATATCGTTATCTTTATTATATAATTTGAAAGCAGTGTTTTGTAAATACCGGCATTTGCATGTTTGTCTGCCAGTAAAATTTGGTTGTCATTTAGTTAAGAGAAGGACCATGAACACAAGGCCAAATCATTATAATATATATACATAGGAAAAAGGAATACTTGTATCGCAAATATACAAAATAAAGAAAGATTTTTGTATCAGAAAATTATACAAATTTAACGTTAAAATAGATATGGTATAGGAAAATTTGAATTGAAAGGCCAAGATTTTGATAATTGTGATTTACAAAGTAGAGAAGAGCAAAAAAAAAAAAAAATGTCATACAACTATATAGTCAAATATACAAAATAATCTTTCAGCTTAAAATGAATTATTTTGTAGAAAAAAAGTTTTGATGTAAGAAATCGTTTGTTGAAATCTCAGTATATGATAAAGATTCTTTAATAAAATAGCATGGGGTTTTAAAATTCAATCTAGTGAGGAAGCCATTTACGATGCTTGGGGAGCAATTTAAATGCAGAATACATAATTATAATGATAAAATATGTTCATTTTATACATTTATTTCATTAGGGTAGCTTGTTTGGATCTAATTAACCTATACAATGCTCAAAAGAGCGCTTACTTTGGAAGTATATTTAAATTCGGCTACGTTAACAGGGTTGATTTTTTTCGGTATAACTTCAATCTACTAAATTTTCTTTGTAATATATATATATATATATACATGTATTCTCCTCCTAAATATTATGCCATGATATGTGCTAAACACTCAAACATTTCAGTTTGCAATAAGTAAATTTTAATACATGCAGCCTCCTCCATTTATAACAGCTGATTCCTTAAAACTTAAATAAGAAATGAGATAAAAGAGATGTTTGCGTTATTTTGTTTGCGTTATAAGGAAAAAATTAAAAAATTGTGTGGCGCTAATACGCTTCCGTAGAACTCTTATTCTACATAATTATTACCGTATCAGAGGCTGGACGTCTGGAATGTGGTAAATCTGTTAACGGTATCTCATTGGTTATAAATAACATTAAATGGCTGCATCTCAGCTGCCTCCGGGCTGCTTCTGGGGAAGTGAAGGATATCTTAACGTCTGATTGGCTATTATTGAGTTGTATGCATTATATGTCCACGCGTCCGTAAGTGGGGTCGGATAAAAATCATGATAGTAGGTCATCGGTAGAAACTATAATGAAGTGTTCAATTGCTATCATAATAAAAGCCATATCTAGTTCACGAAGCCCTGTCAATTTGAGCAAATAATATCATTCTGAAATTTATGTTATCTTGAAATTTTGTTGCAATTTTGGTACAAAGGTATGTATATTTATGGGTTATTAATGTTCTTTCAAAACAAAACAATAATACATCTAATCTTCACTTTATAGTGCGTGTTGAAACATATTTTGCTATATTTCTTCTAATCCGAATAATTCAGTCCCTCCCGTGATCGATTGTCCCACTCGCGAGGGCCTGAACTCTTTATACGATAAAAACGCGTCACGAATCCAGTATTTTGATTGGTGCTCTCTGTGAGAGAGCCAATCAGCTAATATCTATATGTTATCGAGATAGGTTATTCCCGAGCTAATTCCGAATGATTTTGTGACGATTTTTCATTGACTAGGCCTTCAGGCGTTAATGTAGCCATCGTAGATCAGCGGAATATGACGACTGAATTATTCGGGTTATATTTCTTCATAAACTATAATTTTAAATTGTAAATACACAAAACGTGTGCTCTATGATTAAAAATGTTATTCTCATATTTTCATTGCTTGAACAATTATTACATATTGATTAGAAAATATTCAAATCACGGAATTTACCGTATTGATACGAAGATGTCCTTTCGTTTCTCGCGCATTCACCGCTTCATTGATTTCTGATGTAAACAAAACAGACAATTGCCGATAAACAGCTCATTAGAAGAATAGAAAACAAACACGGTGAGTAATATGGTTGCGTGTGCAAGGAAGCAAACACCAAGCATCACGGTTTAGTTATGGGCAAGGGTTTCAGTGCACTATAGTTTGTTTAATGACCCTCTAGCTGGACATCTACGACTATAGATGACATTAAACAAGGCAGCAATGAGCAATTTGAATTAATTTACCTGAAAACCCAAGATACTTGCAACACAGCGAGGTCCCAAGCGAGGTCCCAAATGATGATCGCATGTGGGTAGACAGTTTAATGTACTCGTACATGATGATTTATTCTTTGAGTCGTTGTACACCACAGGCGGATCCAAAAGGGGTGGGGCTGGGGCCGCCCTCCCTTGGTTGATTATATAGGCCCCTTTATGAAAAGTTCTGGATCTGCCACTGTACACAGTGGCGCTCAGCAGTCATTGTTACTTGATATATCAACAGCACTGAGAACTGCATTTGATATAGATAAATACAATTCTAATTTGTTCACATTACAATGTATCAGGTCTTACAATAAGTATATTTCGTCGTGATGGTAATTACTGTTTGCTTTGATTCACATGCTCGAGATAATCAAGGTTTCCCATTTTCAGATGGTGCTGCTATTTTGATAACATTTTCAAATCTGAATGAGCTGATACTATATGTATAATCATCAATATACAATGGTGCTGAGTTTAATCTATCGGCTGTATTTGTATAAGTATTTGTAATATGTGATATTGGCAGATGGAACTGACTATGTAAAGGCTCTGGTTTATGACTTGGATGCGTTAACAATATGGTGGTTGATAAGGAAATCCAGATCCAGGATGTTAATTCAAAACCGAACAGGTATTTTACGTATATATATTAGGATTCATCCTCCTGAACATAGTACCCATATATAATAACCATACACCTAATCGCTTTATGGAATTCTGTCCCAGCTGACCTGAGAATCTGTCCCGCTTCAACCATTGACATAACATAACAATCACTTTTCCATCGTGGCGTCAGATATTTTGTATTATGACGTCAAAATTTTACGTGAACCTTTGTGATGGCCAGTAATTGCAGACAAATAGCAATAATTAGGATTCAAAGCAATCTCTAATAAATCAACTCTAATGAAATATTCTTATATATATAGATGATCACATGACATCATGAACATAGACGTCGCTTAACTAGTGCTGAAAATAAATTTTCAAATGCATCTTTTGAAAATAAATTATTGCATGCCTTTCATAAGTTCTGCTTTGGACATAACTGAATAGCAATGCCGAATATAATGGAAGCATACATTAAGGTAAATTTCTTTATTTTCACATAGCATCTGACAGCATTGGATGATGCGATATGAATCAGCAGATTTATCGTTGTTTTAGAAGTTCAACGAGAAGTTATATATTTTACTTAGTTGGGTGGATAACATAACATTTATCTTGTCATTATAATATAAAAAAGAAGATGTGGTATGATTGCCAATGAGACAACTCTCCAAAAAAGACCAAAATGACACAGAAATAAACAACTATAGGTCACCTTATGGCCTTCAACAATGAGCAATTAAAACCCATACTACATAATCAGCTATAAAAGGCCCCGAAATAACAATGTAAAACAATTCAAACGAGCAAACCAACGGCATAATCTATGTTTGCTCAGCATTCATCATGAAAACGATCACATTACAATCATTTTAGGAAAGCACTGTGTAAGCAGACATCTCAGGAGGCAACAAGTCTATAGGCTGACTGTATATTATCTGAACAAGTTCATTTCTTGTCAACTTCATAATTATTTCAAACATTTTAATAGATGTCATCCAAATTTGGTCTATTTCTTTTAGCTTAATATTCTTGCTTTTCAAAGTCATGTTCATTTATTTTCAACCGCGCCCAGAAATATGCGGTTACCTTTAATTTCAGAAAAGGATTTAGGAAAGGTGATCTGGGTCCCCTTTAAAACCTACATTTAATGTTAATGCAGACATATTATTTGTTCCAAACCAAACCTTGTCAAGTTTGGGGCCCCAGGTTACCCTTCTTTCTATAATTCATCCTACATCTACTTTTGAATTTGTTGCTTATTTGTTATTTGGTCTATGAATATCTGTCTATATATTGACAATGAAACCACATCTTCATGGTCCCACAAAAATGTTGAAAATGTATACATTTCATTTTTTTTTTCTAGCTCCTCTTATATGATAGCAGTACCTTTTTGGTCACTATTCTGTGTTGCGTCTAAATATTAATTGTAACACTTTAAAGTGACTGAACAGGTAAAACAAATACTTCTCAAGAAACAGAAAAAGAAGACTACTTGGAACAGCACCAGACTATGTATGAATAAAAACTCAGATCGGAATAGCATGGATGATATATTTATACATTTTGTACATCATTGTGAATAAGCAAGGAAAGCTATTAATAATAGTGCATTTTTAAAAGTTTATTGGGTTTTTTATTCATATTCTGTTCGAATTTTCACACAATCTGTCAAAAAGGCAAAACTAACTTTACTGAAACTTTCAAACAATATGAGAAGTGTTTCATTCACCAAAACACTCTTGCGATTCTGCATGATTTTGTGAATGAAAGGGAAAGAAGATCCTGACACAGCACACCCGAGCATGTCAATTGCGAACTGACCCAATAATTTATATATCACGACCAGTCAACTGATACTGACATTATCAGAGAGTACACATCAAAGGAAAAATGCACAAATTACCGATAAATTGTTAAATATGATATCATAGAATTAAATATGTTTTATTACAAAAAAATGTGTTCTCAATCTTGTCGATAGATATAACAGAATGTCATATCAGTACCAAAGACAACTCTCCATCCAAGTCACAATTTGTAAAAGTAAACCATTATAGGTTGAAGTACGGTCTTCAACATGAAGCCTTGGTTCACACCAAACAGCAAGCTATATAGTCCATATCAATAATGACAACAAACATAAACAAACAAAACAACTATCGCTTACTAATAATCCTGACTATATGTATTACATGAACTTGTTGCCATCAGAAATGAAAATATAAATATTCCAACTAACAAAAGCATATGCTTACACATGCAACCAAATATAAAGCACTAAATGATAATACCAATATGAAGCTCTCATCTATAGAACTTACAAAAAAATGTCAAGATTACAAACCGCAACAAAATAATAAAAGATATTAGAAGCCAGCTGACAACATGTTCTAGAAAATTATTTGCAATTAATATTTCATTCCAAATCTATTACCACAAAACATCTTCTTACAGTTATATTACATCTGGAAATTAGTAATAACAACACTTAACCTGTACCTTCAAAACTAATTGCTTCTTCTAAGACAAAAGCCAGATGAGATATTCATCACTTGAAGTGCTCTAGCTAGAAATAGAAAGGGCAGGGTGCCAGTGAAGGGCAGGACACTTTTTATGATAGGAAAAGGCACTGCTCATTTCTTTTGTCTACGTTTCTGTGTGTATCATGAGTTCACTTTTTTCTGTATATGTTGTTAATAAAGATGCATAAGTTGTTGTTTTGATTATTTATTCTATAAAATTTGCATTAGAAAAGTCATTCATACTACATGTTCATAAAACATGGCAATACACATTCATACATCAGATCACTATTAACCAAAAGAAGCAAAATAAACTTACTATTCTCCCCCCTTGGAAAAAGGCGTCAGGAAGGGGCGCAATTGAAGGCACCCAGGGCGTGGCTAAGGGCACCCAGGGTGCGGCGCCCTTCTATTTTGGGCTAAAGAGACCACTGTCTTCTATATATATAAGATGTAATATTCTCATATTTGAACGGCCAACTATAGTAGTCAGAGGCGGATTTAGAGAGTTTTTCAGGGACCCCCTTTGTGGGAAAACTTTGGTTGATCATATACATGAAGTGAATCACTGAAGCATGACTGGAGCGGGCCCTCTTATGAATATTTCTAGATCTGCCACTGGTAGTCCATTTTGTCAAGCAGTAATCCTCAAAAGTAAATAATACGTTTTCTTATCAATTTGATTATAACCTTGCTAACTATTACATAACTGTCAAGACACAGTATGCATGTTAAAACTACTTGCATTGTCATAAAGAGTTAACAATCATATTCCACAAAACAAAGAAAAAGTGTTTGTATCGTTACTCTAGCTATTACAAACCATATATATATATATATCATATGTGACTATCAAGCCTCCATCAATGATAACCCTGATTCACCAATACTACAACTAAAATCAAAACCAGGAGAAAAAGACACTATATATTCTAATGATTGGAGTGCACGATTCCAATAAAGAAACCTATACCCACAAACCACCGATCTCAATATAAGCTTCTGGGTAGTGGAAGATGGCGGACGTTCACTTTTAGCTCACAAATTTTATAACGTTTTTAGTGTTTTAATTCACCACAACATATCACCTGTAGATACTGTATAGTACTGAAGCACCATTTTATCGTTTTAACACTGATAACACAATGTTGACTGCTGTAATCCTATTTTGACATTTTACCAATTGTGTCTGTTTGTTTTGTTCACGCATCGTTGTCAATATAATGGAATTTGATACGACTGTCATACAAGTGAGAGGTTTGGCTAGCCATAAAACCAGGTTCAATCCACCATTTTCTACATAAGAAAATGCCTGTACCAAGTCAGGAATATGACAGTTGTTATCCATTCGTTTGATGTGTTTGAACTTTTGATTTTGCCATTTGATTGAGGACTTTCCTTTTGAATTTTCCTCGGAGTTCAGTATTTTGTGATTTTACTTTTACATCCATTTTGACTATTTTATCAACTTTAATCACCAATTTATCACCTTACCAAGGCCACAAACTAGAGACGCCATTCTTGAAATAATGGAAAATTAACATTTTCGTGATCCTGGCTTTGCAAAAGAGACTTTTAATTAGCTCACATACTAGATAATCCACACCCACTTTGAGCTCATGTTCGACAGAACTTTTATGGAACTTTTAATGCGTTTTTAACATTATTCCACGAGCATCATTGTCATAGTCTTCTAAATTACTGACTGGCCCAGTAACCTGTATATATAAACATTTTTATTTATCATTTGTGTTTTTATTGACTTTATAAAATATCCGCATAATTTTAATAGATGTTTTAACCGTCATTGACCTCTGGAGATCACATAATCCTCAGTCACTCACATTGAACATGGCAAAGGAAATAAAAGCAAGAAATAGTGGTTGTAATGAATTAAGTTGTGAACGAACAATTAGCACAAGGTATACTACAAGAAATAGAAACAGCTTATCAACAAATGAACAAAGTGTGCCATCCAAACAACCAGGAACAATACAAAAACCTGTCCCATACACAACCAACCTCTTAAAAGCTGCGTCACGTAAAATCGATGCATCAAATAGGGCATAAGATGTAGAAACTGAGGTTAAGTTTAACAGCATTATTCTCACATTTACTGCAGGGGCTTATGAACAATTTAAATCTGCTCTGAATGCAGCCTCATTGTTGGCGAAACTGAACACAACAACAACCACCAAAAAAGACCGACAAGGTCTAATCGTTGAAGTGTCAATCTCAATTCGACCCCACAGAAAACAGGCATACAGAATAAACTGTTATCACACTACTTAACGTGTAATGATAAATGGGCAACAGACTGAGCTATTTGTGACTGATTTAGCACCTGAAATCATCAAAGTTATGAGTAAGAATAAAGAACTTAAAGCTCTGAATGACAAAATTAGGGTGGCCTGTGAACTATTTATGAACCTAAAGGAAAGCAGGAATGAATTTAATGAGCAGAATAAAAGTGTCAATGTAGAAAAACAAATAAAACAAATTGTTCACCTCGATAAATGTATAGCACCAAACAGTAACAAACAAGCGGAAGGCTATGCTATATGCCTTATTTGCATTACGTACTGTGACGAAAGAGCTGTTGATTGCGCAAGTTGTCTGAACTGGTATCACTATGTCTGCCTAAAATTAACAGACTCTGAAATTGTACAATTTGAAACAAGCTCGACTGAATTATTTACATGCAATAGCTGCGCACAATTACAAGATTTTGTGGACCTTGAATCATGTAGAGGTGGAGATAACATCATCTCTGATGATGATGAAGTCACGGAATTGAAAACCCTGTATGTAAGTCCAGGAAAGATGATTCAAGATATTCAAACCACAAAACATTCTGAAAAGCAAGGCTGCCAAATTAGAAATCAAATCAGTGAGCAAGTAAGCCAGAACACAGCATTTACTTCTGAAAATTGTTTAAACGTAGAAAAAGGGCACTATATCACAAAACATATAGACCAGCCTATGAATGTTACACAAATAAGTACATGTACTGCGTGGAAAAACAAACACCACAGCCTAGAATGAACACTCAAGGTAACTTAGGACATCTAACACTATTATCACAAAACCATCAAGAGACACAAACTTGTCCTTCTTTACTTCCACCTTTGGGTCATGAAAACTGTAAAAGAGATATTGATAAGAAAACGAAAGAGACTCGAGAACATGCTACAAAATTACGAAAAGTGGAAACTGAACTAGCTCAATATAAAAGTCAGCTATCTACTACAAAATCGTACATTGCTAGCTTAGAATTAAAATTAAAAGAAATGGAAGACTCTAATAGAAACCTCAAAACAAAGATACTTTTGATGCAGGATAACAATCCAAAAATAACCTCGGATCAACAAACATCATCTCAACACGTAGATAGCTCAAATGACATTAAATTACTGCTACATGAACAGCGCATAAGACAACTCGAGCATGAAAACTTAAAAGTCAGTTTACGTATGGAGAAACTAGAAACATTGAGTTCAATGAACCTGCCACATACAAAGAAGCGTTACAATAAGAAGGCTAAATCATACATTATTAAGAAGTCAAAGAACCCACTTCACACACTGAATCTCCGAGTTGTCAAGTCACCAACTGTCTATCTGATACAGTAATAGATCAAAATCGTAACTTGAATGCACCTTTAATTCAAAACCCAATCATGCAATCATCAGAAATTCATCCAACTCAAAGTCCTTTCAGCTCGGCAACATATGCCCCAGCCGCCAACTTCTCGCAGTGCTCAAATCAGTCAACCACGGCATACCCAAACAAAAATCATCATTTTTAGCGACAGGGATGACTCAAATGAAACCACCGTGGATACCACCAACAACCACTCAGAGAGTCCCCATATTGATGCCAGTAATGTACCAACCGACCTTGCAAATGAGATCATATCCGACACAAATGCCGATTGTACGCTCAGCATTATATCATACAACATTGAATGCTTCCGTAGTAGTAAACCGTATATAGATAAACTGTCAAATAGGGGGATATTATAATACTTCAAGAACATTGGCTCTACAATTTTGAAAAATTTGAAATACAGGATTTTCTCCCAGGTTACAGCTGTTTCGTTATAGTATTCTTTTAGTTGTCTTTATTAATATTACTTTCACTGTTAAGTCCGGTTTTTGATATATCCATTTGACGTGACTCTGTGCTTATGTATCCCGTCATACTTTGAACGACAAAATTATTTCATTTTTGATGTAATTTTACTGTTGAGTCTGTTTTTGTGATATATATTTGGCGTGACTCTGTACTCATATATCCCGTCATAGTTTGAACCACACTATTGTTTTATTTATTAATATTGCTTTTACAGTTAAGTCTGTTTTTGTGATATCTATTTTACGCGACTCTGTGCATATGTATTCTGTCATACTTTGAACGACAAAATTATTTTATTTTTATATCACTTTTACTGTTGGGTCTGTTTTTGTGATATACATTTGGCGTGGCTCTGTGCTTGTGTATCCCGTCATAATTTGAACCACACTATTATTTTATTTATTGATATTTCTTTTACTGCTGAGTCTGTTTTTGTGATGTCCATTTTACGTGACTTTGTATTTATGTATCTCTTTATACTTTGAACGACAAAATTATTTTATGTCTACCTGTGCGAATTTCAAAACGCGCGATTTTACGCCAGTACTTAAAACCTTCCATACTTTATAGGTGGATTTTACATAGATATATAAAATCTATGATATAAGCATAATGAGGATGTTAAATTTGATGTATGCTTCTTCCTAAAATTTGTTTGTTTTATAGTGATTAAGATGATAACACAATGTTGACTGCTGTAACCCTATTTTTGACATTTTACGAATTGTGTCTGTTTGTTTTGTTCACGCATCGTTGTCAATATAACGGAATTTGATGCGACTGTCATACAAGTGAGAGGTTTGGCTAGCCATAAAACCAGGTGCAATCCACCATTTTCTACATAAGAAAATGCCTGTACCAAGTCAGGAATATGACAGTTGTTATCCATTCGTTTGATGTGTTTGAACTTTTGATTTTGCCATTTGATTGAGGACTTTCCTTTTGAATTTTCCTCGGAGTTCAGTATTTTGTGATTTTACTTTTCGTTAAGTGTGTTGACGATGCAGATCCTTTGCCTCCATCGCAACGTCCAAGAGGAAAGGGGCACTGCTATTTGCTATAGAGGAACAACAAGATGGTAGCAGTCGAGTCACAGTAGTTAAACTAAACAGTAGGATTAAACCACTCATAATTATTGGTGTATATATGCCGTGTAGCGGCTCAAAAATGCAGATGATGAGTTCAAAGCGATTTTAGAGGAAATAGGGAAATAATATATAAATTCAAGCCAACCTGTGATATAATAATGGCTGGTGATGTAAATGCCTCAATAATGAAGGAAAATATGAATCGGAGAGACAAGTTGTTTTTAGATTTTATGCATGAGTTTGAACTTCACATACCAGAAAGTAATGAATGTGACACTTATTTTCACCATAGTGGAAATGTTCCTCAAGAATCGACTACATATTACAACGTAACCATCATATCATTAATCAGTTTGTGAACTTAGAAAGAGACTATATGAACACTTCACAACACGATCGTGTCATGGCTCTTGTCAGAGTGGGTATCACTGCAAAACAGCTCGGAGAAAACGACCATATTAAATCGAAAAGATAAACTGGGAAAAAGTAAATCGAACACAGTATCAATCATTGTTATATGAAAACTTCAAATAATTGACATCGACAATCTTGATATTAATATTAGCAATGTAAATATCTTCACGGAAATGCTCTGTAACATTATAGACACTTCAGCTAAGGAATGCGCAAAACCAAATAAGCAAAAATTTCGCCCTCGAAAGAGATACTGGCCTGATGAAATCAAAAAGGCATGTTGTGAAAATAAACACCATTTTTGCAATTGGAAGATGGCTGGTCGTCCAAGAGATCAAGAGAACATTCATTTTAGAAACATGAAGAATGGAAAACGCAAACTTAGGTCAACTCAAAGACAACTAGAAGCGGTAGCCAGAAAACAAAAGTTTGAAAACATAATGACAGCTAGGAAGGTGACCAAAACTCTTCTTTAAGTTGGTAAATGATCAACGAAGAACCGGTATGGAAAAAACATTGCAACTGAAATTCAAGAATGGTATCCATGACAACCCTGATTCAATAAGGAAAGGGTGGGCAGAGTACTTTGAGGAACTAGCAACGCCTTCAAGCTCTAACAACGAAGATGTTCTATACAACAACCAAGAAGAGTTAGATTGTCTTTATTTGAAGATACATATATTTCAAATCTGCAAAATAGTGAAAAATATCTGTAACTGAAGAGCAGGTTGAAAAGGTTATTAACAATTTAGAGAGCGGTAAAGCAGCGATTGTGCTAACTTGACAAGTGAACATTTAAGGAATGGAGGCCAAATAGTAATATCAGCAGTAACAAAACTAATCAATATGATCTTTGATGTATGCTCAATACCAGATCTACTCAAACTCGGTATAGCAACGCCAGTCTATAAGCGTAAAGGAAACCACTAGATGACCCAAACTCTTATAGGAAAATAACTGTAACCAGTATTCTAAATAAAATACTAGAAAAATTATATTTGGAAAAGAAAGATGAAACACTCAAAATGCACAGAGCCCATTAAAAGGGGTTTCACTAGGGTATATCTGGACTAAATGCAGCTCTGATACTTAATGAATTAATTGCAGAGGCACAGGACATGCACATGTCATTATATGTTGCCTTCCTTGATGCCCAGAAGGCATTTGACTTAGTTTGACACAGCTCACTACTACGAAAGCTCCATCAAAGTGGTATTGAAATAGACTCGTGGCTGATGTTCAAGGAATGGTATAAGATTTAACATCTCGAATAAAATGGGAAAGTGAACTATCAAAGGTCTTCTCTGAACATCAAGGGTACGACAAGGTGGAGTTACCTCCCTGCAGCATATAAACTTTTATTAACCCAATGTTGGATCATATAGACATTCAAAATTTAGGAAGTTATATGGGACCAATTTATTGTGGCACACCAACAGTAGCAGATGGTGTATGTCTGGTGTCAAATAACCCAGAAGATCTGCAAGCAATGATTGACATACAAGGGATTATGCAAATAAAGAACATTACTGTATAAGTAAAACAAAATCATCTGTGGTTCAATTTAATGACAAACAATCTACGAATTTCACCATGAACTCGGAAGAGATTCTAACGTCACAATCTGCTGTGCATCTAGGTATCGATAACTCATCAAAGTTTGGTACAAAGCATGTTAGCAACGCAAGGATCAGTGCTGCAAGAAAGGCAACATATGCACTGATGGGAGCCGGCCTCCACTGTCTGAACGGGTTAAACCCCACTGTATCCATTCATATTATCCGTATATTTATAATTCCAAGACTCATACATGGACTTGAAGTAGTTAGATTAATGGTTAGTGATATAAAAGCACTGTCATCTTATTTTAAACAACTATTAAAACGTATTCAGCATCTACCAGAAAGAACAGCTGATTCAGCAACTTACCTTTGTCTGGCCAGATGCCAATAGAAGCAGAAATTGATAAAAGAACTTTAACTTTGTTCGGAAATATTACAAATACAGTGGAGTTTAAACTAGCACAGAGACAGTTAGCTATCAAGGACAGAAACTCAAAAGCTGGTCTATCTATGTACAACAGTTATTGGAGAAATATAATCTTCCTTCATCATCAGTAGTTCTACAAGAACCACCAGGAAAATTCACATGGAAAACTTAGTATCTAAAGCTGTAAAACATATTGGACTAACAAAATAACTCGGAAGCCCGTGAAAAGTCATCTCTTCAATATATAAACTTTGAGCAGTTAACCTTTGATAATCCACATCTTGTATGGAAAAGTGCAAAATTTGAACATTTCTCAATCCAGAGGGCAGGTATCAAATGTAGACTTATGTTAGACACTTATTTACTTCAAATCCATAAACAAAAAGTATGAAGTAGACTCAACCTGTTTGTTATGTCATAATGGTGCTGAGGATAGGAAACACTTCTTAATTCAATGTGTCGCTTTTGGCAGTATAAGAAGTCCATTCTTGAAAATACTACGTGAAAAAACCACTGAGGTGTTAAGAGATGTGAAACTCACTGATGCAATTTTTGAACAGCCGGATGAGTTGTTGTCTTTGATTCTCGACTGTACAGGATATAAAGTTATTCCTCCATCTAGACAAGAAGAATTCGAGGCTGTGAGCAGCGGCCTGTGCTTTGCATTACACATTGAGAGAAGTAATAGGATTAAGACTTTACAATAACTGTGGTCGTAGCAGAAGTGCGATATAGTGTCACAGGGTGACAGGAACATTCATTATTTAATTACAAAATGTATAGTGAGAGCAGAAATGCGACAAAGTGTCACTGGGTGACAGGAACATTAATGTTTAAATGTATGGTGAGAGTATACATAGGGTTACCGTGAGAGTGACGGAGGATTATTTATCTCATTAAAGGAATTAAATAATAATAATTTTAATTCTAGGATCTATATTTTATTTTATTAATAAGTATCTCCCCAGACGATTAGATGGTGTTTCAGTCCATATAAATTGAAGAATAGAAGTGGACGTATTACGTTGTATTTCCAACGGTTCTCCAAGATAGTGGAGGAATAATACAAAAACAGAACAGCAGCTAAAATACGGCAAGCTTTTTAGAAAAGCTATTACTTGTTTTATTTATAATCGTTTGCAGCCTCTGTTTCAGATATGTTTACGTGTTTGTTCGTGTAGTCATAACCAGTGATAACATATCATTTGAAAAAATCTGAAGTAATTAAGAAATTGAATGTAGGAGAGCACGACAATCTCCTAAATATTACTGACTAATTAATAAAAAAAAAAGAAAAAGAAAGGAAAACCTATTATAAAACATTGATTGTACAATATCAATTTTAGTAAACACCTGAAAACTAGAAATCAATATGATAGCCTGGGGTCCTGGCTAATCTTGTCAGTATAGCCAGGCGTGTATCAATATACTGCCTGTCAATGATTGGTTTATCCTAATTTTCTCGCGGAATGCACACTGGGAAAGCTAAATATGACAACTACAAAAGTTTTCCTTTTAAACAGATTCTATTGTAAATATAAAATAAAGTTCTTGTCAATGAATTTAAACTTAATTAATTTTGCCAAATTGAATGTTCAGATACAAAGAGAAACAATTATACATCAAAACTTTTTAAACATATATGTTATAAATTTTAAGTTATGATTATTTTAGCTTAAATATGAATCTTTTTTGTTTGTTTTACATCTGCATCCAATCTTTGTTTAACACCAATAAGTAAAAATTAGACTGTATTTATTTTTCTTTATAAACATGATAAATTGATGTACAGTATTACCATATCTAATTATCAGTCTGATTATAATTAGTAAGCAGAAAAGGGTTAATTCTTATCACCAATCACCTGGTGAGAAAGTTAAAACTTGAAGATTTCACATGGCCAAGGTGTGAATTGGATTTCAATTTTACGACTTAATTTACATGTACACATGTATCTTAAAGGGCCGCAAAGATGGTAACACATAAGAAAAACTACAAAAGTAAAGGACAACAACAATTGCCGTTATATTTTTTTTTTTGGGTTAATACGTTTAACATTTCAAATGATGTGTGCAGGTGCAAAGATACATGTACATCTATTTTCATTTATAATTACATTAGTATGGCAAACCGTTGTGGAATTTATTCCCTATTTATTAATATTAAAAATCATTTATTAATATTAAAAATCAACATCAGTGTTACCTTAGCGTTTAATATAAGGCACACTAATCATTATCTGTCAAACGCTTTAATGATGATTATTGGACAAGTCGGTCCGGAGAAATTTTGGACCGACTATGTTAAATCAACTCGAACCATCTTATATCGACCCAGACAAGTAATTAAGGAAAGTTTGAACTATTTAATGATTATAAACCATTAAATATTGAATTTTTAATTAAATTTTCTTTTAAAATTGCTGCATTTGCCAAAATAATTTCAAATTAATAATCTGTCCGTGTGAATGGACTCAATCCTACGGAAGTGTATTATGAAGTGTATTATGACCAAAACAAATTAGCATTGACCGATATTTGGCAAACATTTAGACCAAGCAACTCTTTCGTATGGCAAGCCGTTGTGGAATTTATTGTACCACTGAATGTAAATGTTTTACTCTTCTGGTGACAGCCACGTGGTTAAATATTCTGCATTGATCAGAGTTTTGAAAAGATCTATTCATATCAATATTTAAGTTCATGAAAAATCAAAACATAGCTAGTGTCACATTCATGTTTACCACTTACTAAATTCTCGATCGATCTGTAGGTATCTTTTTGTTAGTCAAATAAGACACGAAATTTCAATCCTTCCATTTTTACATTCAAATATTTGTAATACGATTTCCGTAACCTAGAGTCTGGACAAAGCAAACATACAAACTATTAGTCATATGCATACAGTTACCTTGTTTCTTCTATTAAAAAAAATGACGTGTCTAGGTTGAACTAGTAGTACAGTGACACTATATTTCTTAGCAAATAAAGAATAAGGAGATGTTATGTGGTAATCTATGATTGCCAATAAGACAACTATCTCACCAAAGTGCAAATGAAGTGGGTATAAGGAATTATAGGCAACTGTTCGTTCATCAACAATAAGAAAAATATAGGGACATAGTAAAAATAAAATGGGCACAATTGTTTCTAAGTCGAACTTTTGACATTTCAAATCTAAAATTTCGACTCTAACTCGGAACTTTTAAATTTCAAGATTTTGACTGTAATTTGAAATTTTGACTTTTGAAATCTTGAAATATCGACTTTTAAAAAGTATTACAACTTTAATATAAGTATTCAAGTACAGCTCCCCAAGGGTGACTGGGGAATAGAAATATGGTCACTTGGTCTTCTTCCGACCGGCAGTAAAACGCTTGCCAAAGTGTAGCATTTGGCTATGCGGGATGTATCAATTTGCAGCCCCGTCCGGTCAGAATGGGGACGTTAAATCCGATGCCTCGTGCATATAAAGAGTGCCACGCTCTTTGCACGATAAGAACCTTGCAACAACTCTTTGTATCTATTGTCAACTTGTTCTCGTCCTGAACATGCATGAAATATGTGCCACTGGACGTTAAGCAACCAACAATCAATAAATCACAGCTGTTATAATTTTAGAAGGAGATGAAAGAGGGCGAAAGATACCAGAGGGACAGTCAAATTCATAGATCGAAAATAAACTGACAACGCCATAGCTAAAAGAGATAAAGACAAACAGACAAATAATAGAACATAACATGATAGGACATACAAGCCGGGAATATCGTATCAATTGGGAGATATGTACTCCGTATGCAGGCGCTGCTGGAATGTTGCTACATAGAAATTGAAAGTTCACAGTTGGGAAGCTGAAATCATCTCTTTTGATGACATGGACGCAAATAAATAAAGCGTCATCCACACATTTTGTCAATTTATATTCAGAAATATTTTTTCTCTTTAATAATGATATGGATTAACATTTAATAATGTTATTTTCCCATATTCCATGTTTTAGTGTCCACGACTCTTTGAGTCATAGGATCGGCAGATCTAAGGACATTTTGTATCCTATGTTTTATGATTGGGTTAAAAGTCCTGTTCGGTATCCCAAAAGCAAGTCAACGACTTTGCCTTGTTTAAACAATTGTAAATCAAGTGGCAAAATTTGACATGCATATTCAGGACGACTCATGAGCTCCTCAGTTTTCAAGTTTAAGAATTTTGAAATGTTGGATCTTTTTTCTGGAACATTGATAACACTTTATAAGTTGACATTCCTATGACACAACTACTATCCCTTGTCTTTATATATTATACTATTGAATGTTCTATGGCTATAATAGGTAATGGATGAATATCCTATTGGTATAGAAGGTTCTTGTTGAATGTCCTACAGTTATAGAGGGTACATGTTGAATTTCCTTTCGTTTAAGCAGGTAATTGTTGAATCACCTATTGTATAGTAAGTTCTTGTTGAATCTCCTGTAGTCATATAAGGTACTTGTTGATGAATGTCCTTTACATACAGCAGGTACTTATTGGATTTTTAGCTATAGCAGGTAATTGTTGAATATCCTAATGGTATAGTAGGTTCTTGTTGAATGTCCTACAGTATACCAGGTACTTGTTGAATGTCCTACAGTTATAGCAGGTACTTGTTGAATATCCAATTGGGATAGTAGGTTCTTGTTCAATGTCCTACATATATAGTAGGTTCTTGTTGAATGTCCTATAGTTATAGCAGGAAGTTGTGGAATGTTCTGTAGGTTGCATTTCTGTAAATATTGACAATGCAATTTCCATAGGAACTCCTTTTACGGCTAAAACTGTACCACTTTTACTATGAAGTTTTGAAAAAATCATATCCTAGAATGGAAAGTTCATAGGCACTACAATTTTTTCAAAGGTCAAAATATAGGGCTGTGCGGCATATTTTCAACGTTTATATGCCCCAAACTTCTAAGAGTTTAAACTAACACTAAATTTCTTAACTATCCCTACCTTGACTGTAGGATTACCACAGATTTCTATATAGACAATATGCATATGTATATTTACTGGTAACATTCCCAAGTTATGTCTCTATGAGATGAAACCTAGAGATCATAACTGGGAACCAGTATGTAAACAAAATTAATTATCTATGAATATTCTATATCCCCAAAAGAGGCGTGGTTTGAGAAACAGCTGTATTTACAAAGTGTAACCTATACAAACATTTATTCCAATAGAAAATTCTCTAAAACACTTTCTCTCACATTAATACTTATTTATCAGAATTATAGCCTTAAAGAAATCACTGCATAAACTCTAAGTTTTGTTTTACTGTTCATTTGATACCCCTCCCTGTTTCAATTTTTAAAGAATTTGAAAACAAGACTTTAATTATTGCCAGCTTACCCTATTTGCATGTTTTCTGACATAAAATGCCTAGAACCTGTTTAAAACTGTTCTGATAACATATTGAAAGCATTCCAGAATACTGTAAATGTTATGTTTAGCAGTCAATCATTCCAACATTCAAGTTTATATAAAGTATCAAATCCTGCCTGTGTCTCCAGTCCACATTTTACTGTATGCCTATTTGTCAATGAAAGTTCACAATTTCTGCCTCAAATGGTCAGTTTAGAATTCTTGTCACAACAGTATCATCTCTAACCATATATCTGACATAATTTAGCTAATATATAAGCTAGAAGTGTTAAAACAAAGCCATATTTGCAATAGTTGTATGTATGCAGATACCAGTCTGATGTATAAATTCACTTAAAATTTTATAGAAATGACTGCTAACATCTAATTTTTGCATAACTTCCAAGCACAGTTATTGTTTTCTATATAAATACCTTTAAAATCATAAAATCATAGCATTTACAAATTAAATTATTTGTTTTATGACCCAGGGGGTAGGCAATTTTCTGTTTTTTGCCCCTAGGGCCTCAAATTTCCTAAATTATTCTGCTGTTTCTAGCAATATGGAATATTTAGTACATATTCAGGATAGAACACACTATTGTAAGTTTTGTTGAGACATTTTTGTATTTCTAGCTTGTACTTTTTATGCAGCGGTGACAAAAAAGCACATTTAGGCGTTACGGCTTACTTTTGGGTTATCGACAGGACAAAAACATCCCATCAATAATATTCAGGAAGAATCTATGAGTTTCAATGACTGCGAAGAGTAAATATAAGTACTTCTAAACAATTTAACTTACAAATATGCATATATTATGAATTTATTTTGCATTCAGGGCTTAAAGTAAACTATGCATACTGTAAACTGTGAATTTATGCTGAGTCATCATAGTTAAAGCCCAGGATTTTCTCAATCTTCATGAAATATTTATAAAACTTCACATTTGAGTTAATTTCTTTAAAATCTGCGAGAAAAACCAAAATTGGTTAAATTCTGTATGTTCCTTTTTCACCCAATATAGGTTGCATTTCTGTAAATATTGACAATGCAATTTCCATAGGAACTCCTTTTACGGCTAAAACTGTACCACTTTTACTATGAAGTTTTGAAAAAATCATATCCTAGAATGGAAAGTTCATAGGTACTACAATTTTTTCAAAGGTCAAAATATAGGGCTGTGCGGCATATTTTCAACGTTTATATGCCCCAAACTTCTAAGAGTTTAAACTAACACTAAATTTCTTAACTATCCCTACCTTGACTGTAGGATTACCACAGATTTCTATATAGACAATATGCATATGTATATTTACTGGTAACATTCCAAAGTTATGTCTCTATGAGATGAAACCTAGAGATCATAACTGGGAACCAGTATGTAAACAAAATTAATTATCTATGAATATTCTATATCCCCCAAAAGAGGCGTGGTTTGAGAAACAGCTGTATTTACAAAGTGTAACCTGTAGCTATAATAGGTATCTGATGAATATCCTATTGGTATAGAAGGTTTTGTTGAATGTCCTACAGTTATAGAGGGTACTTGTGAATTTCCTTTCGTTAAAGCAGGTAATTGTTGAATCACCTATTGTATAGTAAGTTCTTGTTGAATCTCCTGTAGTCATATAAGGTACTTGTTGATGAATGTCCATTACATACAGCAGGTACTTATTGGATTTTTAGCTATAGCAGGTAATTGTTGAATATCCTAATGGTATAGTAGGTTCTTGTTGAATGTCCTACAGTATACCAGGTACTTGTTGAATGTCCTACAGTTATAGCAGGTACTTGTTGAATATCCAATTGGGATAGTAGGTTCTTGTTCAATGTCCTACATATATAGTAGGTTCTTGTTGAATGTCCTATAGTTATAGCAGGAAGTTGTGGAATGTTCTGTAGGTTGCATTTCTGTAAATATTGACAATGCAATTTCCCATAGGAACTCCTTTTACGGCTAAAACTGTACCACTTTTACTATGAAGTTTTGAAAAAATCATATCCTAGAATGGAAAGTTCATAGGCACTACAATTTTTTCAAAGGTCAAAATATAGGGCTGTGCGGCATATTTTCAACGTTTATATGCCCCAAACCTCTAAGAGTTTAAACTAACACTAAATTTCTTAACTATCCCTACCTTGACTGTAGGATTATAGTTATAGCAGGTACTTGTTGAATGTCCTATTGTTATAACAGGTAATTGTTTAATCACCTATTGTATAGTAAGTTCTTGATACATTTCCTGTATATAAGGTACTTGTTAAATGTACTATAGTATTACTAGGTAGTTGATGAATGTCCTTAACATACAGCAGGTACGTATTGGATGTCCTATAGCTATAGCAGGTAATTGTTGAATGTCCCATAGTTATAGCAAGTACTTGTTGAATGTTCTATAGCTATAATAGGTAATTGATGAATATCCTATTGGTATAGAAGGTTCTTGTTGAATGTCCTACAGTTATAGAGGGTACTTGTTGGATGTCCTATAGTTACAGCAGGTACTTGTTGGATGTCCTATTGTTATAACAGTTAATTGTTGAATCACCTATTGGTATAGCAAGTTCTTGTGGAATCTCCTGTAGTCATATAAGGTACAAGTTTGCTAAATGTCCTATAGTATTACTAGAAAGTTGATGAATGTCATTTAGATACAGCAGGTACTTATTGGATGTCCTATAGCTATAGCAGGTAATTGTTGAAATACATATAGTCATAGCAGGTACTTGTTGAATGTCCTATAGTTATAGCAGGTACTTGTTGAATGTCTTACAGTTATCGTAGTAGGTACTAGTTTGTCAGCAAATGTTAATGGGGACCCGGAATGTTACATAGTCCAACTTTGATATTACCTGCTTACCAAACTAAGATATTTTCTACGTGGGCCATGGGAATAGAGGTTGAGGTTGGCATGTACCGAAGCAATTAAAGTTTAGACCCATACGTGTGTGTCAGCAAAGAATGGGGTTTGGGTATCCTGGTATGGCAAATATGCCAACTTTCCTATTCACCACCAAAATATTTTCCATGTGGGCTGGCCCATGGTTAGTTTAAACATATTTATTTAAAATGGATTGGGAAACAAGTTATTGCAATTTATATTTATTCCTTTCCACTTTGCGGGTGCGAGTGCTGCCTTGTAGTGGCATTAGCCTGCTCTACTTCGAAATCTACAAGGGTGTCTTTTACGTGCAAGAGATATGACTCTCTCTTAACACAGGTCAGCCATTTATCGTCCCCTTCCGACGGACTATCATCGTTTCTCAAGACCATACAAGCAAATGTCCCTGAAATTTTCACCCCGGAACGGGAATCGAACCAGGAACCTTTGTGTTAGTAGTCCGATGCGCTAACCGCTACACCACGGCTCTCCTCTGGCCCATGGTTACCAGAAATAGAGGTAGGCTTGGTATCTAAAATTACCCATAGCACTAGACCTGTAAAAGTTTTGAAGCATAGGGTAGGAGGTGTCTGGTTTGTCACAAAGACCACTTGAACTATTACATGCTGGCCAAAGTAAGTGATTCACTCCATGGGCCATGGTTATAGAGGTAGAGGTAGAGTTTATGCATGACCTCTAATATGGACCAAATCATTTATACATTTAAAAATTTAAACCAAATTTATTAAAAAAAATCTCACACAATTATTTTTCCTGAGACTTATTTTTCTACATTCCTATTCACTATGACAGCATGTTTTTGTCTCTTAAACACCACAAAGGACCTCCTTTGAGCACAAAAAAGCACAATGTAGCACATAGGACCACAAAGGAATTTATAAGAGTACAAAGGACCTTATAATAATTTTTTTGTAAGGAAATAATATTTTTTTAAATCTCTATATCAGAAATGTCAATATATGCTTTGATTAGACAATCACAATATTTATTAAAGTTTTTTTTTTAATTATTAAAGAGTTGTTTCGTCGACTCTTATCCCATATAATCCTTCCTGATAAAACATATATTAAATCATTTTAATGTATAACATTTTCAAAGTATCTTAAGTTGTTTTTGATTAGTACTAGTAGTTATTTATACTGTTTAATTTATACTTATTTTATTAAATTACTGACAATGGGGACTGGTCAACCTGAGAGCAAAATTTATTGAATCAGAAGCAATGTTTCATAAACATTGGTTTGAAATCGCTGGTTTACATCAAACATCAAAATTTATGCACATATTTATTCAGCCTCACTTTAGATTCATAGTCAACTGGCTGACTGAATCGATCACGTGGTATTTGTTCCCCACCTGGCCAATGCGACGCGCAGCTAGATCGGGCCGGGATGCCAGGCTATCAATATGAATGCCTATTGGGCACTGGCTACGGTTACATGGAAATGTAACAATAATAAAATATTATTGTTACATTGGAGACTAAATACCGGAATCCATGGTTGGTAAGGACCTGATTAATTACGAATGTAACAAAAACTATTGAGGCTACGGTTACATAGCGTTATTGTTACATGAAAACAGCAATGTACGATGGGACTTGTAATATGTACTAAATAATAAAAGTTGAAGACATTTATTTTATATTTACAATACATACAATTATTACATACAATTTCTTTAATTTTTAATTTACAATGACAGTTTCTACATATCCATTAAGTGGTTTTGGAGCATGTTTAAGTCCGACACATTTTGATGAATCCATTTCAAGCAGCCATCACATACCAGTGATGGCGCATTGTGAACGTCTGTATCGCATACCGTGCAATTCCATTCTGCGATATTCCTTTTAGAAGATATTTAATGTTTGCCAAGCTTCTGGTGAGAAAACCTTTTCACTCTAGCAATGTTGATATTCTCATCCAATATTTTGGTTGGAAGCATGTGGTGTAGTTTCATGTCGTCTTTCAATATGATCGCATTGCCGTCCATTACGGATTTAAGGCCAGTTTACCTCAGATTTTATAATCCAACTTAGCAGTTAGCAAACTTTGCTTCTGATGTATCATTTTTAGAGCTGCGTTTGTATCTATAGCTGTGTGAAATTTGTGTCTTGATATTGTTTCAGTTTCGTTTCAAACGCATCCCAAGTTTTAAATTTTTCACCCAAAACAAAATTGGTAATAGGAATCTCTTCATCCATTTTTCAAAGTATAATGACAGTAATAAGAGTAGGTGTGCAGTTAAATACTTAAAAGTGAACACTTTTCTCAGCCCAAGTTCTCAACAACAAACCATTGAACTATATTTTTCGCATTTGGCACTACTAATCTAAGTAGTACCTTTAAGAACATCAAAACCATTAATACGTAAAACTAATTAAACACCATTTGTTGAATAATAATATTTATTATTTATCATTATTACAAGTATTATTTAGTACATATGAAAGAATTAAGCAACACAACTATAGAAGATTTAAATTTAATAAATCTAGCGTACATTGCTGTTTTCATGTAACAATAACACAATGTAACCGTAGACTCAATAATTATTGTTACATTCGTAATTAATCGGTTCCTTACCCAACTTTGCATTCCGGCAATTAGTCTCCGATGTAACAATAATATTTTATGTAACCGTAGCCAGTGCCAATACACACGCCATTTTCTTTTATAGATGGGAGTACATTAATGCAAAGGCAAAGTAAGGTAAATAAGTTGAGATATTTGCCGTGTAATTCTTAACTAGTTGTATAAAGCAAATAATTTATTACAATTCTGGTCAATAGTAATGCTCTAAAGACTTTAGATTTTGTTTTGAAATGTAATGTGTAATGAAATAATGGATATAGTTTTAATTCTAATGCACCGTAGAGACGACTATATAATTACACTATTTTAAAGCATAGCATGTGCTATCTTTCTATCCCTGTGTCATATAGTTTTGTGTCCTGAAACGGTACTTGGGGTCAATTTTCCATATGGACAAAAACTTTCAGGTAGCAATAAACAGTTAGGAAAAAATATTTAAATTTACCCTCATAAATTTTACCATCCCCTTTTCCTTCCTTTCTTGCAAATTACATACATGTGATTCTTCCGGCGGGAGTCAAAATCTCCTGCTTTTCAGACCCTCTTCCGTCCCTCCCGTTAAAATTTGAAATCTTCCGCTTTTTGAAAATGTCAACCTCGAAAAATTTTCAGTAGACATTTTTGTTTACAAAATTGATACTGACAGAGAAAAGGTTAGTTTGGGATCCTGGCTCACTGCACGACAGTAGAGCCAGGCGGAATACAACGACATGTTTTCGTCAATTGGATGTTAGAATGATGCATCGTGGGATAGCGTCATTTCTTGACACATGGCGGGAAATATTTATATTGTCACGAATTTATTGAAAATTATTTTTTCATTTCATATGAAATGCAAATTTCGAAAAATTTAGCATATATGATTCAAACGTTATTGATTTACATCGTGAATCAACTGTTAATTAACGATCCGATCGATATATTTCTGTTTATAGAACATGCACATGCGCAGTAATTCAGTCCTCTTCAGCGCTGATAGTTGGTCACGTGGATTGTATTACGCCTGGCCCTATCGACGAAGTATTAGATTGGGTCAGGATGCCAGGCTAAGAAAAGGTCAGAGAAACTCGAAATTGATATGGGAAAAGTCCGAGAAAACGGAAGTCACCATTTCCTGTTATTGATTTTGTGTCAAAGGTAAACAGGTAATTAGTGCAGTAATCAATGAAGGTGTTTAGGATTAGACTGTATATACAACAATAAAAGATGATTGACAATTACCTGGGCTAGGATGAAATTTAAAAAATAGGCAGGACAGAAGTTTTAAGTAAAAAAAAGGCAGGATGAGCAACTTGGTAAAAAAAGGCAGGATGACAATTTGTGTAAAAAAGTCAGGATAAACTAGTAAATAAAAAGGCAGGACCGAATAGAGTAAAAAATAAAAGGAGGACAGAGATTACAACAAAAAAAAAAAGCATGACAAAATTTTTCATCCTAGCCCCCATAAAAATCAAATGGTAGCTCCTAAGTATGTTTGTCTTGGACAATTCTAAATTTTATAATTTGACAAAATGCAAACCGTATGTTATCACCAAATACCCCAGCATCAAATTAAAAAGACCAAGTATCTATTCAAATTCAACTCTGACTGGAGATCTGATTTCAAATGGTGCAAGTCCAGTGCCAAGGGTCAAGGTGCCAGGCTGCTTGCTACACTTCTTGCAAAGCTGACTATGGTGGCCCTAATGACTTAACCAAACATATGGAGATAGCTACCCATCAGAAAGCCCACAACTCTACATATTCAACACCACTGTTCAGTAGTGGTACCAAAGTTGACAATGTAGCTTAAGCAGAGATACTTTTGCCAACTATATATGATG
Organism: Mytilus coruscus; assembly: GCA_017311375.1. Taxonomy (NCBI): domain Eukaryota; kingdom Metazoa; phylum Mollusca; class Bivalvia; order Mytilida; family Mytilidae; genus Mytilus; species Mytilus coruscus. The sequence goes on from CM029604.1 coordinate 94,249,085, forward strand.
CTTGATCACTTTATCTTGAACTATTTATAATGAATAAATATTTGAAAACCCTTATCTTCTATTTCTATCAAGTAAAATGGCTATGCAGGTGTTTAAAAGTATAGAATCATTAACAAAAAGGAAGATATGCAGTTTAAACACCAAAAAATAAACATTGTGTACGTCGATATGAGGCCCAAACTCCAGCTGAAAATTTCCAAATCTCGAGTTGTGGCTTGACAACTCTGTCACATGTCTGAAATTAAGCTTACTGTTTGTGTCATATATGTGCATATGTATGTAATCAGAATCTTCCATAGATTTTATATCCAGTAGCAGAGACATATATACACATGTGTATATATGTCTCTGCCAGTAGTTAAAATGGTAAAATATAATTTCTTTTTGGTGTATCCTTGGCAACAATCTGCATTTATTTGTTATAAAATATTGCAAAAGGGAGAAAGATACCACATATTTCCCCAAAATTTGGCCAGAAGTAGAATTTCAATCGCTTGAAGTAATACCTTTTCTGAAACTGTTTACATATATCTATCAAGAAATCCAATAAAAATTAAAAATCATATGTCTTTCATCTCATTTTTTGTAAAAACTTCGTGTAGAAAAAAGTGTTTGTAAACATTACATTAATTTCTGGACCTATGACCGGTCTAGCTATGAAAATATGGAGAGTCAAACAGAAAATAGCCCATAAAACATGTAAAAAATAATCTTGATGTTCTTATAAACCATCTTTGAAGGCTAATTTAGTACTCAGCTGTCTCAAAATTAATTTTATTGCACAATAACTTTCATATTTGAAAAATCCATAGGGCCAAAATGCGAAACCAAACTCCTAACTGTGTATTGCTACCTCAAGAGGGGGTAGGAGGGTCCCGACCCCGAAATCCTGAGGTCCCGAATTTAAAGAAATTTAAATCTCGCCATCCCGAAATTCGAAAAGAATTCCCGGATCCCGAAAGGATCAATCCTGAAATCCGAGCTTAAAACACCTGATCCCGGAGTCCGATAATGGTCCTTCCCCGCCCTGAAACGAGTCTGTTTCCTCCAAAAGTCATATCAAATGAAACCAAAGCATGCTGTACTTTACAAATGCCAACTGTGTATACTTTTAGAAGTTCTAACATACAAATTATTTTTTTAAGCGTACTGAATTAAAAGACGAAGCCTTCAAACCCCAGGTCGTCACTCGTCACGTCAATTTTTTCAACACATCAGTTGAAATTTCTTTCTTAACTTCTGGGAACCTATGCTGAATTTAAAATATGTGATGAGGCGTTTAACTGGTATAAACTGGCCCGTGTCAAATTTGTGCCACTTAATATGCTGTAATACGCAAATGTGCCACTTCGATGTGTCGATATTTCTGACGAAGCGATTCCGATAGTAATTTACGAGTTACGTCCCTTTGTTGACACTTTTCATGAACAAACTTATTTGTACTGTTATATAATTAAAGCACCATATGCTGTTATTTACAAGTGAATATTATCAAAATAATTTATTATCTTTTACTAAATATATTTTGATGCTACAGACATATGTAAAACAATAAGGTAAATACATTTTATCCTTTTAAACAGTTTCAAAACTGAAATAGGGCTTTGATATAACAGTACAGTAAATGTTACTCTGTGCCATAATATATTATTCAAGAGTTACTTAAATATTTTGGTAAATATTTTACTGCTGTAACCAAATATTATCAACACAGAAATAAATTTCTACTACATAAAGACCAGGGCTAGCCAAAATATGCATAAATACTGGATCTAGACAGGGTTAAAATGAATTCCTTTCAATACTGATACCCGATCCTACCTTTTCATATACATTTAAACATGTTAAAAGAAATAATAATCAAAGTATTCTCAATGTAAATTCTTCATAATATGAAATAAAAGGAAATTGGTTTGCAATCTGACTGTGTTTAATCAAACTAAATATAACAATAAATTTTGTCTCATTGATTCCATGCAAGTTCTACTGAATGAACTCAAATTATAAAAAAACCTAAACCAATGGATAATAATTTTAAAATGGTGAATAAATAACAATGAGAAAGATTCGATCTCATATTTTTCTTTTTCTATTTAAAAAATCAAACTATATAAAGTTGTATGCATATTAAAAGTATTTCAGAGCAGTTTCTGAGTGCTAAGTCAATACTTATGTTTTAGATCACAAGTAAGTCACACTTCATGCAATATAATGAAAGTGATTTGAATAAGAGTGATTAAAATGCAAGTCTGAAAGAGATTGTTTTAAGTTCAAAGGACAAGACTTTTATGTTTCCATTGTACATGTAATATTTGCATTTACCTTTGCAGGATTCCTTCATCACAAAAAAATAGTATTAACAATGAATGATTTTTTTCTAATCATCTTAAATTCAAGGTTGTGCACAGACAGTATAAAATTTCCTTACCTTATTGTTTAGTTAACGTCAAACATTTCATTTAAAGAAAATAACTAATCCAGTCAAATTCACAGCTGAACTCGCCATTGCTTTTCAAACAAACACACTAAATGTGTGTAAATTCTGTTCAGATGCATGTTGACATCGATGTGTAAGACCAAAACTACAATGTCAAAAATGTCTTTCTTTCAGAATTTAGTTCAAACGGGTTTCCTAAGGGTGACAGAACGTTAGACTTGAAATATTTTTTAACTTTGAGATACGTATTATTGTTTTTTATAGATTATATATAATCTTTGTTTATCTGTGAAAAAAGAAGAAAAATAACAGACAATTTTAATAATTTTTAACATATTTGTTAATGGACGCCAATTTAGGTATTATTTTCTTTGATAATAAGATACATGCTTAAAAGATAGAAAGGCATCTATTTCTTACTCCAATGGCTGGTAAGAAACAGAAAATAGACAATTTTCCAACTTGCCGCCAATATATTTTTTCCGCGAAATTAACGCAATTTCAGAATGGTGGGCTTTAATATCAGTCCCATTGTTGTCTTAAGAAAGTAGCAACAACGGTCGTTTCTAAAGGCTTGCTTTCCGACTGTAAAACATCCGTATCACGGACGTTTTACGGAAAAATAGTACCACGTCCGTAAAATGGATCTTCATATTACGGACGTTCTAAAACGTCCGTGAGGCTATAAAAGCACATGTTTTATTTTCATTAAAAACCTTGTAAATTATTTGCCTTATACATTCCTTTCACTTTAACATAAACGTATTTACACTTTTGGTATTTAGCTATTTTTGCCTCCGAATGACCTTAGATCTACTCCGAATCACCTTTTGACGTCAGGCAACAATCACTTTTAATTGTGACGTCAAATGTTTTGAATTATGATGTCAAAGTTTACTGGAACCTGTGTGATTTTACGTAATGGCAGACAATTTTGTATACAAGTGTAAATACGTCTATTAAGAAATTGATATATTAACGTGAAAAATGGTTTAAAAGAAAATATCATGCTTTTTTTAATTTATAATAAAGGTTCATGTTTTGACATCCCGTCATGAATTAAGGGTATACTGCCCTGCAAATACAGCATGAACTTGTCTTTTTCGTGTTTGTGTTACTGGTTTGCTGTCTTGTAGTAAAGGTGCCTGCATGATGTATCTATGAATATCAACAAAAGTAAATGTCATATATACATCGAGCGATGTCCGTAAATCGCATGATCTTCACAAGTGTTTTTCAGAGTATTTTATACGTATATTGTTTACTGAGGCCTCTTGGTCTCATTTTTTTAAATGAAGCATTGCAGAAACAAAATCAAGCTAAAGATTTAAACTCAAGCGCTGTAGATATAATGTCCAGCGCTGTAGACATAAATTTCCTTTACATCTCAAGCGCTGAACTTTACATCTCAAGACCAACAAGTCTCTGTAAATATTAAAGCTTGAGGATTGATGATGTTAAAACAGCTTTTTTAAATACAGTACAGTTTTCCAACAGTAACTGTTATTGTCATACAGGCCTGTGAGGCCGTATGAGCTATTCTAGTCATTATGCATACGTCGTCTGTAAACTTTCACATTTTCACTTTCTTCTGTGAAACCACTCAGCCAATTTTAATAAATCTTAGCAAGAATTATCTATAAAAGTCCTATACAAAAGACCTACATTTAGTTCCGATTGGTAAAAATACCACCAGAGTCAATCTTTGAATTTGACAGGTCAAGTTTTAAAATTAATCCTCTTCACTGAAACTGCAAAGCTATATGTTTGGAAACTCTAAATGATAAATGATGAGTAGACCCTTTCAACGATTACCGTTTACTATTGATAGGTTGCCGATACTGGTCACAGTGGCACATAGTTTCCATTGAAACGCAACGGAAAATAGTATTATTAAGCCACTTTTCATTAAAATTGTGCAGAATGTCAAGATCTATACCTACATGTACTTTCTATTTCCACCAAATTTATTCCGCAATGAATCCTTGTAGTAGTATATATATATAATTGGCTTCAGATAAGTGTTTTTGGGTAGAAATTGTAAACAGTTGAAATGTTGAGCAATACATGATCTAGAGCAATGTCCAAATAGTTAGCCCTGCCTGTCATGTCGATTTTGGATATGGACTCGAGTATCTTATTCTTAATTTTAACACATTTATTCAAATAAAAATGATATTTGGTAAATATTTGTCCCTCAAGCATTCTACAATTGTGAACCCTTGAGTATTTTTTTTTCGATAAAGATTCAGTTTGCGACATGGCTTTTCATATTTTGAGTTTATCTTGAAAACTACAATAGATTTAAAGGCAAAGAATAGTTCAATGAAAACAGTCTGTTGCTCTATTTAGTCTTAGATGCATGATTTTTTATAAGTTGTTATTGGCTTTGAACTAGCTGTCAGTAACTGCAGTACACTCAGATCTGTACTTAGTGTCCTTTTTTTGTGAGGATGTACATGTACCAGTCCACCTTCACTCTGTGTTTTGTTAGATGTATTTCTATTTTATCCATCTAATGAGTTAGGCCTTTTCAACTGATTTTTATAGTTTGTTCTTATATTTTACTGTTATACCACTGTTCCAGCTGAAGGCTAGGGGGTTGGCGCCCGAACTAGTCAGCAACCTGTAATTCAGTGGTTGTCGTTTGTTGCTGTGTTACATTTTTGTTTTTCGCTCATTATTTTGTACATAGGCCTTTAGTTTTCTCGTTTGAATGGTTTACATTTGTTATTTCAGGGCTTTTATAGCTGACTATGCGGTATGATCTTTGCTCATTGTTGAAGGCCGTCCGACGGTGACCTATAGTTGTTAATTTCTGTATCATTTGGTCTCTTGCGGAAAGTTGTCTCATTGTCAATCAAACCACATCTTTTATATCTATAGTAAAGGTCCTATTTGGGCAATTTTGGCTATTATGAGTTTTGTTGTTTTATATGATACATGTATTATCTTGAAAACTTATTTATAGAGAAACCTGTCCTTGCAAAATGGTATAGACAAGAACAGATTTAAAATAAATAACTGAAAATAACTGAAATTATAAATCAACTTCTAAGGGTCATTTTCTTTCATTAGGAGGGTGGACGTGGAGCAAAGATGGAATTTCTCTTATTTTTCAAGTCTCCACCTTGAAGAAGGAAAATAGATCCAAGCCCTCCTTTCCATAGACATAAATATTTCACACACACACACACCCACACACACAAAAATAAACAAAAACATAAACTGCATCAAATTTCTATTGCTATTATAAGTTAAAATATTGCGTCAGTATTGGATCTAGAACTTTAAGTGTGGAAGTTTTGAATCCCAAGAATTCAGTTTTATTGAAATCAAACAAAGTTTCATTTGGACCTTTTGGACCTTAATGTGGACCAATATGAAAATGAGGCCCAGTATTTACACGGTTAGATTCAGCATATTTAAGAATTCAAGACTTTCAATTAAACCCCATTGAAATTGGTCAAGAAATAAGCAAATTTCAACAGTATTAGAAAAGTATCATTTTTTGGCCCCTAATCCCATAACAGTTAAGGCCATAAACCCCAAAATTAATACCAAACTTCTCTTTTGGTATGGAACATCTACAAAAGCGATTGTCCTGAAAAAGAAAAATGCTTGTTCTGATCCCTTTTGCCCCTTATTCCTAAACAGTTAAGACAATAACCCCAAAAATCAATCCCAAACTTCCTTTTGTAGTATGGAACCTTGTGGTACAATTTGATAGAGATCCATACACTTATATTCAAGTTATTGTCTGGCAACCAAATGTCTTGGACAACGACGACATCGCCATACCATTATACGACCACAAATTTATAAAATAAAAATTGAATATCACCTTTCCATTAAAAAAAATGAAAGGCCCTCTTAATTTCCTCCTACCACCTCTTTTGGGGTTACAAATGACTGGTTCCTTACAGGAGTCATTGCCCTTTCAATGTCCGATTTTTGCCAACTTTTGTGTCTTTTAACTAATATCTTGAGAAAATTAAGATATAAAGAGAAACTTGAACAGCTAAAAGATCAGCAAGGCAAAATTTACAAAAAATGAACATACTTGAAATTTATGTAACAACTTCTTATAGAAGAAACTACCTCTAAATATGAAGTTCCTAAGTCAGGAACCTGTTGTTGTTCAGTAGTCGTTTGTTGATGTGGTTTATAAGTGTTTCTCGTTTCGCTTTTATAAAGATTAGACCGTTGGTTTTACTGTTTGAATGGTTTTGCACTAGTCATTTTGAGCCGTGTATAGCTTGATGTTCGTGTGAGCCAAAGCTCCGTGTTGAAGGCCGTACTTTGACCTATAATTGTTTACTTTTTACACATTGTGACTTGGATGGAGAGTTGTCTCATTGGCACTCATACCACATCTTCTTATTTCAATGAAAGACATTTTCAATGGAAATAAACTATTTTGTTTGCTTCCTTCTGAAACAAATAATGTCTTTTTCAAGAACATTAAAAAACAATGCCCCCCTAAAAAAAATGATGAATGGTTGGTACCTTAGCCCTATTTACAGTTCTTAAGTCTGGAGGTCTATATATGAGCGGCTAATAAAAGTTGTGCGCAAATGGTATACACCGAGTTGAAGTTCATCCCATAGCTCCTTTCATCCATACCGGTGCCGAGTGGTCAAAATAGTCGAACTACTGTATCACTAGTCTGTCAACACTTAGGTTGTGAGTTCGAATCCCGCACAAAAGGCATGTAAACTCGATTCTAAATTTGATTGACTAGAATTGTCAGTTTTCCTACTGAAGGTCGATGGTTCTCTCCGGCACTACGACTTCCTCCGCTAATATAAACTGACCTCATCGAAATAGCACTATAGTACTGAAAGTGGCGTTAAACACCAATTTGCTTTTGCAATAAGGGTTGTTTTATCATATTTTCGCAGTAGCAGGAAATTCTTCAACTTGATCTTTTTAAATGGATCTAAATCTTCCTCCAAATATTTGAAACCTTACTTTTTGTTTAATTGCACTGTCTCATTTTTTCTATAAATTGTGCTTTCGGTAACTGATACGAGGCTGGAGCTGATAGATCAGAAACATTTAACTGGCATTCAAATAAATAATGCAGAATATCCTCTGGCAGATCGTATATTTGAACTCCATGTAGTCAATACACATGTACAGTTGAGGATCCATAATTTAATAACTTTAACCGTATGTTGATTATTGTAGACCCATCGATTAAAACTAAACTTTGCAATTCATATTTTGACAATTTTCCAACAATATGAAATGTGATTTTTCATCTATAAACGAGGTACCAATGTGCCAATTTTTATCTCTTTTAAAATCTCAAACATTTTCCAAACGAGAGCTACAGATTTGGTGCCACAGATTTGAGCCGGGTTTATAGTAATTTCGAGAAGCAGATCGAATCATGTTCATTGACCATAAAGGCGATGAAAGCACATCATATAAGTACGCTTTGACATCATATAATGAAGTAAACCGAACCACATAATATAAGGTTACAAACACATGATATAATGACAAAACCACATCATATAAAGATGTTTGCACATAATATAAGGGAAAATGCACATCATATAATGATATTTGCACATCACATAGGTATATTTGCACATCATATAAGTATATATGCACATCATATAAGGATTTTTGCACATCATATAAGTACATTTGCACATCATTTAAGTATATTTGCACATCATATAAGTACATTTGCACATCATATAAGAATATTTTGCACATCATATAAGTACATCTGCACATCATATAAGTATATTTGCACATCATATAAGGATGTTTGCACATCATATAAGGATATTTACACATCATACATTTGTATAAAGGTGTTTGCTTATCATATAATGACAAGTGCACATCATATAAAGATAAATGCACATCATATAATGATAAGTGCACATCATATAAAGGTAAATGCACATCATATAATGATAAGTGCACATCATATAAAAGTAAATGGGCATAACAAGACAGTTTTGGCGTTCCATATATATTTACAGATTTGTACATCCTGTACATGGTTACTAGTATCAGATTTATCAAATCTAGATAGTCAAATTTTCTAATTTTCAAATCTGAGTCTTGGTAAAAAAGAGATTTTAAGGTGCTTCTTGTTTGACATGTTTTTTCTTTACAAAACTTAATTCACCTAAATAGTTAAATAAAACATCCTTTACTTAGGTTACATGGTTATATACAATAGTTATATAACTATCTCTTTAACTGATGTAACAAGAGCAAACACAATCACTGACATTGTTTACCTTATATTAGAATTCTTATTATAATTTGGCATATATATATCTAAAAGGGATTAAAAATTAAAGAAAAGATTAAAATTGTTCTTCTGATCAAGGGTAAACTTTAAGAATGTAGGGCAGAAAGTTACAAAATTTATTCTAAAAACAATGTGTCCATAGTACACGGATGCCCCACTCGAACTATCATTTTCTATGTTCAGTGGACCGTGAAATTGGGGTCAAAACTCTAATTTGGCATTAAAATTAGAAAGATCATATGATAGGGAACATGTGTACTAAGTTTCAAGTTGATTGGACTTCAACTTCATCAAACACTACCTTGACCAAAAGCTTTAACCTGAAGCGGGACAGACGGGCGAACAGACGGACAGACGAACGAACGAACGAACAGACACACAGACCGAAAAACATAATGTCCTCTAGTATACCTCTACTATCGTAGGTGGGGCATATAAATAAAAATGATCAAATAATTGTTACGAAAACAATTTGTCAAAGTGGCTTTGCACTTAAGTGGCTTCGTGGTGCCAAGAAATATATCCTTAGCATGACTGATTTATGATAAATCTTTATTTACCAAGGCTGAGAAATTGTAAAGTGAATATGTAATTTAGTCTTAGATGCATGATTTTCTTTATTAGTTGTTATTGGCTTTGAACTAGCTGTCAGTAACTCGTAGTACTCTCAGATCTGTACTTAGTGTCTTTTGTTGATGGGATGTACAAGTACCCAGCCACGTCCACTCTGTGTTTTTGTTAGATTTATTTCTATTTGTATCCATCTGATGAGTTAATAGATATAAGAAGATGTGGTATGAGTGCCAATGAGACAACTCTTCACCCAAGTCAAAATTTATAAAAGTAAACCAATATAAGCCTTTTTCAACTGATTTTTATAGTTTGTTCTTATGTTGTACTGCTACACAACTGTCCCAGGTTAGATGGAGGGTTGGGATCCCGCTAACATGTTTAACCCCGCCACATTCTGTATGTATGTGCCTGTCCCAAGCCAGGAGCCTGTAATTCAGTGGTCGCTGCTTTGTTGCTGTGTTACATATTTGTTTTTCGTTCATTTTTGTCGAGCCTTCGACTTTAGTCGAAAAAGTGAGACATAGCGATCCTACATTCCGTCGGGCGTCGTCAAGGCCCACAAATATTCACTCTGTGGTTAAAGTTTTTGAAATTTTAATAACTTTCTTAAACTATCCTGGATTTGTACCAAACTTGGACAGAAGCTTGTTTATGATCATATAATAGTATCCAGAAGTAAATTTTGTAAAAATAAAATTCCTGTTTTTCCGTATTTTACTTGTAAATGGACTTAGTTTTTCTGCCAGGAAACATTACATTCACTCTGTGGTTAAAGTTTTTAAAATTTTAATAACTTTCTTAAAATATCCTGGATTTGTACCAAACTTGGACAGAAGCTAGTTTATGATCATAAGATAGTATCCAGAAGTTAATTTGTTAAAAAAATTTCATTTTTACGTATTTTACTTATAAATGGACTTTGTTTTTCTGCCAGGAAACAATACATTCACTCTGTGGTTAAAGTTTTAAAATTTTAATAACTTTCTTAAACTATCCTGGATTTGTACCAAACTTGGACAGAAGCTTGTTTATGATCAAAAGCTAGTATCTAGAAGGAAATTTCGTTTAAATTTTGTACCTGTTTATCCGTATTTTACTTATAAATGGACTTAGTTTTTCTTCCAGTTAACATTAAATACAGTCTGCAGTTAAAGTTTTTAAAACATTTATTAGATTCTTAAAGTGTCCTGGATTTATACCAAATTTTGACAGGAGCTTCTTACAATCAAAAGATAGTATCTAAAGGAATATTTTTATTGATTTTTTTCCTCATTTTTGTTGAGCCTGCGATTAACAGCAAAAGTAGACGAGACACTGGGTTCCGTGGAACCCTTACGAATTTTTTTTTGTACATTAATTAGGCCGTTAGTTTTCTCGTTTGAATTGTTTTACATTTGTCATTTCGAGGCCTTTTATAGCTGACTATGCGGTATGGGCTTTGCTCATTGTTGAAGGCCGACGGTGACCTATAGTTGTTAATTTCTGTGTCATTTGGTCTCTTGTGAAGAGTTGTCTCATTGTCAATCATACCACATCTTCTTTTATATATTTGTAAAAAAAGAAATTATTTCAAGAACTTTCTTTTATATATTCAAATAATCATGAATATTCATTACTACCTTTTGACTAATTTTAAATAAGCGAATTCCAATTATAAAGAATCTGGTCCAACAATCTTTGCTTTATAACAGTTTTTACCAATCATTATTATGAATTTTGTGTTTCTCATACATATGAGAAACCACAATTTTGAAATATTTTTGAACAAACAGAATCCATTTAGTCTGAATATTATGGTGAGCGCTCAAAAGGCGAGAAAGTTGATATAATAAATAGGAAAACTTTGCTTGATTACCGGATATCAAATTTGCCCAAAATAATACTGCTTGAATCTTATCTATGTCGACCGGATGGGGACCTAGTTCACCGTAAACCATGTAATTTGGTGTTGAGGATTAACTAAGTACAAATAATTGTATTTGAAACAGTTTTCATGTTTTTGATGACTGCTTTTAACACTGATAATACATTGTAAAGAATTCCTCTTTGTGAATGCCAAGCGCAATCAAGTCCTCATTATACAATTAGTTATTAATTGCGAATTAAATTTTGCAATATTTTAGAATATAAATGTATAATAAAATCAAATCTTCGATATATGCTCAAAGAAGGACCTTTATGTGTTTTTAAAATCGCCTGTCCTAAGGTAATTAACCTTATTTAGATGTTTCTTGTATGCGGTGTCTTTAATTTTGACAAAACTTAATTAATCAACCAAATTTTTGCAACCTTGGAACACAATTTCTTTTTTAAAGGTTATCAATGATTGCTATGGAAGTTCTATAATATTATATTCTTTGTGTTACAAAACAAATGTGTCAGTTTTAAGGTCGTGTATATTTGTCCGGCTAGCGGATGAATAGCATTTTCATATATATATGTATTCTGAAAAACATTTTTGATACAATGGTATACAGAAACACATAATAATATTATAAGACATATGATAAGGTAACAGCAAATAGAGACTTCTTATAGAGAAGAAAAGAATGCATAGGTTTGAAGGCTTACATTTTATCAGAGAGAATCATTTTTTATTTATGATTCTAATGAACTTACACAACTTTTAAGTTTTGATTGTTTTGAAAATTCATAACTGCTTTAAACTTTAGAGTGTTAATGTTGGTACAGTATTTTTTATGTATACATTCTTTCCTTTCTTCTGAAAAATATGTACATTCCAAAATATAGTGAAGTTCATCTCCGATTTCATTTCTATTACACAAGTTACATGTTCGAATTTCTCTGGTTATGTTTTTCCATCTACCAGATTCAACTGGAAGCTTGTGATTTATGCTTCTAAATCTACAAAGAGTGAAAATGTCTTTATCGTCTAGCTTATTAAAATAGTTCTCAAAGCGAAACTTTCTTTATAAATGCAATTCCGCTTTGGGACTGTTATTAATATTTGAAGTCAAAATTTGAATAAATAGATCTTGGAGATTTGTTCTAATCGTATGTTTTAGCCAAGTCCAAATGAAAGAAAGACCACATTCATTAAAAATATGATTGAGCCATGCAGATCTTAAAGTGGAATCACTTTCTAATTATAGCAATAGATTAAACAAAATGTAGCTTAGTTTTTCTTGTTTGCCTTTTAATATTCTTATCCAATATGCTATCATTCTGATTTTCTGATTTTGATATCAATATTAAGAGGGTATCGGCCGAGTTCCCATATATAACATAGTTAGTTGTAGTGGATTTTAAATGGAGAAGGAGTTTACAAAATTTTAAATGAACTTTTTCCAGGATGTCAATGTTTTCATATCCCCATATTTCACATCCATATAAAAGAATTGGTTTAACAAGTTTGTCAAAAAGATCAAGTTGACAGCTAATAGAAAGATTATGTTTTCTTCCTTTTCGTATGACATCGTACATTGCGTTAGTAGCCTTTTCTGCCAAATGAAGTTTACCCGTTTTAAAACTCCCAGTTCTAGAGAAATATACCCCTAAATAATTAAAGTCTTTAACAATATCGATATTTGAGTTATTGTATTTAAATATCAAATTCTTTTGTAATCTTCCCTTTGTAAAAACTACTATCTTTGTTTTTTCAACATTCACATTGAGTCCCCATATGTTACAATACATATTAAACTTATCTAGGGAGGCCTGGAGATCAGTCGCAGTTTCGGCAAGTATGATCGTGTCATCAGCGTAAAGTATAGCAAATAGATTCAGATAAATATCTAACTTTGTTTCAATGTCTTTGCTTAATGTTTCTAGACCAATCACATTTTCTTGGCATAGAAAGTCTTCTAAGTCATTTTAAAAAAGTGAAAATAAAAAGGGCGATAGAATTTCTCCCTGTCGAACACCAGTTTCGCATGGAAAAAAATCCGATTTTTGACCATTATATAATAAACATGATTTAATATTTTGATACATATTAAAGATAATGTTGTACATTTTGCCATTTATATTACTTAAAAGCATTTTATACCACAGAGCATCCCGTCGAACAGTGTCAAACGCCTTCTCAAAATCAACAAATGCACAAAAGAGCTTCTTTTTCTTATTTCTTAGAATTTCAAAAAATGAATGCAAAACAAACATGCAATCAGTTGTCGAATAACCTTCACGAAAACCACATTGATTTTCCTTAATCAACATTGTTTCTTCCGAAAATTTAATTAGTCTTGTATTTAAGATTGAAGTAAATAGTTTTCTAAAACAGCTAACAATTGTAATCGGACGATAATTTTAAGGGTTGTATTTATCACCTTTTAGTGGGTTTAGTGGTCCCAATTACCCATGATTCAGGAATTTTTCCCGATTCAAAGATAAGATTGAACAATTTGACATAAAGCTCCATATACTGACCAAGGGAAGATTTTATGTATTCATTGATAATTTTATCATCTGAACAGGCTTTGTTGTTTTTCAGTTTTTTAACGCACTTTAAAATTTCATCTTCAATTATTGGCATATTTAGGCTTTCATTGATGTTATTAACGAAATCGCAATGAACTTGAGAAGTGTCTATTGTATCTTTTATATTGTCTTTAACTGTATTTAGTTCCTTGAAAATGTAAGCAAAATCTATATTTGGTTGTATCGTGCCATCACGGTTATTCAAAATTTTCCAGTATTCTTTTGTATCATTATTTCTCAGTGAATTCATTCTTTTCTGACTTCTTTTCTATATTTCTTTGCGCTTTATTCATAACTTTTTATATTGCTTTTCGCTTTCTTTTGTGAGGTTGCAGTAATGTGCAGAAAAGCTTTTCTGCTTAAATTTTGGAATTGTTGTCCTGTTTTGAGCAACCAAAATCAAACCAAGGTTTGTTTTATGTACACGATGGGTTTTTTATATGACCGCCAAAAATTTTGCAGTCGTATATTGGTATGACGTTGGCGTTGTCGTCGTCCGAAGACACATTGGTTTTTCGTGACTTTAACTTTAGTTTAAGTGAATGGATCTCTATGAAATTTTACCATAAGGTTCAATACCACAAAAGGAAGGTTGGGATTGATTTTGGGGTTATGGTACCAACAGTTAAGGAATTAGGGGCCAAAAGGGCCAAAAAGCATTTTGTAACTTCCAGACAATAACTTGTGTGTAAGTGTATGGATCTTTCTGACATTGTACCACAAGGTTCCATATCACAAAGGGAAGGCTGGAATTGATTTTGGGGTAATTGCCTCAAAATTTTAGGAATTAGGGGCAAAAAGGGCAAAAACAAGCATTTTCTAGTCTCATGACAATAACTTGTGTAAGTGTTTGGATATTTCTGAAATTGTACTACAAGGTTCCATATCACAAAGGGACCTGGAATTGAGTTTGGGGTAATTGCCCGAAAAGTTTAGGAATTGGGGCCAAAAATAAGCATTTTTCTAGTTTCCAGACAATAACTTGTGTTCAAGTGTATGGATCTCTGAAATTGTACTGCAAGGTACCATACCACAAAGGAAAGCTGGAATTGATGATGGGGTAATTGCCTCAATATTTTAGGAATTAGGGGCCAAAAGGGCAAAAACAAGCATTTTTCTAGTTTCAGGACAATAACTTGTGTGTAAGTGTATGGATCTTTCTGAAATTGTACTACAAGGTTCCATATCATAAAGGGAAAGCTGGGTTTGAGTTTGGGGTAATTGCCCTAAAAGTTTAGGAATTTGGGGCCAAAAGGGGCAAAAACACATTTTTCTAGTTTCAGACAATAACTTGTGTTCAAGTGTATGGATCTCTGAAATTGTACTGCAAGGTATCATACCAAAAGGGAAGGCTGGGATTGAGTTTGGGGTGATGAATCATAAGGGGTTCAAAAATTTGGAGGGGGGATTTTTTTTCTTTTAAAATTTTCCATTTTAAGTTGGTTATTTCTGATTTATATTTAAACGCAAATAATAATGATATGGTAGGAGATACACACCAAACAGGATGTGTAAATTATTATATAATAAGTATTGTGCAATAGGAAGAAATTTTCAATTGCACAGTATTGCACAATAGCAAGAAATCTTCAATTGCACAGTATTGCGCAATAGCAAGAAATCTTCAATTGCACAGTATTGCGCAATAGCAAGAAATATCCAATAGCACAATAATGCGCAATAGTAAGAAATTGTCAATTGTACAGTATTGCGCAATAGCAAGAATATTCAATTGCACAGTATTGTGCAAAGAAGATACTTCATATAAATTGCTTATTTCTTGACCAATTTCAATGGGGTTTTATTCTTGAATTCTTGGGGTTCTTTAATATGCTGAATCTAACTGTGTATTAAGTTTTTGGATTTTGGGCCCTGTTTTAAATTGGTCCACATTGAGGTCCAAAGGGTCCAAAATTAAACTTTGTTTGATTTCATCAAAATTGAATTATTGGGGTTCTTTGATGTGCCAAATCTAACGTGTATTTAGATTCTTAATTTTTGGTTCCGTTTCAAATTGGTCTACATTAAGGTCCAAAGGGTCCAAAATTAAACTTAGTTTGATTTTAACAAAATTGAATTCTTAGGGTTCTTTGATATGCTGAATCTAAACATGTATTTAGATTTTTGATTATTGGCCCAGTTTTCAAGTTGGTCCAAATCGGGGTCCAAAATTAAACTTAGTTTGATTTTAACAAAATTGAATTTTAGGGTTCTTTGATATGCTGAATCTAAACATGTATTTAGATTTTGATTATTGGCCCAGTTTTCAAGTTGGTCCAAATCGGGGTCCAAAATTAAGCTTAGTTTGATTTTAACAAAATTGAATTCTTAGGGTTCTTTGATATGTTGAATCTAAACATGTATTTAGATTTTTGATTATGGGCCCAGTTTCCAAGTTGGTCCAAATCGGGTCCAAAATTAAACTTTGTTTGATTTTAACAAAATTGAATATATGGGGTTCTTTGATATGCTAAATCTAAACATGTATTTAGATTATTGATTTTTGGGCCCGTTATCAACTTTGTCTACATTGAGGTCAAAAGGGTCCAAAATTAAACTTTGTTTGATTTCATCAAAATTGAATTCTTGGGGTTCTTTGATATGCTGAATCTAACCATGTTTTAGATTTGGATATTGGACCATAATAGGTGAATGTCCAATTTAAAATTTTAAGTTCTTAGACCACATTCATTCTGTGTCAGAAACCTATGCTGTGTCAAATATTTAATCACAATCCAAATTCAGAGCTGTATCAAGCTTGAATGTTGTGTCCATACTTGCCCCAACTGTTCAGGGTTCGACCTCTGCGGTCGTATCAAGCTGCCCTGCGGAGCATTTTATTATAGCTTTAGATACGGGTTTTTAGTACCAAAAGTCTTTTGGCCGAGTCTAATAGGCTATTTCCTATTTTATGTACAATTGAATCTATACTAAAATTGAGACAAGTTCTTAGTGTCTTCAATTTCTTTTATTAAGTTAGCGATCATTTCAGTATCAATATTTTCTTGAAAAGCAATAATTTTGACGGGTCCCATTTCTGAATTTTCTCATCTTTAACATTATCAATTCCATCATCTGTTTCCTTATCTAAAATTAAAGGCTTAAATAATAGAAGTAAAGGAGAGTGAACGTCGAAATATAAACTGGAAAAATCTAATATTTCAAAGTTTAAATTTTTTGTAAAAAGCTACATTACTTATGTAATAATCGACCACGCTAGCATTTCGACATGTTAGTTTACCTTCTATATCTTTTTTGTTCTGCCATTCATAATAAATGATTATTACCTTTACAAAATCTAATAACTGATTATTACCTTTACAAGAATCAAATAACTGATTCCCAAACGGTTTTATACGACCGCAAAAATTTTGCGGTCGATATTGGTATGACGTTGGCGTCGTCGCTGCCTGAAGACGCATTGGTTTTCGCACTCTAACTTTAGTTTAAGTGATTGGATCTCTATGAAACTTTGCCATAAGGTTCAATATCACAAAAGGAAGGTTGGGATTGATTTTGGGGTTATGGAACCAGCAGTTAAGGAATTAGGGCCAAAATAAGCATTTTTGTAACTTCCAGACATAACTTGTGTGTTAGTGTATGGATCTGTCTGACATTGTACCACAAGGTTCCATATCACAAAGGGAATGCTGGGATTGATTTTTGGGGTAATTGCCTCAAAATTTTAGGAATTAGGGGCCAAAAAGGGCAAAAACAAGCATTTTCTAGTTTCATGACAATAACTTGTGTGTAAGTGTATGGATCTTTCTGAAATTGTACTACAAGGTTCCATATCACAAAAGGAAAGCTGGAATTGAGTTTGGGAGTAATTGCCTGAAACGTTTAGGAATTAGGGGCCAAAAAGGGGCCAAAAATAAGCATTTTCTAGTTTCAGACAATAACTTGTGTTCAAGTGTATGGATCTCTCTGAAATTGTACTGCAAGGTACCATACCTCAAAGGGAAGGCTGGGATTGAGTTTGGGGTGATGAATCATAAGGGGTTCAAAAATTTGGGGAGATTTTTTTTTCCTGTTTTCCTTTTTTTTCTTTAAAATTTTCCATTTTAAGTTGGTTATTTCTGATTTATATTCAAGAGCAAATAATAATGATATGGCAGGAGATATACACCAAACAGGATGTGTAAATTATTATATAATAAGTATTGTGCAATAGCAAGAAATTTTCAATTGCACAGTATTGCGCAATAGCAAGAAATCTTCAATTGCACAGTATTGCGCAATAGCAAGAAATATCCAATAGCACAATATTCCGCAATAGCAAGAAATTGTCAATTGTACAGTATTGCGCAATAGCAAGAAATATTCAATTGCACAGTATTGGGCAATTGCAAGAATATTCAATTGCACAGTATTGTGCAAAGAAGATACTTTGTATAAATTGCTTATTTCTTGACCAATTTCAATGGGGTTTTATTCTTGAACTCTTGGGGTTCTTTAATATGCTGAATCTAACCGTGTATAAAGTTTTTGGATTTTGGGCCCCATTTTAAATTGGTCCACATTGAGGTCCAAAGGGTCCAAAATTAAACTTTGTTTGATTTTAACAAAATTGAATTCTTAGGGTTCTTTGATATGCTGAATCTAAACATGTATTTAGATTTTGATTATGGGCCCAGTTTTCAAGTTGGTCCAAAATTAAACTTTTGTTTGATTTCAACAAAATTGAATATATGGGGTTCTTTGATATGCTGAATCTAACCATTATTTAGATTTTTGATTTTTGGGCCCCGTTATCAACTTTGTCCACATTGAGGTCAAAGGGTCCAAAATTAAACTTTGTTTGATTTCATCAAAATTGAACTCTTGGGGTTCTTTGATATGCTGAATCTAACCATGTATTTAGATTTTGAATATTGGACCATAATAGGTGAATGTCCAATTTAAAATTTTTAAGTTCTTAGACCACATTCATTCTGTGTCAGAAACCTATGCTGTGTCAAATATTTAATCACAATCCAAATTCAGAGCTGTATCAAGCTTAAATGTTGTGTCCATACTTGCCCCAACTGTTCAGGGTTCAACCTCTGCGGTCGTATCAAGCTGCGCTCATGGAGCATTTTATTGCATTTGTCTTTATTATTCCTTTTCCTGAGGTAAGTTTTTTAGATATTTTTCCTGCTAATTGTACGAATAGCATTTATGTTTATTTGTTAATTCGATTTATTAATATTAATAAATGGGGAATAAATTCCACAACGGCTTGCCATAGAATGCAGATTGGATCTCTTGATTGTGAAATAAGGAATTCACCAGTTTTCTCCTTAAAAGTTTTTGTAGTTTATAGTGTCGATACATAGTATAGACTTTCAAATAAGCTGTGACATGTTAATAGTGCTTGAAGATATTGATTTGATATTTGGTGTTTTGTTTTATCATGACAAGTTACAGATCAATGTCGAATTGTGCTTGATATACTTCCATTAATTGCTACTATTACTTGCAAAATAAAATATGTAAATATTATTATTTGTTCATGTTTATTTTCATATTTTATAAGTTACATTGATTAGTAACCTGTAATTAATTGCTACATACTATAAAACAAATTAATCAAAACAATTCCGATTGTCCCACATTTAAACTTCCCAATTGTCCCACAAACAAATTCCGATCGTCCCACAAAATTTCATAACTTTTTACCTGTAATTTCAAAAGTGGGAAATCGCAAAGACACCCTGCGAACTTCTTTGTAATATTCACGTCATTGATGCCATCATCCCTTTGTTATAAACATGTTGTCAAAAATAACACACTTATATTACATTTCCAGAAATGATGATAATCCACTTTATACTATTTGCAACATCATTTATAAATTCCTGCTTTTGTCACATGTCAAATAAGTAAAATTTCAGCACCCAAAATTACAAGAATTTTGTTCAGTATTACCGTTTTGTCCTGAATGTGTTAAGGTGTTCAAAATGGATTGATGTATAACTTATCATAGTTTTTTTATTTTGGTATATCATATTGTCTCCAAATAACAGATTTGATTTCATCATAAAAGTGAACTTTGAATGGATCCGGAGATTTTTGACAGTGGGTTGTAACATTTGTGTGGTGTGATAACTTCATTACTCTAAAATTAAAGAATAATTTAATCAGATACAAAATTCAAATTGGGCCTTTTGTTTATCAAAGTTATAAATAACGGTAAAACACAGACCAAAGTAATAATGTCCCTGTTCGAACATATTTGGGTTGTCCATTAAGAATGGTTTTACAGGTACGACTAAACACTGCTCAGGACCCCTGAGTGCACTCAGGACATACAAAGTGCACTCAGGACTCTTTATAGTCATCGTATATTCACACAGGAAGAATGTATATATTCGCTGCGTGCTGTTTATTTTAGTGATAAATTTTGGTAGATTTTGAAAACGAACTTAAATAGATATTTATTATATTTATAGAATAAAAAATTAATGAGGGCACGCATCATTGATTACACAACTACTCAGCCGTGAATAATCCAATCAACAAAATTGATTGGATTATCCTTATTGCTTAATATGAATACCATGTTATTAGAACAGTGTTTTAATAAATTTTGATTGTGCGATATTTTATAGTTGTTTGATTTATGTAATTAAATTTACTTTATGTGTAGTGAATTTCAATGGAGAAAAAAAATCAGAAGTCCCATTCAATGTATTTTAATACAGTTTATGTGTAATGAGGACAGCTAAATTAATTTTGTTATTGTACGTTCTGCAGTTCTTAAGTAAAAGAAATAACAATTGATATTGTTTTATGGTTTGTCTATTACAAGTTCGTTTTGTTTTTCTTTGTAAATTTTTCCCCCTCTCCAACATCAACTAAATAAACGAATATCATTTTTATTTAATATAATCCTACAAAGGCAGACAAGTGGTTTTTGTTTTGCTAAGGCTAATATCTTGGCAGAGTACGTGCTTTCCTTGGTTTCTTTCTTTGGTTTGACTAATGAGCAAGTTTCTGTTCTTTTTATTCAAAATCTGTGCATGAGGACTTAGTCGTTGTAAGAACGGACTGAGTATCATTCAACAGTCTGCGAAATAGTCTTCCTCGCTGTTCTTGAGTCTTGCAAAACCAACATTGATGTGTAATAACATGTTTTCTGTAAGACCAAAAGTTCATAATTTTCCATGAGCTCGATGTACGGCAACAAATACAGATAAGAACGGGTTGATACAAAACAAAATATTGCTTTACTATCAATGCTGAACCACACCTTTACGAAGTCTTATATTATAGGACTTTCCTCGTAATTGAAACAGGGTTTTTATCCCAAAGGACGCCACGCTTTGAAATGAATAAGATCTATATTTTTAATGTTTTCATCCGATGGCAGTCTAAACGGCGAAAGATAATACATGTATCTTACACCCAACTACAAAAGTATAAGTTATATGGTTTGCTACTGACCCCTATGGATCCATAGAGGTTAGTAAAATCCATAGGGGTGAGGACGTAGGCCGAGTCCCCTATGGATTTTACTAACCCTCTATGGTTCCGTAGGGGGTCAGTAGCGAACCGTATAACGAATTCATCGCACAGAGAGCGTTTTCTGCTAAGTTTTGTATAAAATATCAAAATTTAACAATGAAAAACAATAACAATAACAATAGGAATTTATTAACACAACTTCTAACAAGTATTTAGAGGATTTTCTTTTTGGAAAATAAAATTCGGAATGAATGTCATTTGTTCAATGTTAGATTTTGAATGATTGTCACTTTACATTTGTGAAATAATTGTGGACCGGCAGCTTGTCTTGTGTTGCTAACAGTAATGGATGATTCATTATAATCAAAGTCCCCTAATATAGAGTTCAAATCGAATCCTTCGAATTCGGAATGCAAACTCTGTGGAGTGTTTGCTGGAATAAGAGCTGGTGCCATAGATCCATTTTGAGGACGTGCTGGTCTTACAGGGGGTGCTGGTAGTGCTGGTCTAATAGAAGGTAAAGCCGCTATCTGGGGTGGCACAGCTCCCATAGCTACTCCCAGAGTTTGTCCCATTTGTAACTTTTCTTGCGTGTCTACCCGCTGATTAACAAATAGAGATTGTAATGGATTTGTGTCCGGTAACAGACATTATCTGAGCATCATTAAACTTATTTTTGACAAAATTGAAGCTCCGTTGCTCTTATGGAATGATTTGTATATTTCTGGCTAAGTTTACATGACAAACTCAAGTCACTCATAAATGTTTTCAGTTTTTCTCCCAACAGGTGCGTTGTAATACCATATTTCATTGTCGTCATCAACAAAACAGTCCCTTGATGCTGCCACAATCTGAAAAATTTTAAAATGAAGAATAAAATGAAGAATAAAACAAATCACTTAAAAAATCTGGTTTTTCTTGACTTTTAGAACAATTATAACACATACCATATTTAATATACTTTTGGTTGGATTTTTTCAGCTGTTTTTTTTTTTTTTATTTTCATTTACCCATGTTTTTCATGTGTTCTGGGATTTGGTCCTTATGATTGTTTGACGATTGTAGCTTTTATTTATTATTAGATTTACTTACTTATCACAATCAGGGTGCAGCTTGTCTGTATACTTTATGAAGGATTCCACTGGACAATACACTGAGCCTGTAATACAAAATTCTATATTATATAGTTATTTATTAAAAAAAAATTTTAAAGTATATAAATATTTAGAAAATGTTGACATTTCTTTTTTTTGTGCTGCAGTCATTGAAAAGTAAAAATACAAACCATTCCATGCTTTTGAACTGCAAATAAGATATTAGATTGTCTGTGCATAATCAGGTTACATTTTCATTTTGTGTTTGTTTCACGGTGAGACATTTTTTTTGGGGGACTGGTTGTAATTAATGATATTACTAACTGATTATCAAATATATAAACTAATGTACCTGTAGCTTCTGGCATGACTCCACTTGTTGTCTCCTTATCATTTCCTCTATGGTTTTTGGTTAATTCATCTAAAATCTTTTCGATGTATCTCATTCCAGTATTTGGGTCTGTTTTCATTTTATGCATGTTTTCTGCACCTCGTCGACAAAAATACAGTCTTATATCATACTGCACTTTTTAAATAGTCCTGTGGGGGTTGTGTTGAAAAGTAAACTGACTTGTATAGCTTCTCCCTGTCAGATTCCTGGATAATTGGATATTGTTCAACGTTTCCCTTTCAAGATTGTTTGGTTTCAGTTCGGCCCTTGCAGCACCAAAGCTCATGTTTGCATATCGAAATGCTACATCTTTAATAATGTCAAAGTCCTTGTTGTTTGGAGGTGATTTAAGATGGCGATTCAAGCCATGTCAAATCGATTCCAAGGAAGAGGTTTTGTACATGAACCCATCTGTTTTTCTAACATCAAGATAGAAATGAGATAATGCTTCATCCAAACGATGTGTGTTAAAGTTCTCAAAGTCAGCTTCCTGATTTTTACTTGTTAGATATTCCTTGAACAGTTTTGCAGATAGGGAGTTACTTTTTTGTGTCTTTTCGGAGTGAATGTTCCGTCTTTTATCGTCAATGTCTTGACGTGTTGACGTCCCGAATCTCTCCATTTTGTTGCAAACGAAAATATGACGTCACCTGTTGTTTGAAACGGGAGATAACTTCGGTTAAAGGACTGATTTTGTATACTGATCAACGGGGACAACTCCCAAATAATTACTTGATTTGTGAAATATAAATCGATAAGGAATTGCGTTTACAATACCGTTATGAAAATTCCAAGCGGCATATCAGTCAACTTTCATCGCCGCCATGACACCCTTATGAAATTTACTGACCCCTACGGATCCATAGGGGTCACCACGTGACGGCGTTAAACCAATCACAATGTAACTATATACTCGAGGTGCGATAAAAGCAATTGTCGCTATTTTAATAAGTTTAGCCGGTGGACAATAATCCGATTATTATTACATAAGATTGGACAATAATGGTTATATTTTACGAGAACCTTTTATAATGTTTAATTTAATTTCCTTAACTTTGGATTAATGTATATTTGTTTTGTAAACTGTTGCTTGGGCAGTCTTCCCTAGCTTTCAAACTGTACACTTGTTAATAAATTTGTATATAATACTGTATACGGTCTTGCGTTTAAAGCAGCCACAGTGTCGATTATAGACCAACAGACTTTAATGTAGCCCGTACGGAAGTTTACAGGGTTATATAAATATTTGGATACACTTTCAACAGTCAAACGTGTTATTTAAATGGATCTTAATGACAAGAAATTAGAACAAAACACATATTTATATACATATATTTCGATAATTTTTTGTAATGTATTAGGCGCTCTATTGATGCATTATCCGGGTTTTTTTTACTATCAATGCTGAACCACACCTATACGAAGTCTTATATTATAGGACTTTCCTCGTAATTGAAACAGGGTTTTTATCCCAAAGGACGCCACGTTTTGCAATAAATAAGATCTATATTTTTTAACGTTTTCGAATGAAATTAATTGAATGGAAAATTTCCCGACTATAGACAAGACAAGCCATACATGTAGATTTCTTAAATTTTCAACTGGCTTCAATTATTACAAACAAAACGAAAAGTTTATTTAACATTTTGCTAAAACAATAAAAATCTTTATTATTTTTATTTTCCAAGGAAACCTTACCTTATCTCTGTATCTTTACCCCTTCAAAGGAGAACCACACAAGTTCTGTGTGTTGAACAGGTGCTTTGGGTGGCGGTGCTCATTATTTACATTGGTGCTGTGTCTGTGGATCCCATCACCACAATTTATCCATGAATTTTGGATCATCCTTCCACCATTATGTACATTGTTTACATATATGAATATCGCTAAAATAATATTTGCAATCCGCAACGACACCTCCCGACATTTTAAAAGTTATATATGTTATAATTAAAAGTTCATGGCGATTTTTATCAATGTTAAAACAAGTCTTTCCACACGGGATTTTGCGTTAATATATAAAAGCGACGCCTTATTAATCGTTTAAAGTCTAAAATCTAAAATGTCCTCAATATCACATACGGAATATATATAGAGCGGCTTTGCCTGCATGGTTAAAAACGTATCTACAGTTCAATGTTCTAAAAAGTTTGCTCTTTAAAATCTTAAAGTTCAATATTCACACGGAATTGCTATATCGTGATAAAAGAATATGTACGGTAAAATCTAAAAGTATGTTCATTAGGAATCTGTAGGCAAGCCGGTGCTTTAAGACCCAGAGTCAATGGTCTCCTACCTCTCCCCTCTCCATGCTAGTTTATCTTCTACACTGTGCCTCTAAGTCTTTTGTCCAACAGTACATTTCTCTTTATGTGCAGCTTGAAGAAAAGGTTTCTGGAATGGTTTTCAAACTGGCTGCGCTGGCTGAATTATATTTATTTAGGTTGATGAGTTTTGCACTGTCAAGGAGCATTTGCATTTGTGTTGTAATGTTCAAGTCCTGGAATCTTGTGGTGTTATTCATTTCATTTTGCCATATATCATTCACCTCTTTAAGTATCACTGTTCTAAACCTTTTTTTGTTTGTTTGCCAAACTTTAAACTTATATGTGTTTATTACCATCACTAGTCACTCTTTAAGTATTAAAGATCAAAGGACCTAATCAACATGATAATTAGTATTCAATATAATCAGGGCGTAGCTACCCGGAGGCACGGCAGCACGTGCATCCACGTTGTTTTCAGACAAAAAAAAAACTACAAAAAAAAAAAAAAAACCAGAGAGAGAGAAAGAGAGTGAGGGACTAAGTTAACATATATGAATTGGTCTTTCTATGTATGCATTTTAAAAACTACACAAAGAATAAAAGCAAGAGGAATAGACATGCAGCGGAATTTTAATCCTGTAAGACATGTATGTGTACGATAAATACATACAACTGGTGTAGACTTAGCTGAACTTTTATATTACGGGCATTGTTTAGAAAATACCAGCTACATATAGTTGTCGGTACCACAACAATAACGTATACCCGCTTTGAGTGCAAAATAAAAAAACATAATCCCTTTAGGGTTAACAAAAAACTTGAAAATTATTATTTTCCGCTTCACCCCAAAGCACACATCTTACTAGAATGAAGACCCTTCAACTCGTATCGATCCGGGAATAATGCCTGTAACCTTGTGAACTAGTTCAAAATTGACAAGTATGTAGGTCTTGATAACACGAATAGTTTATTTTCACATCACGTCAACGTATCTTGTCCTGTGTGCATGTAATATTTGCTACCGGACATTAATAACCATTCAATCAATCAATAGTTTCCGTATACTAGTAGATGAGAAGTTGGAACTGCTGTTATTATAATAAAAGTACACATTTTCCAGTACATGTATTACGTTTTATTTATTTTACAAAAATCTTTACATGTATAAAGATTCGATAATTCGAAGTCGTTTCTATATGGGCCGGCTATACGAATGGTTGGTTGTAAAAGCATTTAAATAAATTTTAATTCTAACTCGTTTTACTGGACTATTAGGTCATTCAATTTTGAAAAGAATTTTCTGTCCGAGTCGAGTCGGACACTAAACTGCTGATTCTTGTTCGAAAGATACACCAAACTTTTATTACACGTATCTTCACTGTTATCATCTAGATATTGCCATACAACTGGTCGAATGCATATGCATTTGTTAATTAGCTGGCTAATTAAAAACGCAGATCATGAAAAAGATCGTGATCAAAGTACCATTTCCTCTGAAAAAGTTCATTAATTTCAACTTCGAATATTCCTAACTACGTAAAATTCGAAATTCCCATCTCTCTCTTGTAGAGTTTACCCACAAAATTTTTAAACATCTAAATACATATGTTAAGCAAAATATATGAGAATGTGTCCACCAAGTATTTGGTATCCAATGATGTTTATGCTAACAGAAACTCCACATATAGTATTGTGTTTATGTTTGTTGTTTGGTTTTTAAAATCTACTTTGCTCAATACAAATACTAGCATATGGAACAAATCTCTGTGAATTTAAAAGCTTTCACGTACAAAAACGCAAACGACAATGTTAAGTCTTCATTCGACTCGAAGTTAAACAAATAGTTGACCAAAATTCGTAAGGGTTCCGCGGAACCCAGTGTCTCGCCTACTTTTGCTGTTAATCGCAGGCTCAACAAAATGAGGAAAAAATTAATAAAATATTCCTCTCTATACTATCTTTTGATTGTAAGTAGCTTCTGTCCAAGTTTGGTAAAATCCAGGATAGTTTATGAATCTTATAAATGTTTTAAAACTTAAACTGCAGACTATATGTAATGTTAACTGGAAGAAAAACTAAGTCCATTTATAAGTAAAATACGGAAAAATGGAACAACATTTTAACAAAATTTCCTTCTAGTTACTAGCTTTTAATCATAAACAAGCTTCTGTCCAAGTTTGGTACAAATCAAAGATAGTTTAAGAAAGTTATTAAAATTTAAAACTTTAACCACAGAGTGAATGTAATGTTAACTGGCAGAAAAACTAAGTCCATTTATAAGTAAAATACGGAAAAATGATTTATTTTTTTCAAAATTTACTTCTGGATACTATCTTATGATCATAAACAAGCTTCTTTCCAAGTTTGGTAGAAATCCAGGATAGTTTTAAGAAAGTTATTAAAATTTCAAAACCTTAACCACAGAGTGAATGTGATGTTTCCTGGCAGAAAACTGAGTCCATTTATAAGTAAAATACGGAAAAATGGAATTTTTTTACAAAATTTACTTTTGGATAATATCTTATGATCATAAACAAGCTTCTGTCCAAGTTTGGTAGAAATCCAGGATAGTTTAAGAAAGTTATTAAAATTTCAAAACTTTAACCACAGAGTGAATATTTGTGGACGCCGCCGCCGCCGACGACGACGACGACGACGCCGACGCCGACGACGACGCCGACGCCGACGACGACGCCGACGCCGACGGAATGTAGGATCGATATGTCTCGCTTTTTCGACAAAAGTCGAAGGCTCGACAAAACCATAACAAAAATGTCAAAGTTTTATTTCTGTTGTGATTGTTTTGAAACACTATATATGCAGACTTTCCGGGGAATTCGCCCCCTGGCCCACTACCAGGGCTTTGCCCTGACCTACTGGGGCCTTAGGCGGCCCCTAGACCCCTCGCCCTTTAGTTCGTGATTCCACTTCACTAAGAAGGTAGCTACGCCCCTGATAATTATCGGTCATGCATGACATATCCCAAGAAAACGGCGTGTGCCGATAAAAACTTCAACAACTTCTTAACTATTGAATTGATTTTATTTAGACAAAATTATATGATCAAGAATTAAATTATCTATAATCGAATGCATACCGTCAACGCTCACTAAAACACCTATTACATATCCTGAGTGCACTTTTATGTCCTGCGTGCACTCAGGAGGTCCTGAGCGGTTTTAGACGTACCGTGGTTTTACAGCTAATATTTTGAGTGTGTACTTAAGTTTGCTTGTGTGTTAGGTGGACCATGGAATCAATATTATGTTGCTTACTAACTCACTGAAATATTTACAATGGCTTCATAGCTTCAAAAATAAGTACTAGCAACACAGAGCGTTTATTAAGCCAGACGAATAGCATTTTTACCTGTTTGTCAGGCTAACCGGACAAATAGCATGTTTTGCTATTTGTTCGTCTATTCAGACAAATAGTTTAAGCTATTAATTAAACTATCTGGCTGCATATTTACGGGGAGTCGAATTTTATATTTATTTTTGTGATTTTGTGATATGTCGTGTTGTGGAACATGATACATAGTACATCAATGCTGGTACTGATAAAATTCCGTTCCGCATGCGTAAATGAGTGGCTGGACAAATAGCATTTTCAGCTATTTGTCCGGCTAGCCAGATTAATAGCATTTTTAGTTGTGCGTCTGGCTAGCCGGACAAAAAGTCAGTTCGCATTATAAAATTGATTATGTTGCTCTATATATAAGAAAGAAGATGTGGTATGATTGCCAATGAGACAACTGTCCACAAGAGACCAAAATGACATAGAAATTAACAACTATTGGTCACCGTACGGCCTTCAACAATGAGCAAAGCCCATACCGCATAGTCAGCTATAAAAGGCCCCAAAATGACAATGTAAAACAATTCAAACGAGAAAACTAACGGCCTTATTTATGTACAAAAATGAACGAAAACAAATATGTAACACATAAACAAACGACAACCACTGAACTACAGGCTCCTGACTTGGGACAGGCACATACATACATAATGTGGCGGGGTTGAACATGTTAGCGGGATCCCAACCTCCCCTAACCTGGGACAGTGATATAACAGTACAACATAAGAACGAACTCTAAAATCAGTTGAAAAGCTATACATTATAAAAAATGTTCACTGCGTAATTAACTAAAACTCAACTGACACCATAAATTTATATAAGGCTTAAGTTAGTGTTGAAAATTTTCCAGTAACCAAAAATATATCTGAAACATTAAAAATTTGAATATTATTTAAGATATTTGAATAATGGTCGAAATCTCTAGTATTTTGATGTACATAATGCAATGTGACGATGATCATGTATATAAAATTGATTTAACTGAAAAATTAATTCATTACATGATATTTTTTTAATCCGACCAGAAATCACTTCCTTTGATCCTGTTTTTAAAAATTTTTTAGAGGTGATATAATTATTTCTGTGACTATCTTACGATTCTTTACGATAGATATATAGCTAATCTGCAATCAATTCCATCTTCATGCCTAATATATCATGTACTATGTTACAACTCTAGATTCTACTGACGAGGAAAGGTAACACTAGGCCACCGAAAGCTGAATTATTAGATCAGTCTAGGTTGTCGAGTGGTCTAGAGCGTTGGACACAGTGCAGGCGGTGTTGTTTCGATATCCCAATAGCATGAGTTCGAATTCCGGCGAGGGAAGAACAAAAATTGACATTGTTGTACTGATATTTAGAGTTATTTTGAATATAATATGTGTTTTCAGCCGTGTACATTGTATCACCACATGGATCTGTCGTAGAGTTGTCACTTGTTTAGACGTACTTATATATATAAGTGTTGATGATTATATTATATTTATTGTGAAAATTTGGTTTCAATGCTATATAAAATACATTTTGAAAGCTTTTGTCCCCCGCACAACGCGTTGCGGGCACATGGAAATACCGGGCGTCCGTCCGTCCGTCCGTCTGGTCTTGTTAGCGCTCTCACAGGTACAATTCTCGCCAGATTTTTATAAAACTTATACTATAGATTAATATCAGCAATATCTTGGACTAGTTCCATAATGGTGCCCGATCGACTTTTTAAAGAGTTATGCCCTTGAAAATGTTAAATTTATGGAAATTGGCCTCGTTAGCGCTCTCACGGGTACAATTCTTGCCAGATTTTTAAAAAACTTATACTGTAGGTTAATATCAACAATATCTCGGACAAGTTCTATAATTGTGGCCGATCGACATTATTTTAAAGAGTTATGCCACTTGGAAATATTAAATTTATGGAAAATGGCCTCGTTAGCGCTCTCACAGGTACAGTTATTGCCAGATTTTTATAAAACTTATACTATAGGTTAATGTCAGCAATATCTTGGACAAGTTCCATAATGGTGGACGATCAACTTTTTAAAGGAGTTATGCCTTTGGAAATATAAAATATGTGCAGCGCGGGGACATGAAAACTCTGTTTTTTATCATGCCAATATTAGCATGTGAATAAGGTTTTCGTTTACAAAATTGTAAAATATTGCGTTGCCCTTGTCAATGACGTTAAAATGATACTGGCCCTACTTTTGAAAAATCATGTATTTCAATGGACGGTGTTACGTTTTAATATCTAACAGGCGCGTAGCTGCCTTTACGCAAAAATCAATTGCTTGCACATTTTTTCACAAAAAAAAAAAATTGTGAAATTGAATTACGGATAGTCTTTAGTCTTTACTGTACTTGCAACTACAATCACGTCACAAAGTTTAACCCCGGTAAAAATCAAAATAATGATGAAGAAGCTATTTTAACAAGGGGCAGCGGATAACGAAAGCCAAAACGTTATATCTAGTTCGCCTAGCAAAGATGTAAATGAGCCATGTACGTCGAGTTTACAAGACGTTACTGCAAAGAAAATAACATTGTTTGACCCCTTATCCTGATGTCTAACCTGACAAATGATGAGTTGTCAAAACATGAAACAAAAGTCAACCTACTGCAGCATGAATGGGAGCCAAACTCGTATGGAAACTACTCTTTCCATCTAGGTAATTAGAATATGAAAAAACCAATTTGACTTTTAGATGTTGAGATATATTAACGGGGTAATACCCCAACCCCTTCCTGTAGTAACTTAGTCGGCTTCGATTCAAGATTTAAAAGTGGTCGTTCGATTTCGTATTCCCATTGTCCGTTCGTCCAAAAGATTATTAATTCACCTGGGGTATCTGTGTCCCAAATGACCTTCTACCGTTGTCGTAGAAACCTCTCATTTGATTTGAAAATGACATTCGTGAGAAACACTACGGGTGTCTTGCAAGAAGCAGGACCTGCTTACCCTTCCGGAGCACCGGAGGTTGCCACATTTTTTCTGGGTCCGTGTTTTTATCTGTATTTAGTTTTCAATGTTGAATATTTTGTTTGTCCTTTTGTGTCTTATCTGTGTCCATTGATTGCCCTTTTATTGATTAACGTTTCGGTTGTCTACTCTTCCTGATCTTCCCGTTTTATAGAATTTATTTTATATTTGAAAATAATCATGTCAATAATATGAGCAGCAAATTACGGAACTCACTAGAATTTTACTACCGTTTCATGAAAATCTGGTATAGTAAGAAACAGATAGGGTATTTTTCATGTTCAAAGCTGTCACTGTAATTACTCATATGCCTTCGTATGAGCTTCCGGGGGATTTGCTTGACCACCGTCTAGGGTGCTGTCCTGGATTCCCGACTAGGGTGCTATCCTGGACCAGCTGGGGACTTTGAGCGGTCCATAGCCCCTCCCTTGCCGAATCACTATAAAGTCCACAAGTATTCACAAAATAGGAGTTTGGGCATGAAGGAGTGATGTGAATTTTATAAGCATGGCATACCGGGAAAATGCCCGAAAAAATATCATTTTCTGCATAAAATGGTAAAAAAATTTAAATTAGACTCGTTCTGCTCCGCGATACTAATGATTGCACATTATCTTAGGCCAGTTACGCCCCTGTCTAATATGTTCTATGAGTTCCCTAGTTTTCAGGGCTACTAGTACATCCAAATTACGCTGGTTTATAGAGAAAATTTCGATTTTAAAAACACCGTATTACAATAAACTATGACAATAGTGAAATGTTATGCAAAATAAATTGTGAATCATGTCATGTTGATAAATGGTAAATATCCGGAATATGCTCACATCAATCATCTGATACCGCAAAACACCTATATTTCATTCTGAAATAAGGAATGTATCACCCCAATAAAAGCCCTGATTCCCTGTCATGGTTTTGCTATTCTTTTGATCCTTTACGTGTATAACAATTCTTCAAAATCGTATTAGGTTTCGGATTTCGAGATGCAGTGATGCACATCTGGCGCTGTAAAATTGGTACCGTTTATGTTATGATATATAGAGTTTTCAAAACATATAAAGTATATGAAATCTTACACATTATATGCTTCTTATATGGTAACATAAGTCTTACCTGCAATTATTCCAATGAAATTGAAGTAATAGAATGACAGCATAATTCCGTTACAGCAACTTAAAACATAAAAAGATATTGTGGCGTGAAATTGCATTCATAAAGGGTAAAATAAATATCTCAACACTGTGTACGTTTGATATTTAGAACATTCAAACTCTTGTTTCAATTATTTTATGAAATTTGACCTAATTTAAAAAACAAATTAGATGCTAGGTAATTTGTAGTCCAGAAAGTCATGAGATCGTTCAATATAAGCTATCACAGAGCTTTTACAGACTTATTCCATTTTAAATCACATTTTCCGGAGCACCTGAGACCCCCTTCGGCTTTTGGTGTGATTCGTGTTACTCAGTCTTTTGTTTTCTATATTTTGTTTTGTTTACTGTTGTTTGACTTTTGATGGTTTTGTATATGACAAAATTGTGAGTACTTTGCTAATTTGCATGGCGGCCATGTTGTCTTTTCCAGACGACAGCAATTTCAATAGGATTATACAACCTCCTAAAACAAGTTGCTTTCTTTCAAAAAGAAATGTAATCGTCAACCTAAATGCCTATTTGGAATGAAAGATCAGATAATTGTTTTATAAAATGCATGATTTTACCTCATTTCTTTTTATATAAGATTTAGATAAACTGACATGGATTCTTAATGAAACTGATGTTCTATTTTGGGCATAATTTTCTTGTTAAAGAGATGATTTCTTTTTCTCCCATCCTTCAGTCGCTTCCGATAGATAAGATTACAACATGATAAATAAGATGCAAGATGTTAATTCCTTTCTGAGGTTCTATTTTGGGAATTAGAGGTAGCTTCCTGGCTGATGTCAAAATGTAACTGTGAAAACAGTCTTTGTTGTAAAGAAGTTTAATGAAATGAATCATGATAAGTTTTTGTAGCCAGTTTGAAAATAGTTCAAAACCCTAAGCTATGTTCTTATTTGTTAATCCAGAACTAAAACCATTTTGGAAAACAAATTACACTGGTTTGTATGGTTTGGGCATTGGCTATCATATTCAAAATATGCTTGATCTCAATTTATTTATACTCCAGGCAACAAACTCAAATCAGGTATTTAGAGTGGAAACAGTTTGAAACATCAACTTTATACCTAAATCAGTTTGTTCAAACAAATCTCACTTTTTCATTTCATAACTTGATCTTTTGTAAATTAGCCAAAATATAATAAAAATGTTGTTTTTATACGAGTGTGTGACAGACAGAGAGAAGCAGGAATAACAGTGCCAATTCAGTATAGCTCATGTTCAGTAGCAATTTAAAAATCATGTTTTGCAATCGCATGTCCATTTAATACGGATATTGATTTAAAAAACATAATTTATTACTAAGTTGTGCTATTCTTTCTTATGAATACAAACGTTTTTGTATCGTCTTATTTGTTATGATATCGTCCTAATTGTCGCCAAAACGCACTAAGCCTTTGTCAACTAGACCTCTAAATTCGCTTATGAATACAGATTGCCTCGACTCCTTGAAAACAAATTGATGGAATTCCCAGAAACTTGCACTGATTCTTCTTTAGGGTGGACATGAAGTTGTGCACCAGCTACTTCAACTTTAAATCTGATTTAAAATTTTTTTTGGGGGTTCACATACCAAAAGCAAAAGAATTGACTAAGCCATTTATAACTATATTTTTGGAGAGAGTAGTCGACACATGTGCTTTGGAAAACTCATACATTTACCTATAAAAATTTAACATACGCATCTCTAATTTTATAAAATAATCTTGAATAGGTAATATTCATCTTCCTGTTATTATAATTCTTCGGACAATTGCTAATATATTTTCGCAATCACATACCGTTAGTAGCTCAAATATAATAGTTTTCAATCCAAACATCGAGGATATATCACACCTCATTTTTTTTACTCCATAGACCATATGTTTTAAATAAATAGAGAGTCATCAACTCAATTCCAAAGGATATCACTCAGTATCTGTAAATCGTTTCATATCTATAGAATTATTTTAAGGACTGAAACGCATATTCATTTATGAACTGTTTCGATATGACATATAATTTCTGCATTTAACACACATAAAAGTTGCCTATAAATTTCGTCATAATTTCCTGGGTTGACTAGTATTTTAAAATAAGAATAAGTATGGTCTCTTTATATAAAAAGAAAGGTGTGGTATGATTGCCAATGCGACAAATCTTCACCAGAGCCCTAGTGACGTAGAAGTTAACAACTATTGTCACCGTACGGCCTTTAACAATAAACAAAACAAATACCGCATAGTAAGCTACAAAATGCATCGAAATGCAAATGTAAATCATACGAGAAAACGAACTGCCTGATTTCATTGCGTTGTCTTTTATTCTAAATATTGTTTTTTTTTCCTTATTTATATTTTGATACAAATGCCTTAATTAATATAAAAAGAAATTCATTATTTTATCTCCGACTGTATCTATCATCACTCAGTCTCTATAAAAGACTATCGTTATTTTATCTCTGACCCTGTATTAGTATTTCACTCCTGCTATTGCATAATTTATGCATAATCAACGTTTCTATATTATACGTCATCTCAGACATCAAGTCCTA
The DNA here is from genome assembly GCA_017311375.1 of Mytilus coruscus. NCBI lineage: Eukaryota > Metazoa > Mollusca > Bivalvia > Mytilida > Mytilidae > Mytilus > Mytilus coruscus. Next base: position 94,284,046 of record CM029604.1, read on the forward strand.
AAATTTAATTATTCTTTCAGAATCATGATATCATACCGCTAAAAATGTTTATTAAAAAGTGAAAAGTTTCGTTGTAGCATCTCATATCTGCATTTACACATCTCAACGATTCTTTAAAAAGGTTCAGTTTGTTTTTCTTTAATTTATTTTCTTTTTATTTTAATTTGTATTTTGATAACAATAAAAGATATTTTGTTCCAATATTTTACCAATTAGTTAATATGATTATGATAATTCCATTTTGCTATTTTATTAAAATAGGAATTTTTTAAAACTCCTTAATTACTGCATAAACGGACTTAGCTCTTTTTAATTTCGCTAAAATGACTCAGTTTTAAAATCTTAAAACGCCTAACCATTGACGCCAGACGGTAATTTTTTCGTTTAAAATCTAATGTCTAATGTTTACACAGCTTGCATTTCATAAAAAACTTAACATATGCGACTATAATTTAGTTAACTACTGATGTAAAATATCAATCAGTCTCGATTAACACTTATCTCTAAAGCAAGTGTAAGACGCTAATACATATTCATTAGGTCAATTTATTACCTATTACGCAGGTGGCCACAGAAAACAACAGATGTATTCCGAAAAGACAATAGGCATTTCCGGTATTCCGAAAACTACAATTAATATATTTTTGCAAATATGCCAATTCCAAAGTTGCATCAACAATTTGTCTGGATGTAGGTGGATTGTACATGTGTACAAATAAACATTGTCTACTTTGAAAACTCTCGGCCTTTTCAGTTTCAGAATCAAAATGTAAGGTGGTATAATTGCTATGAAAATATTAAGTAAATTCGTAAAGAAGCTTAACTCAAAATATAAATAAAGATACAATAAAACCTTTTTCATGATTTGTTCGCATAAAGGAAACACCTTGCATGTTGAATTTTCGAGGTAAATAACTTTTTCTGAACTCTTTGCATGAGTTTTGGCAAAATTATTTTCAAAACAGGAGGATTTCATCCTTCCTTTTCGTAAATTGTCATTTTTTGGCATTTTATTTTAGGAATTACACAACTTATTTATAAGTATCCGTCAAAGGAATTGTATAGACACAGTAGTTTAAGATCCAAGACGGAAAAAGACTTGATTATCCCAAAATTGGTATAATTTATATTTTCAATCAACAACTAAGGAAATAATTTAATCAAAAGGGCTAATGTCACGTGCTGCAAACCCTATGAATGTAGTCCATAGGATTTTGCCATATGTTTTGTTTTTGCCTATGGCATTGTCAATTTGTTTTCGAATTACGAGTTTGAATATTCCTTTGGTATCTGTCGCCCTCTCTTATGGCCAAACTGCAAGCATAGTTTATTAACTTTAATGGATGCTTAACAATTGAAAATAGTGTATTTGATTTAAAACACTCAATGAAGTAACCTCTCCAACTGAGTTACTAAAATCAATACAGAAATTTTCCAAGTCGACCTGTTTCAGTTATATTGAAATTATATACGAACTTAAATTTAGACTCAATATATTTGAGGTGCGCGTTTAATAATAACATTGTGAAAAATCACGGTGTCCTAATACACTATTTGGTGAGCGTGTGGTATGTAGTCAGCATCCCATGGGTACAGTGTCCACTTTTTAATCAAACCATTGGCCAACTTGTCATAAATTGAGGGCCTAAGGTGGGTTTGTTTAATTTTTATATTTGTGATATATCTAAATCATTTAGAAAAGTTAAAGAAACGTCCTATGTCTAGTTGTGCATGCACTACATATTTTTTAATATTCTGCTCGGTATATTGCACAATCTTCATACATATAAGAGTTCAAAGACAATTTGCAATATTGTTTCCTTTATAAATGTTATCGTAAAACTGTAAAACCTAAGGTATACTCATTACTTAAACCTGTTTTCAAAGTTACTTGATCATCAAAGATTAAATACAAGTGACGAAAACCTGAATTGTAATGCTTCTTAATTTGTGTATGCTATCAAATAATGCACTCTTTGTGAACTGGTCTTCAAGGGATTCCGGTTAAACACAACTTAAACTTAAAAAATAGCACGAGTCTAATGTTAATGATCTTGATAACAATAAGGATCACTGTCATCGAAATTTGTACCACCTGCATTTTACGCCGTGTCTATGGCTGGTTTGTTATCCTCTGTTCCTTAGTTATGTACAGGTATATTTCCTGATATTCTAAAGTATGCAAAAGTAACTCCAATTTTCAAAGCCGGTAATAAGGATGATCCTAACAATTATCGTCCTATTTCAATTTTACCTACAGTGTCCAAGATTTTGAGAGGACTGTGTTTAAACAATTATATTCATTTTAACTAAATACAAACTATTAATACAACAACAATCTGGATTTAGAGAAAACACTCATGCCACACAGCACTTATCAAAATAATTGACAAATGGTTAGAAGAATTTGACAAAGGCAATTTCACTGCTGTTTTATTTCTAAATTTAAAAAGCATTTGACACTGTTAACCATAACATCTTATCATCGAAACTTAATTTATATAAATGTGATGATCACTCTGTTAAGTCGTTTTCATCCTATCTCTCAAATAGATTGCAAAAGGTTAAAATTGGAAAACTGAATCCGGATACAATAATGTAACATTTGGGGTCCCACAAGGTTCCATATTAGGACCTTTATTATTCTTAATCTATATAAATGATCTCCGTTTACATTAGAACACACAGAGTTTGAATAATATGCTGATGACACAACTTTGCATATATCGTCCAAATCTATTTCAAACTTAAACTCTTGTTTAAATAAAGACTTTGAAAACGTAATTGAATGGTGTGCTGAAAACAATATGATAATAAATAACAAGAAGTCCATATGTATGCTTATGGGATCTGAGAGAAAACTTGAGAATAATAATGATGTCTTGTGCATGTTGTGTGTATTATCGCAAAATCAAACTTCATTTGACAATGTGGAAGTAGAAAACTTCTTGGTATCCATATTGATAAAAATCTATCATGGTCAATTCACATAGATAAAGTATGTGAAATTTTTCAAGCAGATTATACCTGCTAAATAGATTAAAACGATACTTGCCTCGCAAAGGTCTTATACTTTTTATAACAGTTATATATTACCAGTAATTGATTATTGTTGCACCATATGGGGTTTTACCGCAAATTGCAACATTGAGCGGATTCATAAACTACAAAAGCGCACAGCAAGATTAATTTTGAATAAGCCTTTTGATTATCCATCAATATCAATGTTTAAAGAACTTAATTGGATGACCATTTTTACGCGGATAAAATATTTTCAAGCCATTTTAATGTTTAAATGTATGAATGGACTCGCGCCAGATTATCTTACAAGTAAATTTACTGCGTGCAGTGATCTATATAGCTATTCTCTTAGGTCAACAACATCTGGACATCTTCATATACCAAGGCCAAAGTCTGAATACTTCAAAAAGACTTTTCAATATTCTGGTCTAATCATTTGGAATAGTTTGCCAAATGATATAAAGGATTCAAGACATATAGAAAGCTTTAAGATGAAATGTACTAATCTCTTTATCACAAAACAAAATGAGTAGACAAACTTTTTTTAGGACATTCTTGCCATGCTAGTTCTACAGTCTGTTTTCATGCTTGTGTATATACATTTGTAATTGTGTACATCTCTATTGATTATTGTGTTATATGCATTGATTGTTATATGAATTGTTCATTTAAATGTGTGAAGGCCTTGTGTGAGATTAACAATTGTTGTTAAATGAGTTACCTTCGTTAAATAAAGAATTTATTATTATTATTATTATTATTGGTCAATTGGTTTGGCGATTCACTAAATTGGAACTAAACTGTTTCCATAAACCCTTATCAAAGCTAAAATAACTGTTTCACACATCCGTTAATGATACAAATTCTGCTCAGTACAATCAATTATGAACATTGCTAACCACAGGCTCAGTGTATATAGGTTGCACTTTGTAAATACAGCTGTTTTGAAACCACGCCTCTTTTGGGAGATTTATAATATTCATAGGCAATTAATTTTGTTTACATACTGGTTCCCGGATATGATCTCTATGTTTCATTTCATAGAGATAACTTGGGAATGTTACCAGTAAATATACATACTCATAGTGATCAAGTTGAAGTCTGTGGAAATCCTTAAGTAAAGGTTGGGGTAGTATAGAAATTTAATGTAAGTTTAAACTCTTAGAAGTTCGGGGCATATAAACGTTGAAAATATGCCACACAGCCCTATATTTAGACCTTTGAAAAAATAGTAGTGCATATGAACTTTCCATTCTTGGATTTATTTTTTTCAAAAACTTCATAGTAAAAGTGGTACAGTTTTAGCCGTGAAAGGAGTTCCTATGGGAAAATTGCATTGTTGATATTTACAGAAATGCAACCTATATTGGGTAAAAATGGGAACATACAGAATTTCACCAAATCTGGTTTATCTCAAGAGATTTTAATGAAATTAACTCAAATATGAAGTTTTATAAATATTTCATGAAGATTGAGAAAATCCTGGGCCTTAACTATGATGACTCAGCATAAATTCACAGTTTACAGTATGCATAGTTTAGTTAAAGCCCTGAATGCAAAATAAATTCATTATATGTGCATATTAGTAATTTAAATTGTTTAGAAGTGCTTATATTTACTCTTTGCAGTCATTGGAATTCATAGATCCTTCCTGAATATTATTGGTGGGTGTTTTTATCCTGTCGATAACCCAAAAGTAAGCCGTAGCACCTAAATGTGCTTTTGTGATCACAGCATAAAAAATACAAGCTAGAAATACAAAATACCTCATTAAAACTTATAATAGTGTGTTCTATCCTAAATATGCACTAAATATTCCATATTGCTAGAAATAGCAGAATAATTTAGGATATTTGAGGCCCCAGGGCAAAAACAGAGAAAATGCCTACCCCTGGGTCTTAAAACAAATAGTTTAACTTGTAAATGCTATGACTTTATTATTTTTAAGGTCTTTTGTATATAAACCAATAACTGTACTTGGAAGTTATGCAAAATCAGATATTAGCAGTCATTTCTATAAAACTTTAAGTGAATTCGTACATCAGACTGGTATCTTCATACATACAACTTTTGCAAATATGGCTTTGTTTAAACACTTCTAGTTCATATATTAGCTAAATTATGTTAGATATATGGTATGAGATGATACTGTTGTGACAAGATTTCTTAACTGACCATTTGAGGCAGTAATTGTGAACTTTCATTGACAAATAGGCATACAGTAAGATATGGACTGGAGACAGAGGCAGGATTAGACACTTTATATAATCTTGAATGTTGGAACGATTAGCTGCTAAACATTACATTTATAGTGTTCTGAAATGCTTTCAATTTGTTATAAAAATAGTTTCAAACAGGTTCTAGACATTTCATGTCAGAAAACATGCTCATAGGGTAAGCTGGCAATAATTGAAGTCTTGTTTTCAAATTCTGTAAAAATTGATACAGGGTGGGGGTATAAAATGTACTGTAAAAGAAAACTTAGAGTATATGCAGTGATTTCTTTCAGGCTATAATTCTGAGATATAAGTCATGTTGTGAGAAAAGGTGTTTTTAGAAAGTTTTCTATTGAATAAATGTTAGTATAGGTTGCACTTTGTAAATACAGCTGTTTTTCAAACCACACCTCTTTTGGGAGATTTATAATATTCATAGACAATTCATTTTGTTTACATACTGGTTCCCGGATATGATCTCTATGTTTCATCTCATAAAGAGATAACTTGGGAATGTTACCAGTAAGTATACATATTCATAGTGATCAAGTTGAAGTCTGGAAATCCTTAAGTCAAGGTTGGGGTAGTATAGAAATTTAATGTAAGTTTAAACTCTTAGAAGTTCGGGGCATATAAACATTGAAAATATGCAAAACAGCCCTATATTTTGACCTTTAAAAATAGTAGTGCATATAAACCTTCCATTCTAGGATATATTTTTTCAAAACTTCATAGTAAAAGTGGTACAGTTTTAGCCGTGAAAGGAGTTCCTATGGAAATTGCATTGTTGATATTTACAGAAATGCAAACTATAATGTGCGAATCCTAAAATGTCATTTTACTGTATCCGTGATGAATTTCTAATTTAGAATGATAAGTAAACAGACAACAAATTCAAGATTTTGAATAAAATAAGAAATGATATATAATGTGTACTGTTTTATAAATTCATGATATAGACATAAGATGTGGACTGGTTTTCATCGCGCCTACAGCCATCCAGGTGCAAAATTGATACACAAATAGATAAATATTAAGAATAGTTCACGAACAAAGCGTGCCAGAGATTTAAAAGTAGCATATAAGTTTCATTTGCAGAAAATGTACCTTTAACATAACTATTAATGTTGTTTAACTTAAAACAGATTTTGTTATTCAGCTTGTTGATATAGATTCAAATTCCACTATGCTGTTTTCGTTATGTGATTCATGTTTACTGTCGAATAATGATACTAGACTTTCATTTTCACTGTAGGGGATTCATTTCTATTTTATATGCGATGCATTTTCACAGAAGGAATATTAATTAATTTTCATCATATAAAGTCTTAATTCAGCCGGCTCTGTAACAACATTTATGAAGTCAGAAGGATTGATTATATATGCCAAAGTCTGAGGTAATATATCAATAAATTCCTTTTACATGGTATTTATTGCTAATAAAGTCAATTCTATTTTCTCAAATAATTTGTCCTGATCTATATGTAGGATAAAATTTATTCTTTCCTATGACACGTCATCATTAAATACATATATCTTGGACAGTTAAGCTAATCCACGTCACCAGAAAAGCAAAGTTTCTATTTCGATCAAAATCTACATCGCATACTAATAAATTAAATGTCATTAGAGCTAATTTCCTAATGCTTGTAGTTAAAAGGTGTGGTTGGCCTTGATTGTGTAAATGTTGCCTAAGCATTGTAATTAAGATTGAGCAAACATTTATACAAACAAAGCAAGCAAGCCAACCAAACCTTTAAACTACAAGCGTTAGGAAATAGCTATAATGGATGCATTGAGATAACAAAGAGCATTCACAAAATGATTGAATGAGTGGGAACGTTTTCATCTTATAAGTCGGTGTTACAAATAAGCAATTGTGAGAATACAAAGGAATATTGAGAACAGTTTATTGTTACATGTTTAAATGGTTCTATACCACGGGTATAACCACCGTACAGTTGATTCCGGACGTTAATCGCTACATCGCGAAGCAATGTTGGTAGATATACCGTTCTTAAATTTACACCAAAGACTAATTGACTAACTGTTCAGTTAAGTATTCAATGTTTATGAAAACAAAATTTACTGCTCCTGGCAGCATTGTATATCATTTGTATTACATGAATACCCTGTGACTATTTTAAATAGACAGGTCTGTGAATTACTTGTAAACATTGCGAAACAAATACTATGTGTAACTCAAACTTGATTAAACTACAAATAGAGCATAGTTGGTTGGCTCTTTCACTAAATGTGACCGTGTATTTTGTGCTTTGTTGTTGTTAAAATACATAATACGAATAATTTTATTTTAAAACATTTACTTGAAAACTGACCTCAGAATTTTGACACTGTACGATTCATTCTCTTTGTATTTTGTTTACTTTCTTTAGTACCGTTCGTTGTACATTCTTGTACTGTTCGTTGTGCAAAACCTATCAATACGGTAGAAATATGTATGACACGGCGTGACAAATGTTCAAAGCTTTTTAAGCGAGTTATGAAACTTTTCAAAGAAAATTCCTCGTAGAAAAACGTTATATTCATGGATGTTCTGCTCCAGTAAATTTTCGGATCCATGACAAGCTAATAGCAAACTCACCAACAATATTTGAATATTCGTGATATGAACGTGGTTATGCCCTTGTATATTCAAGTAAGCATCAACGACTAGCTTGCATTTCAAATTGTAAATATCATCAATATTATAGTCATTTAAAAACTGTTTTCAGTTGTTGTATGTCGAATAATCATATAAAACGACAATGAAAATTCATCGCACTTCCAAACATTCCATATCAGAAATGATTGCACTTACAGTGATAATTCATCGCATCTATAGTTAAAATGAATCGCATTCAGTATTCAATATTATAGATTCTGCTGCTTAAATAACACTTTTTGGACTTTAATCCTGTTATTATACATTAAAAGTTATATTCTAATGAAATTCTGTGAAAACATACATTCAAAAAGTAAACAAACGCAGTTTTTTTTACATCATCCTTTATTCTACAATAGACATACTCGCATACAACAGTGGAAATGAACTTACTGGATTCGCACTTTATATACACTGAGGCTATTCAAACCCATGACAACAACTGGCGAAGAAGAAGGAAACGTGTTTTTAAGTAGTATTCGATGATAAGGATTAGTGTGCTATCAGTATTAGCAAAATTTTCTACCAAAAGTCTGTACATAAAACAATACCTGTTTTTTCAAATTAAAACTTCAGCTATAAAATAAAGTTTCGCCAGTCATAAATTGAGACCCGGAGAACTTCAAGCATCGTAAAATGTACAAGTAAGAAAGTTGTTAACCAAATGTCCGAAATATCCAACTCCCAAAGCTCATTAACTGGAAGAAAGAATCCAGGTTAATGAAAGACATACTGTGTATTCGTTTTGGGATACGATTGCTTTCAAGCAATCTGTAGACTTTACCATTGACTCAGGGCCATGCCCTCACGTCAACCGTTTTATTCTAAACATTAAGGAACATCTCAGTTTCTTAAGATTGTCTTGCTTTAAAAGGTAAAACAAACAATAGGATTGAATTTAAACAACTGTCCTATATTGTTCTTCTCATAATCTTCATGTTTCGATATTTCCTCGACTTTATGCGTGTTTTAACAACACGGAAAATCAGAATTAAGCAGTATTTATATTTAGTGTTTTATAAATTTAGAAACACGTCAGAGGGAATTCCCAGTTTTGATAAAATGCGAGAGTTCTCTGAATTCCGATAAATCTATTTCTGTAATATAAGAACTGAAGTGGAGACTTTCTTATATGTCACCGTTATGAAACTGATATTTGATATTGTACTTCCATAAAGAAATGGAGAACCATCTAGGTCGTTTAATTAAAATTGAATATACGTCCTTGCTACAAATCACAAGTCTATGGTTTGTTTAGGTAATTATGCGCATGCGTATAGTTTTCTTGACTTCAAGGGAATCAGATTGAATGATCGCTCTGGATTCCCAACTTCATTGATTAATTTGAAGCTCATGAGATCCTTTCTATGTCTGTCTGCTATTGAGGGTTACTGTTGTTGCATAATTTTAAATCATATGCATCATTTAAATTAAAATAAATGTAGTCCACAACGTAAAGGTGTAACTAAAACACCCTTCAGCCGAAATGGAGTCTTCCGTATTATCGCTTCGAGTTGTCTCCCTTATACTGCCGTCAATTCTGAATCAAAATACGACGAGAAAGATTAACTCGTTCTGTCGATAGACGTCGTATTATATTAAAAGCGATCGCAATTTAAACAGAGGAATGTGTACGGAAAGGAGTCATGCCCACTGACCCAAAGGAAATTAAATATTTAAAGAGTTAGAAATGGGATTCCTCCTAGAATTCACGTAGGAAAATAGGAGATAAGGTACAAAGTGAAATACCTTCTCTCACTCTCAGTGACTGCTGTGGAAAGTAAACTTGGAAATAATAGTACCAAAATAAAACACAATAATTACATTATTCATACACTTGTATCGATGATTGGCTATTTTAAAGTTGAATAACTATTCAGATTACGTAAATTACATTTTACATGTGCAATTGAATTATTTTGAAAATAATACTAAAATAAATACATGTATCAATGAAAACAATGGCAATCGTATCCTCAGAGCAATCATGCTCTTTGATTATTCGTGGGTACCAATATTCGTTGATTTCCTTTGTATAGGTAAACAAGGAATCTAAATGTTCAACGCGATGCACATTTTCTAAAGGCTTGTATACAGACTTTTGCAAATCCACGAAAGTAAATGTCACCGACAATACCAGTGATCCCCAGTCCACGAAAATTGGTTTTGACAAAATAAATAAATCCACAGTAGTTGAAGACTATTCTAGAAAATGTATAAAGCGTGAGGCAGCTGACCCAAAACAGGACACTTAATCTGAATGGATTAAAGATATTTATATAGATATAATAGGTATTAGGTCCATATCCTGTACTATTCAAATTCTTTTTACTTAAACCAGTTGATAACTTTGTATAAATGGCGATTAAAACTTGTCTAAGCCAAACTAATGTTATTTTTGTACACATATGCACATTTACGTTTTGAAATTAGACCGACATCTGTCCCTTTCCTTTTTTAATGTACGTGTAGTGATTTTTTTATGTAATGATACACCATATCGCTTCATATCCTTATTTTTTATATTCACGTGAACGAGTTATCCATTGTTTGGTATACAATGAATTAATGGAAGCGTATTGTATAAGTCAATGATATACCAACCAAACAACAAAAATAATCCTTAAAATCTAAAGGGAAACATACAGTCTTCAACAAAAGAAAGGTGTCCGTCCTCTCAATATGTCAAGCTTGATTTGGATACTGCAGCTTCAAATTGTACTTACGTCATAGATATAACTACATTAAATAATAATTAAATGATAAAACCAACAAACAATGGATAGTAAAATATGATAATGTATGGTAAAACATATTTGCATACACACTCTCCCAACAAAGTACAAAAGTATCAATTAAATGCTACATGTAGTACTAAAGTACACATCCTTCAAAAATAAGGCAAGCGAAACAAAAAGTTGAATGCTGAAGTCTGTGAATAATATTCACTTCAATTTGAGCATGCAAATTGACATTATATTTATTACATCAGATGAATAAAATTTTCTTAAGTGTCAGCAAACTCGAAGGGTAGTTCATTGTGTCAATTTGGGTAATTTCTTCAAAGTATCATAATGTTTAAATATTTCAGTTACAGACAATATATCATAGTTACATTATTCTCCATCTGCGTTTCTCCTAGATTTTACAACTCAATTCAATGTCTTAAGTAGAAAGGTAAATCTGAACTTGACTGTTTAACTGTTTTACCTTTGGGAAGATTTTATGTAAAAAATTGTCTTATGGACACACAGATTTTGCACTGATTTATCTATAATGCAGAAATGACATTAACTTAAAGGTGAAAGCATTTTATATTTTTTAAATTAGAAATTCAGACGGATATTTTGTCATTTTGGCCATACACTATGATTAATTGAAATACATGAACAAATGTAATATTAAAGGGTGCAATAGTTAGGAACACCTACAACCTTTAGATAAAATAAACTTTTACTTTGTATGTCTGTATTTTATTTTATATTCAAGTTCTTAGACCCCAACCGGCTGAAAAATAATTAAAATTGAAACAAAATTAAAAATAAACGACAACATATTGTAATTGATATTATAAAACTAAAAACTAATAAATGCACCTCTATTTTTCTATATCATTCATTTGGTCATAAAGCTTCAAGCGTTTCTATGTATTTATACATCTATGTCTTTCAAATGTTTGGGTTTGACCGTTCCTGACGAAGGTAGCCAGCAGAAAAGCGCTTTGTACGCACGAAATAGATAAAATGTTATTTTCAATTTGCGGAAACTTCATGATTTAATTGATTATGTCATTGAAAAGAAAACAGGTCCGATAATTCATTCTGAAAATAGTTGTAAAAATTGGACAGGTTTTAAAAGACGAGGAAATTAGAAATGAAATTTATTATGATAAAAGAAATATAATGAAGTCTTTATGTTACTGACAGGAAGCAACTTAAAATACACCGTTGTCGTTTCTCAAAGTGTCAGTTCCTGTTAATTTGTGAAGTTTTTTAGATTCGATATCGGAAAGTCTATAAACTGTTTCCTGTCATAAATTCAAAATGATTGCAATTAGATGTAAATTATCATTTTTATATCAATCACCAGCAAGAGAAATTACATTTTTTTGCGCAGAAAATATTTTGAAGGCTTGAGGGTTTGGAGTAGAGGATTACATACTCGTTAGTTATACATACACCATAGGAATTATTATAAGACTCTAAATAACTCAATTATGTACACCTGATCTAGAAATTTATGAATACGATTAAAACACTAACACAAATTTGAAATTAACGTCTATTTTCATAAAAACAAATTGATGTACTACCACAATACTGAAAACCACAGCTGACGACTTTGGACAAAAATTGAATTGATGTAGGTGAAAAAAATTTTGAGCACTTAACCTTCCCTATTTTATTTCCATTGAAAATCCAAATTTATACAAGCAATCTTTTCTTCGACTTTAACATGTTTAATATTCTTCCTTATTTCTTTCTTTCAGGAAGAATTTTGTACGTACCAGTATGTACCATGTTACAGGTTTGCATATTTTTAACGATAAAAGTTATGATTAAACTATTTTAGATCTGTAAATTTCTGATATCTTATACAATAACATACGAGTTATTTAATAGATTTTTAGTTATATATATATATCAATATTATAAAAATAAGGAGACAGTGAGACAACTACTCACAAAACGAAAGGATATGGGTGTAATCAACTGTACATGAATGTGCAGAGGTATAGTTAATTATAAAAGGCCATGTAATGACAAGAACAGTCTCCGGGACAAGTTTGCAATTCCGCTGAGTGCAAAAGTTGTCACCTTAATTTTAGAGTTAAGTCAAAATGAAGTTGATAACTTGGTTGGTTTTGGTTCCTGATATTTGTCCTAAATTTTTGGCTCTAGCACCACTGTTGAAAAGTTATGCCCTTTTTCAACAATTTCCTCAGAGGAAAAGTAGTTTTCCTCAAGGAAATCAAATTTCCCTAAAGGAAAAACATTTTTCCTCAAGGGAACTTGTTTTTTCCTCAAGGGAAAAACATTTCCTTAGGGAATTTGCTGCATAAATATTTCCTTTAAGGAAATTCTATTTCTCTGAGGAAATTTGCGGCTTCAAATTTTCCTTTGAGGAAATTCTTTTCCTCTGAGGAAATCTGCGGCTTCAAATTTTCCTTCAGGATATTCTATTTCCTCTGAGGAAATTTGTGGCTTCAAATTTTCCTTTGAGGAAATACTTTTCCTCTGAGGAAATTTTGTCAACTACAATTTCCTTTGAGGAAATTTTGACAAACACTTTTCCTTGAGGAAAATTCAAAACTACACATTTCCTCTAAGGAAAACAATGTTCTCCAAATTTCCTCTAAGGAAATTTCTGTACATCAAATTTCCTGAAGGAAATGTTTTCCTATTTTTCCTCTATGGAAATTTCATAACAGTTCAAACAGTATGAATATAATTTATCCTAGTATGAATAAGTGATACAAAAGATAATTAAAACTTTAATAAAATTTTCACTAATGAGTAACATACAAAACAATAGTCTGGCTGTTTAAGACAATACAATAATAAGCAAAACACTATGAATATCATAACCTTTGTGATGTTATTAATATTGTGCTCATATTTGCAGATTAAAAAACAAGATTCTGAGAGTATTGCATGGCAATACATAGTCCCCTACCGGTTAAGAATTCATTTTACTGGAACAAAATGCTAACTTGATCTATATCTTGTCATGGTGTAAACTATATAACAAATATAAAGTCAATATATTCAAGCATGACGAAAAAGTGTGGAAAACTGATTATTACAGTGAATTTTTTAAGTCCAAGGACCATAACTCTGCACAAAATCATCAGACCGGAACAAAATTCGAACTTGATTTGTAACTTGTCATGATAAAACTATATACCAATTATTAAATCAATATCTTCAAGCATAACAAAAAAGTGTGGAAAACTGATTATTCAACTGAATTTTGTAAGTCCAAGGACCATAACTCTGCACAAAATCATCAGACCGGAACATAATTCAAACTTGATCTGTAACTTGTCATGATAAAACTATATACTAAATTTCAAATCAATATCTTCAAGCATGAAGAAAAAGTGTGGAAAACTGATTTGCCGGACTGACGGATGGACAGACGGACAGACAGATGGACGGAGTGTAACCTAAAGTCCCCTTCGACTTCGTCGGTAGGGGACTAATAAACACTTTTCATGTTAATTTAATTTTGTCTTCTATTTCAGCTGCTGTGTACAGTTATTCAATCCCTACATAACAGTTCAGTGCATAAATAATTCCATCCACCAGACATCTTCCTTCAATTGGTAGAGAACACATTTTGCAATCTGTTCTTCTAACTTCTACCTCTGTATATTTGATATGACGGAGCCATGTACATGAAAGGATAAAGCAGTTGTTTATTTCGACAACAAATTTTTTCTTCATTTCTCCTAATCCTTCAGTGAATATGTAGGTTGTTGCATTTACACAATTGTTTTCTTGTGCATCTATGATAGTAAGTACTCCATTTTGTTTATAGCCATTTTGTAGAAATTTCCTATTTCTTTTCCAGGAAAGCACACATTTCATTTCACATTAATCCAATTAGCACACAATGTTGAAAAGTATTAACTTGAAGTTTCCTCTTCAGCATTGACCTGTTGATGAATATGAAAATCAAGATGTCTGACCTATAAATAAAAAAATAAAATAAAAAAATAAAATTTATAAATGGAGAAAAAACAGCAATATAAAATAAGCTTATTTTATCATGTTTAATATGAACATTTTAATAAACTTTCATTTGATATTCTTACTTATGAGTTCTCTTATTTCAGTGCTTTGTGTCCGCGATTTAACATTAGTTGTTTTAGTGCCTTGCAGTGATATTTTGGTTGAGCCACTCAATGCAACAGTTTTAGTTTGTTCATATGTTGTGCTGTTTGAACCATTGTCCTAGATTTTGGTAAGATTGAGTGCTCACAGACATTTTTTTTATAAATTGTTATGGGCATTGAATTAATTTGGATTGTTTAAATCTTTTCATGTTGGGGTCTTTAATGGCTGACTTATAAGGTATGGGTTTTCTCATGATCGAAGGCCGTCATTGGCCTTTAATTGCTTGCATCAACTTCATTTACCATACCACATCTTCTTATTTTATAATAGTCATCATTCAAGGGCAATCACTTTTATTATATAGAAGTGGTCTTACCATTTAGGCCTTGTTGTCTTCTGTTTATCTTGTTTTGCCAATTATTTCTACTGTAACTGTTTATATTTTTCTTTATCTTCTATATATCTTGCCCTAGACATAAAAAGGGTGAAAACTATCATTTAATGACTATAACTATTATTATACATCATTATGTGTTTTTCTACACACAATAATATAAAAAAGAATGAAATATTTGTGCTATTTCATTTCACAGACTATTTGCCAGTCAACAGTTGCAAAGACTATAACCCTGGTCAAACAAACATTCCCATACTTTTTCATCATGTTCATACTAATTTTTCATTGGACAACAATGACGTGATTAACTATTCTTTTATGATTTGTGCGCTTAACAAGGTTAAACTCTGAAATATTGTTAACAGTATAATCTGCACGTGTCTGTTGTCATAAATTCAAATTAATATATTACAGAAAATAACTTACATGTTTGTGTAATTACAGATACTTTCATGACTCTGATCATTATTTCTTTGTCTTTTATTTGAATTTTTTCGATAGAAAAGTTACAAGCTTTAGTTTACCTCTGATTGGCAAACTATGAACTGTTAATTCTTTCTGTATTTTTAGTATATATAAAGACAATAGTAATATCAATAAAACTTGTATACATTTTAACAAAACTTATGATGTATATTGTCCCTTTGAAACATGTAACATACATATGTTATCACAGTTCTTTGATTTTTAGTCCACAATAACAAATGTATGTTATTTTTCTGTAATAATCCTATAGAGTTATATCCTTGACTGTATTACTTACAGAAGCAATTAAAACAAGAGGCTCTTAATTAAGAGCCTGAATCGCTCACTTGTAATTTTTGCTTAAATCTTTCATTTATGATTATTTTTGCTTTCAATATATATTAATGACTGTCTTAAAATTCCATTTAAATGTTCTTTGTATCTGTCATATTTTCTTCATAAGCAAAAAGGCATTTTACCCTATTTTTAGTCATGGTGGCTATGTTTATTGAAAATAAAATACATAATTTATACTATATACTCTGAAACTCATTCAGCTGTTTCAAAGGAGAAGATTTTTACAGTAAGCAAACTAGATGAACAAATTTTTGAAAAATGTCTTTAAAGGGCAATAACTCCTTAAGGGTCAATTGACAATTTTGGTCATATGAAACTTATTTGTAGATTTTACTTTGCTACACATGTTTACTGTTTACAATTTATCTTTATCATTAATAATATTCAAGATAATAACCAACTAGATGTGTCGAAACGACATGAATGGCCCCGTCTCAAAAAATTGGAAAATCTGCAATTTCAACAACACATATGGACACAAACATGATGGTAGTCTCACATGTCAAAAATCAGCTCAAAATCTGAAGGCGTATAGAAAAATTAAAAGTCCTTATAACTGTGATTTTCAACAATTTATCAAAGTCCAAAGCTCGTAATTTAGGCCAAAATTAGCCGAGCGGAACGAAACTTAAACTTGATCTGTAACTCATCATGGTTAACTCACATACCAAAATCAGCCTAATATCTGAAGGCGTTTACAAAAAAAACACCATATAATGGTTTTTGCGGAATGATGGAATGACGGAATGAATGACAAGGGTAAAATTATATGGCACCGACAGCTTTGTTTTGGGGCCATAAAACTGCAAAATTTCCTTAAAATTACCAATCTAGTGCCATCAACCCGACAATGGGTTGTTAGATTCATCTGAAAATTTCATGGCTGATAGAACTTGACCTAATGAACAATTTAAACTCACATCAGATTTGCTCTAAATGCTTTAGTATTTGAGATATAAAACTGCATTTTACCACTATGTTCTATTTTAAGCCATGGCGGCCATGTTTTTTGGTGAAACAGAAAATTAAACACAAACTTTATTCTAGATGCACAAAGGACAATGAAGGATCATTCAGCTTAAATTTGGTTGGAATTGGTTCAGTAGTTTCAGAGGAGAAAATTTTTTTAAATTAAGAAAACATGATAGACAAATTGTGTAAAATTGTCCTTAAAGTGCAATTACTCCTTCAGGGGTCAATTGACAATTTTGGTCATATAAATTTATTATAGATTTTACTTTGCTGAACAGTTTTGCTGTTTACAGTTTATCTTTATTATCAATAATATTCAAGATAATAACCAAAAACAGAAAAATTTCCTTAAAATTACCAATTTAGTGGCAGCAACCCAACAATTGGTTACTAGATTCATCTGAAAATTTCAGGGTTGATAGAACTTCACCTAATTATCACTTTAACCCCATGATAGATTTCCTCTAAATGCTTTGGTTTTCAGATACAAGCCAAAACTGCATTTTACCACTATGTTCTATTTTTAGCCACTGCGGCCATATTTTTTGACGAAACAGAAAATAAAACACAAACTTTATTTAAGATCCTCTACGGATCATTCAGCTTAAGATTGATAGGAATTGGTTCAGCAGTTTCAAAGAAGATATTTGAAATAGTTTACACCAGACAGACGACAACGATGAACGCCAAGTGATGACAAAAGCTCTGTGAGCTAAAAGAAAAAGTAAAATGTATGTGACATTTTAAGAACTAAAACAAAAGGAGTGGTATGGGTCTGTCATCACGACATCTTCATAATCTGGGATTGCTTTGGTTTATGGTAGCTAGCTTTTATTATATGCACAGGAGTTTTACACAAGGATTCCTGGTCGTGATTACAGTAATAAAAATTGACAAATACCGCACAGGCAAAAACAACCCTGATAGTTCATACTGTGCATGTTTACGTGACTATTTTTCCTAGTGGTGCATGCAGATCGACTTTTAGAAATTTGTTTTGTTTGGTATAATAATCACTTAAGGGGCTCGCGGGTCTAAATCGAAATTTTATTTTAATATAGGATTTTGCTTTATTTTTCTATAAATGAACTTTATCTTATACTAAATAGAAAATGAAATAAAAAATAGGGTCACCGTTCATTTACGCTCACAATCTGCCTTCGAAAGAAGCATACATTTTGTAAAGGTACTTTTTCTAGTGAACTAATAGGAGAAATAGAGGTAATATCGAAATAAAAAAGAACTAAATTACAGAAATCGCTCAAATTTTACAATAGTTAAGTTTAAGTCAAGCTTATTTGAAAATAATAATAAAAAATATTGGTCACCGATGAGTTAAAAAAGATATTTCAATTTTAATGCCAAAAAAATGGCATTTTTTCACCAAAGGGAGATAATTTGGAGCTTTTTCAATGACACAAACATTTTAAAAGTAATCTGTGGCCAACACGAAATGATATTTTTTAATGATTTTTGTACAATTTGATAAAGTTACAACTAATAAAGGTAATAGATAAAATTTGTAATGAAAAATAAATGTTTTATTTTTTTCCGAAATTTTTATACCCTCGAGCGTCCTTAATGGCTTGTTTATATTAGGGTTATTATGAGTTTTGCCAAAGAAATATGTAACTAATACCTTTTGTACAAAACTGAATTAAAAGATACCAAGTTCTGATCTTTATGTAGACATTATAGAAAGTCAATAAGCTATAACTCAAAATATGGACAATTTTATGTTTAGAGGGTCTATAATTTAGTTTGACAACTTCAGACAACTAATATTTGACCTTTTAAACTATACCAAATCACTACTTTACCATGTTTACCTAAAAAATTCAATTGCCACATATTTTTCAATGTAATTTCATCCCCAACTTACTATTTTATCCATAATATTTAAAGAAATAAATTTGGAAGGAGTATGCAAATAATTTGTAAGTTATACACTATCCACACTAAAGACCTTATAGAGAAGAAATAATTGACTAATTTTAATCAAACTTGGCATGAACTAAGATTAGGGAATTATAAGACAGTTTACCTAGTTTCATGGCAATAGCATACATGTATACATAAAGACTATATGGTCATTCTTATGTTTGAACTTTGGGTGTTAATTTTTAACGTTTAAGGCTTACAATTTCAACTATCAAGATTTGGGCCTACATAATTTAAATATTGCAAAATATTGCTTTTAAATGGCTTTATACAGTGGCGGATCCAGAAATTTTCATAAGTGGGAGCCCACTGACTGACTAAGAGGGGGCCCGCTCCGGTCATGCTTCAGTAATTCTCTATATAATCAACCAGATTTTTCCCAGAAAGGGGGCCCCTGTACAGTCAGGGATATAACTCTATAGGGTTATTACAGAAAAATAACATACATTTGTTATTGTGGACTAAAAATCAAAGAACTGTGATAACATATGTATGTTAAATGTTTCAAAGGGACAATATACATCATTTGTTTTGTTAAAATGTATTCAAGTTCTATTGATATTACTTTTGTCTTGATGTATACTTAACTATAGAAAGATATAACAGTTCATAGTTTGCCAATTTTGCATAGTACACCTATGTTATTACAGAACAAATATGCCTGTAATAACTAAAGGGTGTTATCACAGCTTCTATATCACTCCAAAGCATTTGCTCAGACATACATCATGCTTCATTACAATGTATTTTAGTTTATTGTAAGAAATAATGACCAGAGCATGTAATGAGGTTCTGCGCAAGCTTCCCAGTAATTCCCAAGTGTCTCATATAAATAAGTTACATTTCTTTAATAACTAAGCCTAGTTATTACAGTTAAATTAATCCATTAAAAGCCTTGTCTCATTGATTTACCATGGTTAATCAAAATGTATTAATTTAATTAAAAATTAGTTATCAAGGCTCTGCATTTAGTTTCTGCGCAAAGTCTAAAGAGTTCCTAGAGCCCACTATAAATTAAACTATTTTTGATTTATTTTACAAATAACAATCATATGTTATAAATACTACCATCGAGTCAAACTATGCAAACTTTAGTCCAAATAAGATTCAAATCAAATTTGCTAAATTTTTATTGGGTGTAAATAAAGGTGCTGTTAATAATGCCGTACTTTCGGAATTAGGTCTATTCCCACTTTCATTGTCAGCCCTTAAAAATACAATCAATTTCTGGCTTCATATCATTAATATGAATAGTGAGAGTATGGTAAAGAAAGCATACAGTGAAAACTTTAACATGTCTAATGGTTTTTGTAGTAAAATAAAAGTGTTATTAGGTAAACTTGGTTTTCAGCATGTTTGGGAAAATCAAAATACTATGTCAAAGACAAAATTACTTTTTCATTTCAAATGAAATTAGAGGAGGAATTCATAAAATCCTGGAATCAAGCTCTTTTTGTGACTCTAATAAACATAGTCATGGTAATAAACTAAGAACATATCGCAAAGTTAAAAATAATTTCGAATTAGAAAAATATCTCCTACTGGACCTTAACAAAAGTGTTATTTCTAAAATGGTAAAATTAGAATCAGTAATAGCAAATTACTAATAGAAGTTGGTAGATATACTAGAACGCCTTTAGAACAGAGAATTTGTCCACTTTGCAAGGATGGAATTGAAGATGAATTCCATTTCCTCATTAAATGTAAAGCGTTAGAATTTAATAGAAGTATACTCTTTTGTAATTTAAGTGATATAGTTCCATCTTTTGCTAATATGTCTGATCAAGATAAATTTAGTTTCATTTTAAAAGTAATGACACAGACATTTTACTGTATGTGTAGCTGGAATAAGCGATATGTATGATTCGAACATTCATTTAAAGCAAACACAATGTTGTTAGAACTGTTGTGGTATTAAAGCTTATTGTAATAGCTTGAATTAATAATCTAGTATGAATAACACCTCCACGCAATGTAGATATAAAATATGTGTCTCTTATCATTGAGAAAACATGTCTCTGTATATTTGTGTTTGTTTATTTTGTCTATTTTGTATTTGTATTTTGTAAATGTCAGCTGGTCTCATTCCTGTATTGGAATTTACACCAATAAAATTATTTGATTTGATTTTGATTTTATGTTATTACAGATTTAGAAAATTTAAGGAATAAAGAGTAGACAATTCATGAAAGTATCTGTAATAACACACGCAAGTTATTTTCTGTAATAACCCTATAGAGTTATATCTCTGACTGCTGTAAATCCGCTTCTGTTTATATATAATTTTGTATGCCACATGTATATATTTTAATGTAAAGCAGCTGAATACTCATTTGCTGTCTCAGATTTATTTTAATTCTTCAAAAGTCAAATTTATATGAGCCTATGCCTGAAAA
Organism: Mytilus coruscus; assembly: GCA_017311375.1. NCBI lineage: Eukaryota > Metazoa > Mollusca > Bivalvia > Mytilida > Mytilidae > Mytilus > Mytilus coruscus. The sequence continues at coordinate 94,305,318 of CM029604.1, forward strand.
TAGAGATTTCTAATTAAAGGGGAGAGGAGGCTAATATAAAATTGAAATTTGTTGATACAAATTTTAATTTGTGAAGTAATTTTTCAATAAATAATTCTTCCATCATGTCCATATATATATATATATATATAGTCTATATATTTAATGTATAAATTGCAAAAGGAAAGAAAGTTACTTATTTATCATACCACATGAGTAAAACAAGGTCCCATTTAAGGCCATGCAAGACTGAAAAATATTTAAGGTCAATATAGGCAGTTTAGTATGATGTCCATTATCACTGAACTAGTAACATATTTGTTTAGGGGCCAGCTGAAGGACTCCTCCGGGTGCGGGAGTTTCTCGCTGCATTGAAGACCCATTGGTGGCCTTCGGCTGTTGTCTGCTCTATGGTCGGGTTATTGTCTCTTTGGCAAATTCCCCATTTCCATTCTCAATTTTAGTAACACCTTTTACATAATATGAAAATGCATACACATAAGCTAGAGGAAATACAAATGTGTTTCTTTTTGGTAATTTGTAGGCCCTGGGCTGGACCAACAAGATTTCTCATGCTGAAATGTCTCGCCTGCTTTAGGTTATCTTAGGTCACTGGTGAAGAGTTGTCACACAAATGATACCAAATATTCATATGAATATGTTTTAAGGTCATGTAGTTGTCCAAATAATTATGACGTCTGGCAGGGCTATTTTTAATGTTTTCTGCGACGCCGTCTGGCAAGTTGATTTGTTAGTGGTGAAAAAGGGGGGGATTTAAAGAGAATACCCTTGCCTTGTAAGTGCTGAAAATAAATAGCATGGCATAAGATATGATAAAAGGATAAACAAAACTGAAAATAAAAAATTGACAATCCATGACAATCCATCAGCCCAATCTCAATCAGTGAATTAAATTATTGTCTGTTTCCGAATTTAAATTTTTTCTGTGACGCCGTAGGAAGGAGAAGTGAGGTGACATATACTATATATATCATGCAAAATCAACAGTAATGAGAATACCTTCTTTAATTTTCATCGTTCACCGCAAATGGATCGCTAATAATAGGGAATGGAACCAATAAATTGATCGCATCCGATATGGAGTTCCCAATAACGGAGAACCTCTAACTTTGAGGTAATATTATTAGTGTCGGTGGTCTCACAAATGAATCTGAATGTGAATTGCAAGTACATTATTTAGCAGAGAAGAGACAATTGTCAACTTGCGCATTGTTCATTGTCTCGCAGTTATTTACGGTTAATTATAGCATTTGTATAGTGATTAAATCCTTGATTATAGCTGTATATATCACAAAACAGGTGCTCCTGAAGGTAAACATGTATATACAATGTATGTAATCAATCCCCGGGGCACTCAATACTTAATTGACAGGGGTGTCGCTGTGTTTCTGTTACCCCACCCTTTTCATATAATTTAAATTTCAAAATGTATACCTTTTCATATGATATATTGCGTACGGGTAAAAATGTTACCTTTTCCCATATTTTTTGTGTGTTTTGTTTGGTGTGTAATGTAACAGGGGAATACAAAAGTGCCAAAAGAGATAAAAGTTGTTGATAAAACACAGCCGAGAACACCAAGTAAGATGACAGACGAAGTTATGGGAACCTTTTTGTCCTTATCATATATTTCTGATAGTTTCCCCGACCTATTCACATATTTTCAAGCTTGAAAAGATTACTTATTCCAGCGGCACGCCCTATCACCTTGTATATATAGGAAGTGGACCCTCTGAGGACTTTTAAATAAAAATTATATTTATATTCAGTGGCAGATCGAAGGAGGATGTGATCCGGGGGTTGGACTCCCCTTTTTGAGAACGATCAATGCATTTGAATGGAGACATATAGTTGGAACCCCTTTATCCTCGCTAGATCCGCCCCTGATATTGCATGCATGTATATCAAGTCCCGGGTTACTGTAAGCATAATGGATATCCCAGAGAGGGTGGTAAAATGACGAGGAATTATAAATATATTATTACTGAAAAGGGGGAGAGTGCAAGGACGAATGGGAATTAAAATTGCCACTTCACGATGATCGAAAAAAAGTACCGGCTTGCACGTTATTTTCATCATCTTGTCTGAATCACTCTGAATAATGAGCTTCAAGGCGAAGCGCGAAAACAGTAAGTCATGTGAAATACCAATGAAAAACACGCTGTACGGACAAACCCTGTAAAATCCTCAATAAAATTCATGTTACGTCTTCTTCTTCCAGTAAGCGGTCACCGTCAACTGGTTGAATATCCTGTCACATTTTGGAGTGCGCATGAAAACAATTTTAAATTTAATAACAAAATCAAAACAAAACTGGTTGAAATGAATTATAGCGAGGAAAGGTTAATTTAATTTAATATCAAAACTAAATATTTGTTATATTTCCTCCTGATTTCTCAAAAACCATAGAATCAATAAATGTATAAGTCTTGATTATGAATGTCTGTGTGAGATCCATTTCATGAGACCAATGATTTCTACAAAAATCCTTGATGGGACCCTTTATAAATACAATTTTATATTTTCCCCGGAATAGGTAAACAAAAATATAATCTTTTTGGAAATAATCCGATTTGGTTGAATTATTTCACTTCATAATTATGATAAATCCTTATAGTTCTTAAAATTTTAATCAAAATGAATATTTCATTTTTATCTAACGACAAACTTTTTAAATTGAAGTGGCATGGGTCAGTTAACTGATTAGTTGCATGGCTGATTACCATTTTACATGTGACCCAGTAATTTTCCATATGACAGTAGCGCGTACACTTGGGGTGTGTATAACTTATTTTGAATACCTTAATCTTCTGGGGAACATCCTGTCCACGTGTAATACTTAGTATATATTGCAACTGATGACATTAAACAAATTTTCTTTTTAGCATCGGTGTCAATTTCATGTTCAATCACTCAAAATTTTCACAAAAAAGATAATATAATAAAATCATTAAAAAGAAGTTTAAAAAAAAAAACACTAGCAAATAAACTTCGCATTGAGTAAACGGGGATTTGTGTTTTAAAGGTCTTATTTCCAGTGGACATATTTCATACTAGATAACTAGACCTGAGATAACTTTAACTATTTATATAGGACAATTTAAAAAATCGATCTGATACACGTACCTATAAAGAACAAAATTTTGAACAGCCTCACATATATGACCTTATCATTGGTAATATACCATATTTGTATCACGTATTGCTGAACGTGTAACCAAATTAAAACGTTTTAGAGATATTTTTTAATCCCAAAATAGAGAACGGATATATAGATTAAAGTCCAGATGAGAAGATTTACTTTCTTTTCTACCGCAATAAATATATTAACAAGGATTAAGAATACTAATAAATTATTAAATTCATCAATTTATTAAAACTGAACATATGAACCAAATAACGAAACAAATAAAGGGAAATTGGCCATACATTTTTGGTAAGTGGACAACTAGTCAAGGATAATTTGTTTATAATTGTTCAAATATATAAGAAAAGTTCTTAAAAGATTTATATCTATTAATTTTTTTTCAGTTTAGGAAATTGTTTATTAGCCATGAAGCCATTTATGTACCTGCCATTTTAAGTAATTGTTTTCTTAACAATTAATTAATCATTATTGATCTTTAAAGAATACATTTTTAACTAAATCACTTTATTTATAGTAGTTCAAGAAAAAATATATATTTTAGATAACTGTTTCCTTTATATTCAATGGAACAAGAAGCGAATTCGTTAGCGAACTAGAGTAACTATAGAAAAAGCGTCGTTAAAGGTCTTCTTCTGACCGGCAATAAAACCTTACTTAGCAGTATAGAGGGACGTCCATTGGGCTGTGCTCAGCCACGTCCGAATGGGGACGTTGAATCGGATGCCTAGCTCGAGAGTGCAATACTTTTTCCACATGAAGAACCCTTGCAACAACTCTTCGAGTGGACCGTAAGTAGCCTGGTATTAGGCCATTTTTCTGTCCCTCCTTTTTCAGTGGTAGTCGAAAATTTTCCGACCGTATCACGGCCGGTCTCAATAACAAGACCTGTACCTATCGTATTTATTGTTAATTTTGTTAATTTGTTTTCGTCCTGAGCATACATTAAATATTTTCCACTGGACATTAATCAACCAAAACTCAGTATTTTACAATAGGGAATGAATATCTCCCACGTTCACTTGTCTCTTGAAGCATCAATATTGAATTTCTTCCATCCCCTTTATAAGATAACATTGTGACGTGTTTTTTTTTTTTAATTTTACGAAAGACCAACACATCGATTTTTATCACCAAATTTGTCTTTGCTGGGACTAACACTAAAACGTACAACAAAACGTAACGATTGAAAATTCACAGTTCAGTTTTTAGATATTTAATGCCTTTGGAAACTATTTAATTACAGACTAATTTTCAAAAATGTCGAATTTTTTTTTTCTTGAACCATGAATTATAGAAACGAATTTGTAAACAAAAGTTATTCTTAAATATTAATAATGAACAATGATTGTATTTTAGAAAAAAATCCGCCATAGTAGTTTGTTAATTTACTGGCTCCATGGTGTAAAAAATGTCCCCTTTCTTTTATAATTAACTGATTAAAAAAATATGAAGCCTTTACTGTAAAATAAATCTATTTAATAAAAATAATTTCGTCCAGATTTTTCTCTTATAACCTTTCAACAAACTAATTTATTCGAACTATAATTGTCCTAATAGTATGACTTGCTGTCCGTTTACCAATATTTATACTTTGTGAAGTGTTTTCATATCCATTGATCATTAACTTCATGTTTTGCGAATACTTATAATGAGGTAATTATTATAGCCAGTTATAGCTAACAATTTATCTAAAGAAAACGAGATGCTATGTTCAAAATCTGAGATATGAATCTAGTTCTTTTAAAAAAAATTCTCAACATCAAAGTCTACACTTTCATTTTCTGGGTCTTTTGTCTCCGCTTCGAAGCCACCATCCCGTACCAAACATAATCTATTCACACGATGTTGGGGTTTGGCAATATACAATCAAAGTAAGCAATATACAACAGGCAGTAGATCTGAGTTTGTAAATTGGTATTTTGGATTTTACCTGATTAGGACGTTTCTCGTTGAATTTTCTAATAAACTTACACACACATAATCTGACTTTTAATCGTAAGGTTATGAGATCTATAAGAACATAGAGCTATAGGCCTAGTTGCATGCAAATCTTTACAAATTATATATTTTTGTATGCTATAGTTGTTTTGTTTTATAAACTATTTGTCATTTGGTCGTTTTTTTTTTTTTTTTAGTTTTTGACATGGCGTTGACGCGAGTTTGATACATTATGTATCTTTTGTGCTGCATCTTAACATTTATTTACAAGCATGCTGCATGTTTACACATTCATCACTATACCGCATCTAAATATAGCGTTCTTGTAAAAAAATAAGGAGATGTAGTCGAGGATGTAGTACAATTGGTGATGAGACAACTATCAACCAGAATTTAAAATACCTGATATAAGCGACAGTGACTAACATACTTTCTTTAGTTAGAGTGATCGTAAATTAATCAGATAATCTGGAGGAGGGGGGCTTAATCATATTAAAAGAAAAGAAATTAGCATTAGCTTTTTTTTTTAATATTATATAATAAATTCACAGTAACAGACATAGATATGATAAAATAAGCTCGTAAAAGCTCTGTAAGATCCCGGCACTTTTAACTGTTTTATAACGCGTGCAAAAAAGGCAGCACCGGGTTTATGACTGTGAACCTCCGGGGTGGGGGCACTTCAATACTTAATTGTCGGGGTGTCGCTGGGGTTCTGTTCGGGTTTCAACATTGATAGTAAAAAAAAATATCCGATAAAAAACGTTGAATGTAAATGATATGAAGCTCCAAAGTCAGATATTATAGGACTACTGTTACCCCACCCTTTTCATATAATTTAGATCTTACAAATGTATACCTTTTCATATATTGCGTAGGTAGAATTGTAACCTTCACATATTGGTTAGGTTTCGCGGGGTGTGTTGGAAAAGTGGAATATTTAATGCTAAGATTCTGTGTGTAATGTTTACCTTCGGCGAGACTTTTGGCTATGAATAAATGACAGGGCTTTTCATATACAAGTAATTGGAACTTTATCAACCTCATCATAAATATTTCTGATAGTTTTCCCACCTATTCCCATATTTTCAAGCTGGAAAAGTAACCTATTCCAGCGGCACGTCCTATCACCTTGTATATATGAAGTGCCCCCACCCCGGATCTGTGACTAGGGCTTCATTTGACAAATTATCATCTTTCGATTAAATATGGTCGTAATTTTAAAAGTTATGACTACTAAATTTTATAAGTGATCTAAAATGTTTCATGCCTTAACGAGTATTTTCACTTGTACGTTTTTTGTGTGAAATGAGTCTAAAAGTATATACATGTATATCAGGATAGTCATACCGACTGCATAGTAAAATATTTATGTCCCTATCAGTCGCGGCTCATTTTGGTCTTTTAAGTAAGTTTCCTTCCCTGCATTACTTGGTCGCTTTTGTAAAAATATACAGCACAACAACAACAGCACTCGACGTCAGTATTGTACCAAAAATGAAAAATTATTCAAAAGAAGACTCAGAAAATTTAAAATTGGTATGCACACACACTAACATGTCACCACAGATATGATCTTTTGTTATATAATGCGCCAAAATTGTTTCTTCCGCTTGACAACTAAAATTTATACTTGAGTGATGGGTCAAAGCACCTTTTCGAGTCATAAGTTGATGTAGATTGGATGTAGACAACGATGTCGATGGTGGGGAAAACCCACCGTATCAATATTTCCCAAATGAGTAACTATCCTGTAAAGGTTTTTAATACATATTTTATATTGGTTTTATATTGGAATGGCACATATTCATGAAAAATCAACAAATTATCCGAAAGTCGGAAAGATGAATAGTCCATAGTCTCCACAAACAGTTGTGATGTTGCTTCGCTAAGCTATAGATAACCGTAGGACCATCAACAATGAGCAAAATTCACACCATATAGAAAGCTGTAAATCTAATAGGCCTCGAAATGACAAATGTAAAACAAATCAACATGAAGCCTAACATTTATAATAGAATTCAAAATATAATTGAGATTGGAAATGTGAAATGTGTTAAAGAGACAACAACCCGAACAAAGAGCAGATAACAGCTTAAGTTCACCCATGGGTCTTCACTGCGGCAAGAAAATCCCACATGGAGGCGTGCTTCAGCTGGCCCCTAAACAAAAATGTATACTAGTTCAATGATAATGGACGTCATACTAAACTCTGAAATATATAAAAGAAACTAAAATTAAAAATCATACATTACAAGACTAACAAAGGCCATAGGCTCCTGACTTAATGGACAGGCGCAAAAATGCGGTGCAAAAAAGCCTATATACTGAAAATTTCAGAAATTATTGCATGCATTTATTAATATTGCCAATTTTTAGAAATGCACAAAGATGCCAGATGATTTATATAATTGTAATTTAAGAAAATAAGAGGTGTCTCTGCTATACATGATATATGACAAAATTTTAATCAAGTATTTAAAAATTATGTTTAGTACTCTATGATTTTTAGGTATTTAAGAATTAATATAGTGGATCAGGATCTGCTAACTTTCACCGACTGACTGAGCACATGAATTCAACACTAGTTTTTGGTGATGTTGGTGTTGCTTAGTCTTAAGTTTTTTAATCTTAGTGTTGTTTTGTTTTTTTCTGCATCTTATGTTTTGCCTTGGCATTATCAGTTTCTCATTGTCTTATCTTTGTAATGTTAAATAATAAGAGAGAATAGACAAAAAACATATGTGAAATTTTTAATTCAAGCAAACCATATAAAATTGAGAATGGAAATGGGGAATGTGTCAAAGAGACAACAACCCGACCATAGAGCAGACAACAGCCGAAGGCCACCAACGGGTCTTCAATGCAGCGAGAAACCCGATAGTCTTGAATTTTATCAATGTGATTAAAATACATTAATCACAAAATGTTGATAATACTTTGGTGAATTATCTATTGATATAAGCTCCTTTTCAATTTTTAAAGATTTTAGATTTAACAATTCCAAGTCAAGGATTTAATCATAAAATGGGGATTTTCCAGTATTGTGACTATTACTCAATAATGCAATTTTCATGAGACTTGGTGAATTGTTTTATATGTTAACATAATCATGAATTTCCTTTCAATTTTTATAAAATTCTGATTTAAGACTAGTCTTTGGATAGTACATGTAACTCAAGAATGCTTTCACCAATTTTATGAAACTTTGGTGAATTGTTTTATATATTGACATGAACTCGCTTTTCATTTTTATGACCCATAGTGGAAGGGCATTAAGTTTAACCCTTGACCGTCTGTCTGTCTGTCTGTCCCAAAGTTGGTTTTGTTCTCTAACTATAGTTTGCCTCAACCAAATGTTATAAAACTTTTACAAAAGCTTATTACCACAATACTCATATCAAGTGTGAATTTTTGTGGTGTCAGTGTTACTGTTCTAGAGTTATGCCCCTTTACAATTGGAAAAATTGCTGAATTTTTGGTTTCCCGTTCCTAACTTTAGTTTGTCTCAACCAAATGTTATGACACGTGCACACAATGCTTATTACCACAAAGTACAGATCAAGTTTAAATTTTGGTGGTGTCACTTTTACTGTTCTAGAGTTATGTCCTTTACAAATGGAAAAATTGATGAATTTTTAGTTTCCGTCCTCTAGCTTAAATTTGCCTCAACCAAATTTTATTAAACTTTAACACAATACTTTTTACCACTAAATCAGATCAAGTTCAAATTTTGGTAGTGTCACTTTTACCATTCTACAGTTATGTAACTAGATATAGGAAGATGTGGTATGAGTGCCAATGAGACAACTCTCCATCCAATATTTGCGCAGTGCTCACAGTGTTTCAAGTTGATCATTAAAATTCATTTAAAGCTAAAGACCAGCTTAAAGGGCAACAAGTTTATAAGGCACTCACGGTACAGCTTTGTATTAAACACGCATTAATATACATTAAACAGCAAAATAATTATTGGTGCAAGATGTCATTGATTAATATTTTTTACTCTTTTTATGTGTAGGACAAGAACTAAAGAAGATACAGAGAAATTATAAACAGCAGAAATGATAGGCAATTTAAAATTTGCAGAAGTCAACTAAACTTAAATGGTAAAGCCACTTTTATAAAAGTTATTGCCCTTGAAAGATGATTATTATAAAAATAAAAAGATGTGGTATATTAAATATGAAAACTTTTGATCATGTCTCTAAGAAAGCAATTATAGGCCAGTGACAGCCTTCAATAATGAGAAAATCCATACCCTATAGTAAAGGTAGTCAGCTATAAACATGATAAAAGGCCCTCAGATGAAAAATTTAAACAATCCCAACTGTAAAACTAATTGCCTAGTTTATAACAAAACAAAGTACAAAAAATAAATATGGCAGATATGAAATAACAACAACCACTAAATTTTAGTGTCAGACTAAACTACAGGCTCGAAACTTGGGACAGGCACAATAAGAATATGGCAAGGTTATATAAAAATAAGAAGATGTGGCATGATTGCCAATAAGACAAATCTTCACCAGACAACAAATGACATAAATTTCCTGCAAAAAAAAAAAAAAAAACACCGACCGGACTAAGCAGGAAATTTATACATTTCCCTTAATCGAAAAGACACAAAGATCTGTTAGTACTCACAATTACTGACAGCTAGTTAAAAATCAATAACAACTAATACATGTAATAAAAAAACAGGTTTGTGAGCACTCAACCCTACTCTAACTTTGGACTGGTTTAACAGCTCAGCATATAAAGAACAAACTGTAAAATAACAGTTGCAATTGCCTCAACTGAAAAGACTGATAAAATGCACAAAATCAACTAATATAAAAACCATAGACAAAAAGCACTGAATTAAGAGAACTCACAAATAAGAAAGGAAATATTCTTAAAATGTTCATAAACATGACAAAATAAGCTTTTTATTGCTGTTTCTCTCTCATTTATAACATTTTATTTATTTATTTTGTGTATTTATAGGTCAGACATCTTGGTTTTCATGATCAATAGGTCAATACTGAAGATGGAACTAAAAGTTGATATTTATCTACATGGTGCGCCAATTGGATTAATTGGATTAATGTGAAATGGAATGTGTGCTTTCCTGCAAAAATGAAATAGGAAATTTCATCATAATCAAATGATAATGGCTATAAACAGAATGGAGTTCTATCATAGATGCACAAAACACAATTGTGTAAATGCAACAACGTATTATATATATTCGTGGAAAGAAGGAGAAATGTAGAAAAATTAGTATTTTGTTGTTGAAAGGAACACAAGCTTTATTCACTCATTTACATCGCTCCCTCATATCAGCTATACCGAAGAAGATTTTGAAGAACAAATTGCAAAAATGTTTTCTAAGAATTGAAGGAAAATGTTTAATGAATGGAATAATTTATACACTGAACTCTTATGTAGTGGATTGAATAACTGTACACAGCAGCTGAAACAGAAGAAAATTTAAATTAACAAAAAAGTGTTTATTTTATTATTTAATCTGCAAAATTAATGTGAAAGCATTCTTAAGAACACCACAAATGGTTTTACATTCAAATTGGTTGCTTACTAATGTATTGCATTAAAACAATAACAAAGAAAACAGAATACTTTGCTACAAAAATATTTTATAAATCAAAGTTAAAGTCATATATGTATAAAGTATAACAATACCTAGACCTAAACAGTCAGACTGTATTGTTTTTGTATGTCATGATAATTTTGAGTCAAAATTTATTAAAGTTTTAAATATCATTTGTATCATTTATTTAGTCGTGTAAAATTATGTTCAAACTGCTTGTATAGTGAGAAATTTTCAATGAGTAAAATAAGGAAAACATTTCCTTTGGGGAAATTTAATGCACAGAAATTTCCTTAGAGGAAATTTGGAGAACAATGTTTTCCTTAGAGGAAATTTGAGAACAATGTTTTCCTTAGAGGAAATTTGTAGTCTTGAATTTTCCCTCAAGGAAAAGTGTTTGTCAAACATTTCCTCAAAGGAAATTAGTTGAAAAATTTCCTTAAAGGAAAATTTGATGCCGCAAATTTCCTCACAGGAAAAGTATTTCCTCAAAGGAAAATTTGAAGCCCCAAATTTCCTCAGAGGAAATAGAATTTCCTCAAAGGAAAATTTGAAGTCACAAATTTCCTCAGAGGAAATAGAATTTCCTCAAAGGAAATATTTATGCAGCAAATTCCCTAAGGGAAATCTTTTTCCCTTGAGGAAAAAACAATTTCCCTTGAGGAAAAATGTTTTTCCTTTAGGGAAATTTGATTTCCCTTGAGGAAAACTACTTTTCCTCTGAGGAAATTGTTGAAAAAAGGGGCATAACTTTTTCAACAGTGGTGCTAGAGCCAAAAATTTTAGGACAAATATCAGGGAACCAATACCAACCAAGTTATCAACTTCATTTTGACTTAACTCCAAAAATTAAGGTGACAACTTTTGCACTCAGCGGAATTGCAAACTTGTCCCGGAGACTGTTCAATGTTTGATTTTTCATTGTGTTGTTTATCCACTGTTACTTCCCTTGGTACCGTCTTAAATAGTTTTCAGGGCAGTGAATGAGAAAAACTAAATATTTCAATCCTATTGTTATGTATCAAAATTATTGTACAGTCGGGATCATTTTAACATTTCATAAAATCTCTCAAGAACTGTCATAGGAACTGTTTTACCTAAGATAAAGATTGCCATAACCGTATTGGTACATTTTAGGAGAAGGGCGGGGGTATTAATTCTCTACAATCTAGATGTATTTGATTTAGCTTTGCAATGGTCTTGATTCGATCGTTTCTATGAGTCTAGCGTAGACGAACTGCGCGTCCAGCTTATTTTATTATGAGCCTGGTATCTTTGTTGATTTTTTTAGAGCAGTTTGTAGAACATTTCTCTGTCATAACAGTTTCTGACAGTTGCGGTTCTACAGTTTCTACACCGCATTTCTTAATAACAACAAACTCGCTGCTCCATCGTAAGGCGTTTACATATCTCAGTAAATACATTACGGTCGTCGTGTATTTTCAAGTATACAATCTTTAATAAATGGGCTATGCTCCTTACATAAAACTGCTGGAACAGAGTTATGAGGAAGACCGACTAAAATTGACACTGCATAAGTTTAACGGTCACCAATACGAGTTAGTCTCCAAGCACTATCGACATGTTTCGCGATCTTTGTGATCTGCAATTTTACCTTTATTTCCTTTTCTCGATTGTGAACTTTTGCCTGAGTTTTGAATTTTATGCTGTCGACGTACCCTTATACGATTCATAAACTACTGTCGCCTTAATCTACTCTAAAACATATCGGATATATCTAACCTAGAACCTAGAACAGTTCTAACCAAGAATAATTCTTACCTAAAACAGTTCTAACCTAAACGAGATTCTGACAGTTTGAACTTAAACATTTTTTTCGTTTGAAATGTTTCACATTTTGCCATGTCCTTTTAGTCTACTATACAGGAAAGGGTTTGTTCAATTTGGAAGGCCGAACATTAACCTATAATTGCTTAAAATCACGTCATGTTGGATAGTTTTCTCATTTGTAATCATACCTCATCTTCATATTTTATATCGGAAAGTTCTACCCTAGAATCGATTCTGACGCTTCTGCTGTAGAACAGAACCTGACAGTGCTAAAAGGAGAGGCAAAAGATACCAAAAGACGTTCATACTCATAAGTCGAAAAGAAACTGATAACGTCATTGCAAAAAAAAAAAAAAAAAAAAAAAAAAACAAACGACAAAAAGACAAAACAACAAAATAGTCTTTTATACAGTTATTTATATATTTTATTTGTCTTATTCATTCATTTATTTATTTTATTCATTTAATTTATTTTATTAATCTTATTGATTTGATTTATTTGTTTTATTAGTTTTTTCTTGTTGTACTATTTTATTTCTTTGTTTATTTATATACTTATATTTATTTTAGGTTAAGACACTAACCAATCCATATTGCATGCTTTATATGTATGGGCTTTGCTCATTGTTGAAGGCCGTACGGTGACCTATAGTTGTTAATTTCTATGTCATTTTGGTCTCTTGTGGACAGTTGTCTCATTGGCAATCATACCACATCTTCTTTCTTATATTTATGCGCAGATATTAACAGTAAACCGGCGGTTATAATTTTGGGATCATGAATTGCTACCTATGCTTAGGCACCTTAGTAAAATCAAGTTCTATTACTGTTGGTTTTTTTTTAAGTTGGATTAGTGTTACAATGCTGTTTGTATTTTTTATTTGGCCATGGTGTTACCTACAGTTCTTTGACTGATGGTTTTGATTGCTCTTTTTTAATATATGATCCTTTTTCAATTTTATCTAAATTATTTCCAAAAATATTCCAAAGAATATCTATAGTAGTTACTTTTCATTATTAGTATTTAGTATTGTTCTTTTTCTTTATTGATTATTGTTATTTATGGATTTTGCTTACGTTTGTAGCTTTATGAACTTTTGTTAATATTGGCGCGTGCAAAATCTGCCTAATAATACTAAATCACATATATATATATCATTACCTACGATTCAAAATGTCTATAAAACTCGGATGTTTAAGGTGGCACTGTAGTATTTCCTGGTCCATAGGGATAATGATAGTCTTTTAGAATTTTCACCACTTTCTAACACTGTCCAAAACCTACATGCACAGTTAACTGAAGTACTTTCATTATAATATTCAGTAATGAATTTGAATATGTATGATTACCTTTTGTTATCTTTATAAAACTAAGGCCACTAGTGCTTTTATGTCATTTAGCATGCAGTGAATACAAAATTTAAAAATTCTCAGAAATACATTTTCACCTGCATGTAAAATTATTTCATATTTTTCTACACCTGATTCGTCCCTCAGCTTGAAAAGAACGTTCTATAAATACTGTATTTTTGTCCAATCACAGTGTTCAGGTGGAATGTAAATGCAACCTTAAATCACTACCTGGGAAAGATATATGACCACAAGGTAATCCCAGTATTTTATGCAATAAAATATCCCAAATAGTTTACCTGTAACATTGTCTTCTCCGAGGTTATACATTAGTTGAATTAATCATAATAATTGCTACAATTTGGAAGTATTTTTCCTCACTGCTAAAGCATTTTCAAATGAAAAAGCCAAAACATCTTAATACAATAGAAAAACAAAGGATATGGGGTATCCCTCCATACACAAAATCATTAAATGCACAGCGAAAACACACAAAAGCAAAGGAACATTCTTTGTTATCGAACTATTTTTATTCCCTACATTCGAACACATACTATATGTTATCATACATGTATTTATATGAATGAAAGTGCGCCCTCTCCGGATTTTACATTATCGGGAGAGGGACTAGATGGAAATAAAGTAAACCATATTTTGACGTCTTTACGTTTTAATCTGTTTTCCAAATTCTAAACCGAGATCGCAAAAATCAATTATTGCAAACAAAAATATTAAAAACGGAACGTATATCCTCCAAGCACATGATGGCTATACTATAGTACTTTGCGGATCAGAAATGAGAATAAAAAGTAAAAGAATTGAATTTGAAAAGAAAAAAAAAAAAAAAAAACAAGAGTGTTTGTCTATGATGATTTGCTCGCACAATCATTTTCAATATTCAGTGAACCGTAAAAATTTAAAAGTACATATATTGATCAACATATGTACCTAGTTTCAAGTTGATCTGACTACAACATCATCTTAGACTAGATTCAACAATAACGTCAATCTAATGCAGCATGAATGGACGGACAAATGGACAAACGAACGAACGAACACATAGACCAGATAATATTATGGGCTTTACTGTCGTAGGCGGAGCATACAATGACTATTTAATGTGAGTTGACTTAAATTTGTTCCTTTGTACAATGTATCAGCTTTCAAATAAACGGAATAAGAAAAATAATATGTCCGATTGAATTACTATATACTGGCTTTCCATACACTCGGCATCCTCAAATATCCTTTATTTTCTAGAAAAGGAACTTTTAATGTCTATTCCTATACTGAAAATGAAAACGTACAGAAGAACAAGCTGTAGGAGTATAATTCATGCCCAAAACAATACTTTGAATTCAAAGTATACGTGCACTATTTTGTACGGCATGCTTCCTTACTTAAAAGAAATGTCAAGATGTTTTGTAAAACACGTACACTTTGGATGTCAACTTTGAACCCTTCAATTCCCAGAAGGTTCTAACCCCAAACAATTATTTCATTGGGCCCTGCTCTGATTTATTACATTTTATTTGAGCCATTACCGGTGGCGAACTTTGCCGTACGGAGCTGGTGAGACTTGCCGAAAGACACGTAAAATAATAATAATATATACTTTGAACCTATTCAATTCCCAGAAGGTTGTAACCCCAAAAATTATTTCAGTGGGCCCTGCTCTGATTTATTACCTTCATTTGAGCCATTACCGGTGGCGAACTTTGCCGTACTGAGTTGGAGAGACTTGCCGAAAGAATGTACGCTGGACACGTAAAATAATTATAATATCAACTTTAAACCCTTCAATTCCCAGAAGGTTCTAACCCCCAAAATTATTTCAGTAGGCCCTGCTCTGATTTATTACCTTTCATTTGAGCCATTACCGGTGGCGAACTTTGCCGTACGGAGCTGGCGAGACTTGCCGAAAGCATGTACGCTGGATACGTAAAATAATAATAATATCAACTTTAAACCCTTCAATTCCCAGAAGGTTGTAACCCCAAAAATTATTTCAGTGGGCCCTGCTCTGATTTATTACCTTTCATTTGAGCCATTACCGGTGGCGAACTTTGCCGTACGGAGCTTGCGAGACTTGCCGAAAGAATGTACGCTGGACACGTATAAATGATCATAATATATACTTTGAACCTCTTCAATTCCCAGAAGGTTACTTTGAACCTCTTCAATTCCCAGAAGGTTGTAACCCCAAACAATTATTTCAGTGGGCCCTGCTCTGATTTATTACCTTTCATTTGAGCCATTACCGGTGGCGAACTTTGCCGTACGGAGCTGGCGAGACTTGCCGAAAGAATGTACGCTGGACACGTAAAAAATAATAATATATACTTTGAACCTCTTCAATTCCCAGAAGATTGTAACAACCAAAAATTATTTCAGTGGGCCCTGCTCTGATTTATTACCTTTCATTTGAGCCATTACCGGTGGCGAACTTTGCCTTACGAAGCTGGAAAGACTTGCCGAAAGAATGTACGCTGGACACGTAAAAATAATAATAATATATACTTTGAACCTCTTCAATTCCCAGAAGGTTGTAACCCCAAAAATTATTTCAGTGGGCCCTGCTCTTTATTAACTTTCATTTGAACCATTACCGGTGGCGAACTTTGCCGTACGGAGCTGGCGAGACTTGCCGAAAGAATGTACGCTGGACACTTAAAATAATAATAATATCAACTTTGAACCCTTCAATTCCCAGAAGGTTGTAACCCCAAAACATATTTCAGTGGGCCCTGCTCTTTCTGTACAATTCCCTTCGGCAAAGTTTTACCCACACCTAGTGGGATTGAAAGCTTGTTCGAGGCCCTTTATTCATGAAAATGCCCGGGTGAGAAAGTGCACCGGAAGCTTACAACCACATACCCAATTTCTCATTTTCTGCACACCGGTGGTGGCGGCGGTCGCTTACTCCCATTTCCTACGGCAAAGTTCTTGACCACAGGTGGTTAGATAGAAAGCTATTATCCATATCTTCAACTCGTATGAATACCTGGGTGGAAAGTGCACCTGAAGAATTCACTGGCCATCCAAAGTCTGAGGTACCTATCATTTATGGGTATGGGCTCATTTTTAGTATTTCTGTACAGTTCCCTACGGCAAAGTTTTTACCCACACCTTGTGGGATTGAAAGCTTGTCCCAGGCCCTTTATTCATGAAAATGCCCGGGTGCACCGACCCTTTTATCCAGTATGGTGAAACTAATAATCATTGCCCTAATGATAAATCATGTGATAGTAATTGTTTGTCAAATTATACATTATCCTTACTTCTCCTGGAAAAGTTAACATACCTTAATGTGCGCATGCACTGGTTCCCGGAAATTCGGAAATTCAAAAACAGGTACTGAGCAAAACTGAACAACAGTGCAGATATGCCCTGCTTTATAATTTCTTTTTATTATTATTAAAAGAGACTTTCAACAATGGTCCTATAGTGATCCCAGGTGATTAAGCTTGCTTGATACCAAAATAAACCAAATATTATACTTATTGACAAAGTTTTATCAATATGCATAGGAACTATTTTGTTTGATATATGTACTACTTTCTTGTAATTTCTTTTAACCGGGCCGATATTGTAATTCTTTACCAATGTAATATGAATGGATTATTTCCTTTACACCCTCAATTATTTCAGGCTTTTTATTTATTTGTTTTATTATATTTCATTTTCATTTAATTTATTCTATTCAGTATTTATATATTGAACAAGACTGACATTCGAGCTCCTTCATTTATTTGACATTTGTGATAATTTTGTATTATTATTTATTTTTGCTTACCATTTTGAAAGAACTTATTTAAATGAAATAATTATTATATTTGAATCTGCGTTAATTGACGACCGTGCGAGGGCTTTGTAGCAAGTCAAGGTCATATAACTGCCTAAAGACAGGTTGCCTGTCTAAATGCGATGCACACTAAAGTTAAATAAGACGGAATAACTGTCAGATGATATGCTCCAGCCTAGTGGCATCATCATGGCTAAGTTACCTTTGTTAAGCAGTAATGTATGAAAAGGGTTTCTGGATAAATGTAGTTGAATGTTTTGATGTGATAAATGTTGTATTGAATATGTCTTTTCTTTCTTTTCATTAAATTGTTATTTGTTTACTGTTTTGGGCATTATTTGAAGTGCCTTTGACTATACCCCATACACTGTATCCAGAACCACTCCTGTCTCACCTAAATGGTATTAAGGAAATGCTCGATTTTGAGAATGCCGAGGGTATAGAAAGTCGTTATTTGATTTTTCTACCGCATATAGCGTCTTCCTTGTTCACTTTAACATTTTATTTATTTCACCGTAAATTGACATCTGAACTAATGTACTAAGGTTTTTTTATTCTGTTTTACTACATTTAACACACCTCTGAATCTTGAGACTTGGTTTAACCGTTATGTACTATGATAGCCTTTAATTAATTTATCTATATTATATGTACGATGTAGTTCTTGTTACACGTTAAAATCTTGTTTTAAAATATCGCAAACAAATAACATTCCAGATACTTTTATTTTGTTTAACTTGTTTTTTTTATACGACCGCAAAAAATTTTTGTGGTCGTATATTGGTATGACGTTGGCGTCGTCGTCGTCGTCGTCGTCGTCGTCGTCGTCGTCGTCGTCGTCGTCGTCGTCCGGCGTCGTCGTCCGGCGTCGTCGTCGTCGTCCGAAGACGCATTGGTTTTCGCACTCTAACTTTAGTTTAAGTGAATGGATCTCTAGGAAATTTTACCATAAGGTTCAATATCACAAAAGGAAGGTTGGGATTGATTTTGGGGGTTATGGTACCAACAGTTAAGGAATTAGGGGCCAAAAGGGCCAAAAATAAGCATTTTGTAACTTCCAGACATAACTTGTGTGTTAGTGTATGGATCTCTGACATTGTATCACAAAGGAATGCTGGGATTGATTTTTCAGGGTAATTGCCTCAAAATTTTAGGAATTAGGGGCCAAAAAGGGCAAAAACAAGCATTTTCTAGTTTCATGACAATAACTTGTGTGTAAGTGTATGGATCTTTCTGAAATTGTACTACAAGGTTCCATATCACAAAGGGAAAGCTGGAATTGAAATTGGGGTAATTGCCTGAAACGTTTAGGAGTTAGGGGCCAAAAGGGCCAAAATAAGCATTTTCTAGTTTCAGACAATAACTTGTGTTCAAGTGTATGGATCTCTGAAATTGTACTGCAAGGTACCATACCTCAAAGGGAAGGCTGGGATTGAGTTTGGGGTGATGAATCATAAGGGGTTCAAAAATTTGGGGGATTTTTTTTTCTTTTTTCATTTTTTTCTTTAAAATTTTCCATTTTAAGTTGGTAATTTCTGATTTATATTTAAAAGCAAATAATAATGATATGGCAGGAGATACACACCAAACAGGATGTGTAAATTATTATATAATAAGTATTGTGCAATAGCAAGAAATCTTCAATTGCACAGTATTGCGCAATAGCAAGAAATATCCAATAGCACAATATTGCGCAATAGCAAGAAATTGTCAATTGTACAGTATTGCACAATAGCAAGAAATATTCAATTTCACAGTATTGCGCAATTGCAAGAAATATTCAATTGCACAGTATTGTGCAAAAGAAGATACTTTGTATAAATTGCTTATTTCTTGACCAATTTCAATGGGGTTTTATTCTTGAACTCTTGGGGTTATTTAATATGCTGAATCTAATCGTGTATTAAGTTTTGGATTTTGGGCCCCGTTTTTAAATTGGTCCACATTGAGGTCCAAAGGGTCCAAAATTAAACTTTGTTTGATTTCATCAAAATTAAATTATTGGGGTTCTTTGAAATGCCGAATCTAACCATGTATTTAGATTCTTAATTTTTGGTCCCGTTTTCAAATTGGTCTACATTAAGGTCCAAAGGGTCCAAAATTAAACTTAGTTTGATTTTAACAAAATTGAATTCTTGGGGTTCTTTGATATGCTGAATCTAAACATGTACTTAGTTTTTATACGACCGCAAAAAAATTTTTGTGGTCGTATATTGGTATGACGTTGGCGTCGTCGTCGTCGTCGTCGTCGTCGTCGTCCGGCGTCGTCGTCGTCGTCCGAAGACGCATTGGTTTTCGCACTCTAACTTTAGTTTAAGTGAATGGATCTCTAGGAAATTTTACCATAAGGTTCAATATCACAAAAGGAAGGTTGGGATTGATTTTGGGGGTTATGGTACCAACAGTTAAGGAATTAGGGGCCAAAAAGGGGCCAAAAATAAGCATTTTTGTAACTTCCAGACATAACTTGTGTGTTAGTGTATGGATCTCTCTGACATTGTACCACAAGGTTCCATATCACAAAGGGAATGCTGGGATTGATTTTGGGGGTAATTGCCTCAAAATTTTAGGAATTAGGGCCAAAAAGGGCAAAAACAAGCATTTTCTAGTTTCATGACAATAACTTGTGTGTAAGTGTATGGATCTTTCTGAAATTGTACTACAAGGTTCCATATCACAAAGGGAAAGCTGGAATTGAGTTTGGGGTAATTGCCTGAAACGTTTAGGAATTAGGGGCCAAAAGGGCAAAAACAAGCATTTTCTAGTTTCCAGACAATAACTTGTGTGTAAGTGTATGGATCTTTCTGAAATTGTACTACAAGATTCCATATCACAAAGGAAAGCTGGAATTGAGTTTGGGGTAATTGCCTGAAACGTTTAGGAATTAGGGGCCAAAAGGGCCAAAATAAGCATTTTCTAGTTTCCAGACAATAACTTGTGTTCAAGTGTATGGATCTCTGAAATTGTACTGCAAGGTACCATACCTCAAAGGAAGGCTGGGATTGAGTTTGGGGTGATGAATCATAAGGGGTTCAAAAATTTGGGGGTTTTTTTTTCTTTTTTTCTTTAAAATTTTCCATTTTAAGTTGGTTATTTCTGATTTATATTTAAAAGCAAATAATAATGATATGGCAGGAGATGCACACCTAACAGGATGTGTAAATTATTATATAATAAGTATTGTGCAATAGCAAGAAATTTTCAATTGCACAGTATTGCGCAATAGCAAGAAATCTTCAATTGCACAGTATTGTGCAATAGCAAGAAATATCCAATAGCACAATATTGCGCAATAGCAAGAAATTGTCAATTGTACAGTATTGCGCAATAGCAAGAAATATTCAATTGCACAGTATTGCGCAATTGCAAGAAATATTCAATTGCACAGTATTGTGCAAAAGAAGATACTTGGTATAAATTGCTTATTTCTTGACCAATTTCAATGGGGTTTTATTCGTGAACTCTTTGGGGTTCTTTAATATGCTGAATCTAATCGTGTATTAAGTTTTTGGATTTTGGGCCCTGTTTTAAATTGGTCCACATTGAGGTCCAAAGGGTCCAAAATTAAACTTTGTTTGATTTCATCAAAAATTGAATTATTGGGGTTCTTTGATATGCCGAATCTAACCGTGTATTTAGATTCTTAATTTTTGGTCCCGTTTTCAAATTGGTCTACATTAAGGTCCAAAGGGTCCAAAATTAAACTTAGTTTGATTTTAACAAAATTGAATTCTTAGGGTTCTTTGATATGCTGAATCTAAACATGTATTTAGATTTTGTGGTCGTATATTGGTATGACGTTGGCGTCGTCGTCGTCGTCGTCGTCGTCGTCGTCGGCGTCGTCGTCGTCGTCCGAAGACGCATTTTAGTTTAAGTGAATGGATCTCTAGGAAATTTTACCATAAGGTTCAATATCACAAAAGGAAGGTTGGGATTGATTTTGGGGTTATGGTACCAACAGTTAAGGAATTAGGGGCCAAAGGGCCAAAATAAGCATTTTGTAACTTCCAGACATAACTTGTTATGGATCTCTCTGACGTTGTACCACAAGGTTCCATATCACAAAGGGAATGCTGGGATTGATTTTGGGGTAATTGCCTTTAGGTCTTTCTGAAATTGTACTACAAGGTTCCATATCACAAAGGGTGGAATTGAGTTTGGGGTAATTGCCAAACGTTTAGGAATTAGGGGCCAAAAGGGCAAAAACAAGCATTTTCTAGTTTCAGACAATAACTTGTGTGTAAGTGTATGGATCTTTCTGAAATTGTACTACAAGATTCCATATCACAAAGGAAAGCTGGAATTGAGTTTGGGGTAATTGCCTGAAACGTTTAGGAATTAGGGGCCAAAAGGGCCAAAAATAAGCATTTTCTAGTTTCAGACAATTCAATTGCACAGTATTGTGCAATAGCAAGAAATATCCAATAGCACAATATTGCGCAATAGCAAGAAATTGTCAATTGTACAGTATTGCGCAATAGCAAGAAATATTCAATTGCACAGTATTGCGCAATTGCAAGAAATATTCAATTGCACAGTATTGTGCAAAAGAAGATACTTGGTATAAATTGCTTATTTCTTGACCAATTTCAATGGGGTTTTATTCTTGAACTCTTGGGGTTCTTTAATATGCTGAATCTAACCATGTATTTAGATTTTGGATTTTGGGCCCTGTTTTAAATTTTTCCACATTGAGGTCAAAAGGGTCCAAAATTAAACTTTGTTTGATTTCATCAGAAATTGAATTATTGGGGTTCTTTGATATGCCGAATCTAACCGTGTATTTAGATTCTTAATTTTGGTCCCAATTTCAAATTGGTCTACATTAAGGTCCAAAGGGTCCAAAATTAAACTTAGTTTGATTTTAACAAAAATGAATTCATAGAGTTCTTTGATATGCTGAATCTAAACATGTATTTAGATTTTGATTTTGGGCCCAGTTTTCAAGTTGGTCCAAATCGGGGTCCAAAATTAAACTTGTTTGATTTCAACAAAATTGAATATATGGGGTTCTTTGATATGCTGAATCTAACCATGTATTTAGATTTTTGATTTTGGGCCCTGTTATCAATTTTTTCCACATTGAGGTCAAAAGGGTCCAAAATTAAACTTTGTTTGATTTCATCAGAAATTGAATTATTGGGGTTCTTTGATATGCCGAATCTAACCGTGTATTTAGATTCTTAATTTTTGGTCCCAATTTCAAATTGGTCTACATTAAGGTCCAAAGGGTCCAAAATTAAACTTAGTTTGATTTTAACAAAAATGAATTCATAGAGTTCTTTGATATGCTGAATCTAAACATGTATTTAGATTTTTGATTTTGGGCCCAGTTTTCAAGTTGGTCCAAATCAGTCCAAAATTAAACTTGTTTGATTTCAACAAAATTGAATATATGGGGTTCTTTGATATGCTGAATCTAACCATGTATTTAGATTTTTGATTTTGGGCCCCATTATCAACTTTGTCCACATTGAGGTCAAAAGGGTCCAAAATTAAACTTTGTTTGATTTCATAAAAATTGAACTCTTGGGGTTCTTTGATATGCTGAATCTAACCATGTATTTAGATTTTGGATATTGGACCATAATAGATGAATGTTCAATTTAAAATTTTAAGTTCTTAGACCACATTCATTCTGTGTCAGAAACCTATGCTGTGTCAAATATTTAATCACAATCCAAATTCAGAGCTGTATCAAGCTTGAATGTTGTGTCCATACTTGCCCCAACTATTCAGGGTTCGACCTCTGCGGTCGTATCAAGCTGCGCCCTGCGGAGCATTTTAATGCCTTTTGTTTTTTATTATTGTTTTTTTTCTTTCCTTTTGAAACGAACAAAACCTCGATTTGATATAAGTGAATAAGTAAATAATGATGTTACTTTTATGCCATGTTATATAAAATCTTCAAAACTGAATGACTGATTTAGAGTATTAGCCTTGAGCAAGCACGCTACTCACGTTAATTTATTGGCATCCAAAGTAAAATTCGAACAAAATTAATTAGTGTTTCCTTTCTAAAAGTATAAGTATTTATTCTTCTGTTCCCTATTTATTACAAATGTATACATCTGTGGTCCATTTAACATTTGATAGCGATATGTTACGTATTAAATATTAGTAGATCGTTGTAGCATAATGTCATTTTGAGCTTTCAGACATATCTCTAAAAGGTTCTGTAACGTGTTGATGCTCATTTTAAGTTTAGTGGTCGATAGAATTGGTCGCTAACTTGATTGGTCGCTGGAATTGGTCGCTAGCTTGAGTCTGGTCATTTTAGTCATCAATCGATTTTACAAGTTCTTGTCTTTGTAAGTCCTTTGATTTAACTGTGATCGGGAAAAGTGTGTAATAGAAATGTTTAATGGGAAAATTTGATGAAAGGAAATTATTAATATATAGTGATATTAAAGGACTTCCTTCTATGTCTTGAACATTGACTGTTTGTGTGCAGATTTCAGTAAAATAATATTTCAGCTCTTAAGAACACAACTTAGATTGAAAGTGATAATTGTTTTGATGAAATTAATTCACTTAAGTTAAAAGTGCATTAAGAATTAAAGAAATAATTCAAAAGATAGTTAAAAATCGTGAATCCATTGATCTTCATATTGATGTTTTTCAACGTACTGCCGACTTGTATCATTTTTCAAAATCCAACGGACACAATTAAGCACCGCGTTAATCTTGAATAGCGTGTATGGAATTTTAGCGTTTATTTCATTTCTTTTTATCATGACTAAATTTCGTGAATTGACCGAAGTTAACGTTCTGGTTTAAATTTTCAGTCTAAATGGATAGGTGTAGTGATAAAGTGAAATATTTTACTTGTTGTTAATGTGAATCATGACACGATCTTTTGTAAAAAGTGATAGTTTTATCTATCAATATAAGCAAAAATCGTCCTAGTTTTGTAGAACAATTTAGATTTGAGTTCACGAGTATTCGATTAACATGTATGAGCGTTACAATTAACATGACCACAATCATTGTAATTCCTTAATTTCTGCTTTACTTAATTTCCAAAACATCATGTACTAGCCTGTTGACGGATTGTTCATGATGTATCATTGTCATCAAAGGGTGCTTCGTAAAAATAATTTCCAGAGCATACCCGCGTCAATTTTAGTGTTAAAAATTTATTAACTATATATGGATTTTTCACAGCTTAGTTTCTCATTTTAAAACCTTACTGAGGATTTCAAAGGAAATTCATTAGAATTTCTGTTCAAATCCGTAGTTAACGGAAACATGCAAAATGTAATTTGTCATCAATTATGATGGTTTATTTCAATAAACGAATCTTTTATCAGCGTATTTCATAAACGAAGTAAAGAAATTAAATAAAAATTCCACCCTTGTACTATATGTCAATAGCTTTGCATGATCCCGTTGGAAAATAAATATTAAAATTTAAAATATCGTAATTTTAAATTGTGCAGCAAAACAAATACCCTGACACACCTATGAATAAATCGCTAAATAAAAAAAAATAAATTAAATGCTAGTAGTACAAATGAGGGTCATTCAAATTAAGACAACCTAACCGATATTGATTTAGGTCTTTAGATCTTTCACTATAAATGCATGAAACTGAAAAATTTAACAGTGAAAGTGTTGGGGTCCAAGAATAAGTGGTGTAATTATGTAAATTTATAAAGCTAATAAATTCACTAGCAGGTCGGTAGGTCTTTGCCTATCTCTATTTTATTATATAACTAAATGATATGGTATAGAATTTACAAAATCCCCATTATGTCATGTGCACATTTTGTCATGTATACTTTTCTCGTTTCTCGTTTTTATATAGACTAGACCGTTGGTTTTCCCGTTTGAATGGTTTTACACTAGTAATTTTGGGGCCCTTTATAGATTGCTGTTCGGTGTGAGGCAATGCTCCGTGTTGAAGGCCGTACATTGACCTATAATGGTTTACTTTTATAAATTGTTATTTGGATGGAGGGTTGTCTCATTGGCACTCACACCACCTCTTCCTATATCTATTTGTTTTATACTTTAACTCTTTGTTCCTATGTGTATGCTGAAATTTAAAAAAATCTTGACTTGCTTTTTAGCTCACCTAGCCCAAAGAGCCAAGTGAGTTTTTCTAATCACCTGGCGTCCGGCGTCCGTCGTCGTCCGTCGTCCGTCGTCTTTAACTTTTACAAAAATCTTCTCCTCTGAAACTACTGGGCCAAATTTAACCAAATTTGGCCACAATCATCATTGGGGTATCTAGTTTAAAAAATTGTGTCCGGTGACCCGTCCAACCAACCAAGATGGCCACCATGGCTAAAAATAGAACATAGGGTAAAAAGTAGATTTTGGCTTATATCTCTAAAACCAAAGCATTTAGAACAAATCTGACATGGGTAGAATTGTTGATAGGTCAAGATCTATCTATCCTGAAATTTTCAGATGAATCGGACAACCCGTTGCTGGGTTGCTGCCCTGCATTGGTAATTTTACGGAAATTTTGCCGTTTTGGTTATTATCTTGAATATTATTATAGATAGAGATAAACTGTAAATAGCAATAATGTTCAGCAGAGTAAGATCTACAAAAGTTCACAGGACCAAAATGGTCAATTGACCCCTTAAGGAGTTATTGCCCTTTAAAGTCAATTTTAACAATTTTGGTAAATTTTTGTTATCTTTTACAAAAATCTTCTCCTCTGAAACTAGTAAGACAAATTTAACCAAACTTGATCACAATCATCATTAGGGTATCTAGTTTAAAAAATATGTCCGATGACCCCGCCTGCCAACCAACATGGCTAAAAATAGAACATAGGGTAAATGCAGTTTTGGCGTTTATCTCTGAAACTAAAGCATTAAGAGCAAATTTGACATTTGTAAAATGTTCATCAGGTTAAGATCTATCTGTCCTGAAATTTTCAGACGAATCAGACAACCCGTTGTTGGGTTGCTGCCCTGAATTGGCAATTTTTGGTTATTATCTTGAATATTATTATAGATAGAGATAAACTGTAAACAGCAATAATGTTCAGCAAAGTAAGATCTACAAATAACCTTAAGGAGTTATTGCCCTTAAAGTCAATTTTAACAATTTTTGGTAAATTTTGTAATCTTTACAAAATCTTCTCCTCTGAAACAACTGAGACACTTAACCATTTAACCAAACTTGGTCACAATCGTCATTAGGGTATTTAGTTTAAAAAATGTGTCCGATGACCCTGTCTGCCAACCAACATGGCAGACATGGCTAAAATAGAACAGGGTAAAATGCAGTTTTGGCTTATATCTCTGAAACTAAAGCAAAAGTATAACGGTTGCATTGATTTATGCATCAGTTGTAAATAAAAATATCAAGTGAGCGACACAAGTTCCTTGGAGCCTCTAGTTTAGAAGCACAAGAATAATATAATTGACTGTTGAATGTTATTATTTATTTTTCAAATACGCCAAATATGTAACAATACCCTCCCTCCTCCCCAAAAGGCAAAAATACATTCTGATAACAAAAATATCAACAGTAATACAAAAAAAGAAGAAAAAAATGAAAAGGATAAAGAGGGAAGACAGGGAATCAAGCGACAACTCTTTACTCCAATGTTAAATCATCAACTCATTTACCTATTATAACCTTCACGGCTACCAACTTATTGTATACAAACGTCAATTTACATAAAAATTATAGAGTGGTGCATTATCTAGGCATCCATTGTACCGGTGTGTATTATTCATAAAAGGTTAGCCGATAACATATGAATTTGATTTTCTCCTTAAAAGAAGGTCACTATTTTCCCTTATATAAATTGAAATATTTAGTTAGCACGCAATAACCAGAATAATTGACATTAATTCTAACCCATTGGTAGCCGAGAGGTATTGTCAATGTGTTTGATATTAGCCATACACTACAGACATTACAAGGGGTCGGGAGTTTGATTCTAACGGACAGCAAATAAAAATTGCAGAAGTCAAGAGTAAATTTTAAAGTTGATTCAATTATTTAACAGAAATCAATAAATTAGCGAATACAAAATTACTGAAACTAAGCATTCAAAGTAAACAACTGAATATGATTAGGTGGTTCAATATATAGATTTAAGAAGCGTTGATTCTAGAAAAGCAAATCCGGTTAAAGTCAGACGTTACAGCAATGGTTAAAATTTTTGATCTCAATTCCTCAACACAGTAATATGTGTATTTTGAAAATAAAAAGATCATTTGTGTCAGTTAATTCTAGGATTTTCAAAATTTTCAAGGTTTTGGAACACCTCTTTGCTATTCAAAATATTGGATGCAATACGCTTAATTTAGTACAAGTATGAAAAGTACAAACGTTGATATGTCTTTCACGATCTGTACTGGATATGAACAGAAATACCAGTACTTAATACTTAGTAGTAGTGGAACTTGTCAAGGAGAATCTCGTGTCTATTTGAAATGTTATGTGAGAACGAAGTGTTCATTAAAGGGTAGTGAGAAAAACTTAACTACTGAAATTAAGAAAGTAGACTACAGTTTAAATCAGTTCTAACCTTCAGAACTGTGAGAATATTCTGTCATAGAACTGATCTAAACTGTCACAAAATATTTATTTACTCCATATCCTTTCATTTTCTATACATACTTTTCGTACGGTTTAAATGTTATTTTTATAAACTGTTTAGGTTTTATTATTTGAATATGCATGAAATATTTGGCACTTGATAAAGTAATGTATTTTACTACAGTTACGAGCATTCCTACTATTCCTACAAAAACAGTCACCATTATCACAATATTGTGACGCACATCTTTGCAATTTTTTCGGTCTGCTTTTGCATTGAAGGGATACATCTTCGTCTGACTTATAAAATGCCCTTTTGTGATGGGATCAGACATAATAAACACATTTAAGATATCTTTTCCTCGAATGGGAGCATTATTTGATGAAAGCAAAAATTGATTCACAAGTTTCAGCGTCTTCAATCTTGAGATTTCCTCGTGAGGTATACTTTAGACCAAAGGAATAAATAGTAAAATACCAACAATCTTGAATGTATATTGATTCTCTTTTTCGCCATGTTGATATTAATTTGTTGATTTTTAGTAACAACATTTTTATTTGAAGAGGAAATTTACTATTAGTATTTCCGTTATGAGTATAAAATTTAAATATGTCCTGGTATCTAAGATGAGTTTCATCAAAATAATTATCAAAATGATATATTCCCTTTGGATGAGTTTTAACAACTGGGTCGATGTCACTGCTGTTGAGACGGTAGGAGATTCCTCCGGTGAGTATCACAAACCCAGTAGTCAGCACTTTTGTGTTGACATGAAATATCACTGATGTGGTCATATTCTGTAAATTTAGTGTTGATATAAAGTTTGGTTTTGGCTGGGTTCGTTTTGCTCAGTCTTCATTTTTCTATGTTGTTTCAAATCAAATGTTTTATTCCTAATTAAGAGGGTACATAACACTACAGGAGATAACTCTGTAAAATTAGCTGAATGTTTTAATCACGTTCTATTGCTAAGGAAAATGAAGCTTTTCAATGATTAAAATTAGTGTTTGTGAAACTGCTATATATCCAATGAAATTTTTCAGATAAAGTGTGTGGTTCAGGTTTTTGAAATTTTTATATTTTTGTCATAGGGTCAAAGTTAATATTTTGTCAAAGTTCTATGAAAATTAAACGAGCCAAATTAATTTTAGTCAAGGTGTTTGGTACCACATTAAACGACACATATAGAGCACATAAATCAATACAAATCACAAAGTTCATACAATATCAACACAAACAACATATGCAATCTAACATACATACTGATTGTTAATAATTAAAATGATTAAGAACAAATATTGAAACATGATGAGCCAGTACAAGAGGGATAACTCCATTTGTATACCTTAACTTGTGTCTCTTTTTCATGTCTTATCTGGAAAATTTTATTCAGGTACAGACTAAAAACTGTATTCAAATATATTTCTTCATTTGTCATGATCCAGATAAAGTGATTTTCTAAATTTATGTTTCTCAGCTTTGGAAACTTTTGAAATAAATTTTGTAAGAATTCGAATCTTGGTGACCTATATAGAGTGCACTCTAAAACAAAATGCAGTTCATTTTCTATCAAGTTAAGTGAACAGTGTTGAAAGAGCCTTTTACATCTGGACAGAAGTTCAAGTTTTCCTGAGATTGTATTTAATTTTCGTTCATGTCTCCCAGTTTCTATCAACAAACTGTGGTTAGTCAGTCTAAATTTTGTTAAAGTTATTCTGCTGTTAAAATTTTTCATATTTAAGTAACTTTTATAATTGAAAGCAAATTAGAATTTGGAATTTGTGCTGAGTTTTCCAGTATCTTTTGGATAACTATTTCTTATGTCAAGTCATGTCTTAAGAAAGTTCTTCTGGAGATATTTCTTCAAATACACATTTCCTTTCTTTGAAAATATCAAATGGAGATTATTTTTTGCGAAATGCTAATGACTCCCAAGTTTTCACAATCATTCAACATAATGGGTTGTATGCAATGATCAAAATATGTAAAAGGTTTTGATAGATGGATCTGTAGATTTAATATCTCTATATAATTTTAAACATGCTTTTATTCCTTTTGATACTATGTTTACTTATATGGTAGTTAATTTTAGTAGTGAACAAGTCAAAGTTAACTTTTCGGCAGTCATAAAACAGTCTTATGACCAAGTCCGCTTTTCATTTAACTTGATCGTGGTCCTAGGATCGATCGGAGCAGTCCTAAATCCTGTCGTAGGTTAACTTTGACCAGTCAAAGTTATCGGAATTCCATTGGAGACTTAACTGTGCACCACTTATTGCGGACCTGTTTCTATATTGTTATGAGTTACAATTTATGACTAAAATCAGCAAAGACCCATCAAAACAACATCTGATACAAAATTTAATAACACTTTTAGATATTTGGATGATATATTGGCTCTCAATAATGACGACTTCAGTATTTACACTAAAGAGATTTATCCGGCTGAACTGACTTTAAATAAAGCTAATACTAACAATGAACACTGCCCTTTCCTCGATCTTAATATCTATATCTTTAACGGGAAGCTTAATATCAAAATTTATGATGAAAGAGATGATTTTTATTTCCTATTGTTAATTATCCATTTTAGATGGTAACGTTCCTTGTCACCATCTTATAGTGTTAATATATCTCAGCTTGTTAGATTCGCGCGTGTATATAGCAACGTATTCGATTTTAACGAAAGAAATCTCTGTATTACTGAAAATGATTACACCAGGGTTTTCGATATCATAAACTACATTGTAGTCAAAACATTAACTAAATTTTATCATCGGTACAAGGACATCAGTCGTAAATATAAAGGCAACATGCAGACATTTTATACGTTCAGGTATTTCACATCCAATCTTTTTGGTAATTTCTTTACAAAGCACAAAAATGTCGGCATTCACCTCAAAAGCTAACCAAACCTTTAAACAGACTTATTCAGAAGGGATATAGTTACGATAATGTTATCAGGTCATTAAAGATAGCATATTTTGGTATTAATATTGATTCACTCATAGGGTCTTTGCATCGGAAATAAACACATTTATTCTAAAACCAGTTCTTGGCATGATACGGGTTATGTTCTTCTCATATATTTTATGATGGTATGATACTAAACCCTAACGGGAGGGATTGTGCTAGATTTTCATATGATGAAGACACAATCTTTCAATCAGTTTAATTGAGGTCTGGAGCTGGCATTTCAGTAACTGCTAGTAGTCCTTTGTTAATTTATGTATCATTGTCATTTTGCTTAGTTTCTTTTGTTACCTATTCTGAAATCGGACTCTGACTTCTTTTCAACTGAGTTTTACTGTGCGTATTGCTGGGTGTTTGTATTTTCTACATTGGCTAGAGGTATAGGGGAGGGTTGAGGTCTCACTAAACATGTTTAACCCCGTCGCATTTTGCGCCTATCCCAAGTCAGGAGCCTCTGGCCTTTGTTACTCTTGTATGATTTTTAATTTTAGTTTATTTGTATGTTTTGGAGTTTAGTATGACGTCCATTTTCACTAAACTAGTACACATTTTTGTTTAGGGCCACCTGAAGCCAGCCTCCGATTTTCTCGCTGTGTTGAAGACCCATTGGTGGCCTTCGGCTGTTTTCTGCTCTTTGGTCGGGTTGTTGTCTCTTTGACACATTCCTATTTCCATTCTAAATTCTAACTTGTTGTACAGGTTAGGACTTCACCCATCTGTATCATTTTATACGACCGCAAAATTTTTGCGGTCGTATATTGGTATGACGTTGGCGTCGTCGTCGTCGTCGTCGTCCGAAGACACATTGGTTTTCGCACTCTTAACTTTAGTTTAAGTGAATGGATCTCTTTCAAATTTGACCATAAGGTTCAATACCACAAAGGAAGGTTGGGATTGATTTTGGGGTTTATGGTACCAACAGTTAAGGAATTAGGGGCCAAAAGGGTAAAAATAAGCATTTTGTAACTTCCAGACATAACTTGTGTGTTAGTTTATAGATCTCTCTGACATTGTACTACAAGGTTCCATATCACAAAGGGAATGCTAGGATTGATTTTGGGGTAATTACTTCCAAATTTTAGGAATTAAGGGCCAATAAAGGGCAAAAACAAGCATTTTCTAGTTTCATGAAAGCTGGAATTGAGTTTGGGATAATTGCCCAAAACGTTTAGGAATAAGGGGCCAAAAGGGGCCAAAAATAAGCATTTTCTAGTTTCCAGACAATAACTTGTGTTCAAATGTATGGATCTCTGAAATTGTACTGCAAGGTACAATACCACAAAGGAAGGCTGGGATTGATTTTGGAGGTAATTGCCTCAAAATTTTAGGAATAAGGGGCCAAAAGGGGAAAAAACAAGCATTTTTCTTGTTTCAGGACAATAACTTGTGTGTAAATGTATGGATCTTTATGAAATTGTACTACAAGGTTCCATATCACAAAGGAAAGCTGGGTTTGAGTTTGGGGTAATTGCCCTAAACGTTTAGGAATTTAGGGCCA
This sequence comes from Mytilus coruscus, assembly GCA_017311375.1. Taxonomy (NCBI): domain Eukaryota; kingdom Metazoa; phylum Mollusca; class Bivalvia; order Mytilida; family Mytilidae; genus Mytilus; species Mytilus coruscus. The sequence continues at coordinate 94,337,933 of CM029604.1, forward strand.
AAGGGCCAAAAATAAGCATTTTCTAGTTTCCAGACAATAACTTGTGTTCAAGTGTACGGATCTCTCTGAAATTGTACTGCAAGGTACCATACCACAAAGGAAGGCTGGGATTGAGTTTGGAGGTGATGAATCATAAGGGGTTCAAAAATTGGGGGATTTTTTTCCTTTCTTTTTCTTTTAAAATTTTCCATTTAAGTTGGTTATTTCTGATTTATATTTAAAGCAAATAATAATGATATGGTAGGAGATACACACCAAACAGGATGTGTAAATTATTATATAATAAGTATTGTGCAATAATAAGAAATTTTAATTGCACAGTATTGCACAATAGCAAGAAATCTTCAATTGCACAGTATTGCGCAATAGCAAGAAATCTTCAATTGCACAGTATTGCGCAATAGCAAGAAATATCCAATAGCACAATATTGCGCAATAGCAAGAAATTGTCAATTGTACAGTATTGCGCAATAGCAAGAAATATTCAATTGCACAGTATTTCTTGACCAATTTCAATGGGGTTTTATTCTTGAATTCTTGGGGTTCTTTAATATGCTGAATCTAACCGTGTATTAAGTTTTTGGATTTTGGGCCCCGTTTTTAAATTGGTCCACATTGAGGTCCAAAGGGTCCAAAATTAAACTTTGTTTGATTTCATCAAAATTGAATTATTGGGGTTCTTTGATATGTCGAATCTAACCGTGTATTTAGATTCTTAATTTTTGGTTCCGTTTTCAAATTGGTCTACATTAAGGTCCAAAGGATCCAAAATTAAACTTAGTTTGATTTTAACAAAATTGAATTCTTAGGGTTCTTTGCTGAATCTAAACATGTATTTAGATTTTTGATTATGGGCCTAGTTTTCAAGTTGGTCCAAATCAGGGTCCAAAATTAAACTTTGTTTGATTTCAACAAAATTGAATATATGGGGTTCTTTGATATGCTGAATCTAACCATGTATTTAGATTTTTATTTTAGGGCCCCGTTAACATTTTGTCCACATTGAGGTCAAAAGGGTCCAAAATTAAACTTTGTTTGATTTCATCAAGAATTGAATTCTTGGGGTTCTTTGATATGCTGAATCTAACCATGTATTTAGATTTTGGATATTGGACCATAATAGGTGAATGTCCAATTTAAAATTTTTAAGTTCTTAGACCGCATTCATTTTGTGTCAGAAATCTATGCTGTGTCAAATATTTAATCACAATCCAAATTCAGTGCTGTATCAAGCTTGAATGTTGTGTCCATACTTGCCCCAACTGTTCAGGGTTCGACCTCTGCGGTCGTATCAAGCTGCGCCCAGCGGAGCACTTTATTTGTTTTAGAGACATTGCAGCTTGTAATTTTGAGAGCAGGGCATATATTTCTGAATCAACAACATCTAGCTGCCTCAAATTTTCCGAAATTGAAGAGTATAACATGGTTATATGTTTAATCAAAACTAAAACATTTGATGAAAACGAAGAAAAATAAGCAGTTTAAAATTATATTTTATATGGACTTTTCAAGTTTCATAAGTTATATTTATAAACTGATATTGCATCACTTGTTGGACTTTGCCAAATGGGGCCATGTGACATATCAAATTGAACATCTCAATGAGCACTTTTCAAAATAAAATTTTCAAACCCCTTTTCCATCCTAAAGAGAAAGGTTGAGTCATTAAGGTCAAATATCAAAACTTCTAAGATGGTAAGGTTATCACATATCAAATGAAAGTCCATAAAGCGTACATTTCAAATATTAAATTTTTGTCCCCAAAATAATAATGGGATTGGTGTCATTAAGTGCTAAAATCAAGCTTCCCAGAAGATGGTTTTGTCGCATATCAAATTAAATATCATCAAGTCTACATTATACATATCATACTTCTGATCTCGAATATTTAGGTGGATAGGGTAATTAAGTGCGAAAAGTGAAAAGTTTAAGAATTTATGCTTGTCGCATATCAAATGAAAGGTCGTAAAGAGTACATTACAAATAGCAGACTTTTAAGGAAAGACCTTGTAATTGTTTTACAAACAATTGAGATACAAGTTACGGTTTGTTGTTTACTTTTCCGTAAGTTACAAATACAACATGTTGCTTGCATGTGCATTAAAAACTGGTTTGGGCAAACAGTGAATTAAAACTGCCCACTTAAACCTTATGGTTAGAAATACAGATGATTTTTTGTTTAAATTTCATTTCCTCTATCAGACAAAGGATCTTTGTATTATAGATATTCTCTGAAATAATATCAGTGAACTTGTGAAGTAATTGTTAAAATTTTCAGTGATTATTCAAAATTCCTGAAAGATCAGGGATTCTCCATAATCCCTGATTGTACAAATTTTCTGTAACATATAAACAAAATTGTCTGCATATCTTATTTTGGTTTAAAAAGTGCAAAAGGTGATATCTTAGAGTCTTTCTTAAAATCTATCTAGTTTGCCATCATATTAGATATTTGGTTAATATTAATTCTCGATAATAGCTTATCCCTGAGTACAAGTTATCATTTGATATTTACTTTTCATGAATTATTTACTCGAAGGATACCGGTGCTGTTGATGGTGCTGGGCTACTTATTAGCATGGAGTATACTCGTGTTTTCTGAACTGTCGTTGGTCTTTTCTCCAATTTTTCATAGATATACTTCTTTAAATTTTGATAGATATTTTCCTTTTATAAAGGAAATCAATATTGTTAAAAAAATAAAAACATTATGTCTTTGGATAGTATTTTGTTTCTTTTACTTATGTCATGTTTTTTCAAACTTTGATATTTTATTTCCTTCCCTTCATTATCTTTTATTATTCATCTTAATAAAAGATCATAGCATGTATTTAAGTCCTAAAATTCTTATTTAGGAAAGTACCAAGTAATTGATTACAGACAAACACGACAAAACAAAGGCTGAATGTAAAGCTGACATGAAAATATTATGGAATTCACAATGATCTAGCTTTAAGTATAAGAAATAGACAATTTTATCAACTTCTACATCCACCAATTAGTCACTTCCAAATATTCTGCCAACTATTGTTCGTTCAACCTAAGAACAAGTCAGTTTAAATTGTTCTGTCATTTTTGTTACAACTAGAACACAACCGTGACTTCACGGTTTCGTGATTGAATTAGATTAGAAACAGCTTATAGAAGAAGAAGAAGGAAAAATCAGACACATACCCACAAACCCCGTCATTCATCACCCCTTTTTACACACACACACGATATCATAATTTCTAAAAAAAATTTATTCTAGATCATGTAATTAAATATATTTTATTAATTCACACTCACCTATATAGCAATCAGTAGAACATGACCATTTCAGTACTGAAACTCTTCCTAATAAATACTTATAATGCGTTTCCTTATATACTTTGAATGGTGAATCATTCATTCATAGTTACATCATCAAAATACTATGACTTTTTAATCTACCAGGAAAAAAATATCAAAATAAACTGTTTCCGGAAACGAATTAAAGTACATTGCAATTCGGTTTCCCCAATTATTCATAAAAGTGTTGTCTGATGAATGTCTATTCGATATCCTTTTGTCCTTGAATCGCAAATATTCAAATGCAAATTGATTCAGTTTGGTTTATTTTATAGTGAACTACTCAGTTCTTTCTTAAGAAAATGTAATAATTAAAGATTAGTCGTGCCTTTTTCATATGTGTCCTGTTTTAACTTGAAATCTTGAAATCTTGAATTCTGACCGATTGATTTTGCCCGATATCAAATATCATTCGTTGGATAATAACAGGGCCGTAATGGAAAAGGCATGTTGTTGTTGTTATTGGTTTTGGTAGGCGGCTTACTAATGTAGTAATTGCGCCTTAAATTCATATAACATAAATATTATGTATATACGCTCATTCCTTAATTTATATTTAGTTTTACATTTTGGCGAGTAAATTATATGAAACTGTGATGAACAGGGTTGACTGTGTTACATTAAAGTATACATATTTAAAAAAAAAACACACAGAAAAAAAGGTGAAAGGAAAATGAAAAAGCAACAAAAAAAAAAAAAAAAAAATGATAGTTCCTAATGAAATGTAAATTATTAACTGATAGGTATCATAAATTTGTTTAGAGATTTCATCTGGTTGTTCACCTTTGTGTCGTCTGTGATATACTTATAAAATAAAGTATATTAAGAAACATAAAACAAGATATGTGGTAGTTAAATGCTACCAATGCAAGGACGTCTTCCACGATTGATGTAGCAGATAAAAATCCTTTAGTAAGGATTGATATTTTGTAGTTGTTCCTTTTCCATAACGGTCGTGTATATTGTTTCGAATAAAATTCCAAATACATACTGGTATTAAGTGATTCCTCCTTCCCTGACGAGAAAAAAAAACACATCTGTCATTGAATGAGAAATCACCCCTACCTACACCCTTAGTCGCCTATTTAGATATATATACATGTAATATATATAAGAAGTAAAAATAGAAAAATATGAAAAAATTTAATACCAGTATATTATTAAAACAATGCAATTGTTTGAATTTGTTTTAAGTACAGAGATTGTCAGCGAAACAATAGTGCAGGGTTGTGCATATATATTTACAATATTCTGTGTGTGTTTGTCTAACTGACAATATCCTCTAGTACAAATTTTAGTGAAACCGATTTATTGTCATAGAAAACGATTTAGCACATTCTATTCTGAAATATATGAGCTTATTGTGTTAGTTTGTTTTTCTTATTTTCTAATAATATGACTGTAAATGTAAGTTTGTGAAAATCTGAAAGTGAATTTGTATTTTTTTTTATTTTGTTCTTACTTTTCCTTTAGCTTTTCTTATTTTCTAATAATATGATTGTTATTGTTAGTTTGTGAAAATCTGAAAGTGATATTGTATTGTCTTTTGTTCTTACTTTTCCTTTTGCTCTTAACATATACTGTTAAATTATTGAGACAAATTTAATGACACTTTCATAGAAAAGGCTGTAGCAAATGGTTCTATTCTTAATTATATGAGCTTAATTGTGTTTGTTTGTTTTTCTTAATTTCTAAAAATATGACTGTAATTGTCCGTTTGTGAGATACTTAAAGTGATATTGTATTTTCCCTAACATATACTGTTAATTTATCTAGTGTCGGAGTTACTACTGTTCTTCAATAACTTGAATTTTTGAGACTTTTAAAAATTAATTGCATGCATGACTTGATCAGTTACGTACTGGTGTTTAAAAGATGATTGATTTACTGATGTACAACACAGGTAGAAAAAGTCTATTTGATTAAGCTCAATGGACTGACACAAAGGTGAAGTGTGCATTGCACTTGTGGCTTGCTTATCATAATTCTATGGATATTAAAAAAAAAGTTTTCAGATTCGGGTGAGTTTTTATCTTTTATTGTGCTTGTTCTGTAATGGTGAAATAATTGAACTTGAGAGACCATCTCAGAAATACATCATGTACACAGGTTACAAATACATATTTATTTTATCTAAAGGCTAAATGACACTTATTTGAGAGTCTTCCTTATTTTCTTATAAGTATATTAGTTTCCGTAAATAGTTATGCACGGGACTAAAAGTATGTGTGTATCCGGATAGAAGGTGTTTCAATGAGAGATCTATGACTCCTTGATTTTTTAGCGTTTCAAACATCTGTTTTCTTTGCGCATCATATTTTGAGCAGACTAATAGAAAGTGTACAACATCGTCTGTGACTTTGCAGTTTTCACAAATTTCACTGGGACTTTTCCTATTTTGTAAAGATATTTATTAACATTAATAGAGCCAGATCTTAATCTGAATATGATTCGTTCATTTTCTCTATTCATTTGTGGAATAGTAATCTTAAAAGATACATTATTTTGGATGGAGTGTAGTAATCTTCCCTTTGGGTTGTCTGACCACTGTTTTTGCCATATTTGTTTTAAGATGTTTTTTGTTAAACATTTGATGTCTTCTTTATATAGGGAATATGACAATCTATTGTACATTTATTAAGAGCCACTTTGGCTGTCTGGTCTGCAATTTCATTTCCTAAAATTCCGACGTGGCTTGGGATCCACTCAAATATTATGTTACTACCTAGTTTGACTAACTGGTTGTATAAAAATATAATATCGTACAATAAATATTTTTTACCTTAAATAAATTACTCTTTAAGGCATGGAGAGCTGATAAAGAGTCGACAAACACAATCACATTATTTGGTTTAAATTCTTCTACCCATATAAGAGACAGAAATATTGCCATAAGCTCACAAGTGAAAATTGACATATTCTTAGGCAGTTTGAAACCTTTTTTTATTCCCATTTCGGGTATAGCAAATGCACATGAGGTATTATTATAATTTGGATCTTCAGATACGTCCGTATATATTTTAAAAAATTAGCGATATTGCGGATCAATCATGAAGTTACTTTCACTTCGTATTAAGATTGTCCTTTTCGAGATGAGCATTGAGAGTTGTGAACATACACGGGTTTTAAGGCATGTCTTAATCTATTTATCAATAATTTGTTTGCATCAATAGTAATGTATTACTTGCGAAATGTTTTATTCAGCGGAATAACAGCACTAAAAGTTCAGCTCAAAATGATTCATCAAATTTGTCGTGAAGTTATCTTGCTCCGATATAGATAACAATAGGCCAATGTTGTTGATACAAAATATGCAAAGAGCCGATATCGTCATCAAATATGTGATAATATAGTGTGCTGTCAGTTTCCTTTAAACTAGGTTCACACTGCCGATCAGATCAACTCGATCAAGCCCGATCAAGACAGATTAAGCGATCGGGAGGCTGGTCTGACTCGATCGACAAGAATGTTCGGTGTGGTCTACCTTGCTCGTCTTCGCTCTGACTTTCTACCCGACAATTTTTGACATGTCAAAAATGTTTGAGTAGGGATCGAGAAGCTAATCACTCGAGAAGAGATCGGGAATTCGTCGAGTAGCGGTCGAATTGATCGGGAAAGGATCGTGTAGAGATCGAGTTTGGTCGGAATACAAATATTTTACCGATCAGTACTCGATCATTTCGACCTTTTCTCGACTAATATCCGATCGCTTCCCGACCAACGCCATCCTGTTTCATCTGTGGTTCAGATTAACTCGACCAATGCCCGATCGCTTCCTGATCACTGCGACTCCTATTGTTTTTGATTCCAGACCAACTCGATAAATACCCAATATCTACTCCAATTTTCGATCTTTACTCGGTCATACACAAGTACACATGACTGCTACAAGATTCTATAAAAGGGGTGCAGATCTGATCAACTCCCATTACTTGCTGGGGTGATCTCAGGTGCTCGGAAGGGTAAGCAGATCCTGTACTACACGTCGCACCTGTCGTATTGCTTAACATTGGTTCCAATCCGGTGACAAATCTCATTTGGTGATGTCATTTTCAAGAGATGAAAAGTAAATTTTATAAATAAATAAGAAAATACAAACGATTCAAATTATTATTATTATTATTATTGTTTTAAGGATTTCCTTGATTCTAAGGATCTCCTTATAAACTTGCAATCAAGAATTTTTAAAACGCAGAAAAATAGCAAAACATATTCCAAAGCTAAAGTTAAAATTTGAACAAAACAAAACATAATTACCTTTATTTTAAAACAATCTTGGCAATTTTATAACACACGAAAACAAGATGTCATACTAAAATAACTACATCGGCGGTTTCACGGTGAAACCACAAGTAACTGTATAATTATCAGACATGGGGTAATGCTAATTTGTAATTGTAATGCCCTGTAATGCATTACATTTCTTCAAGTTATGCATGTAATGTGTAATGCCCAAATTTGTTGCATTACATGTAATTGTAATGTAATGCATTACATTGGCAAAAATGCATGTAATTTATGCATTACATGGCATTACATAGCATTACTTCTTGTCTGATAGTGCTATATATTTCTACAAATTTCAGGGATAATAAGTACTACTATTTTATTCTTTCCTTTAAGAAAATAGGAAAATGAAACACAAATCAATGTCTAGTATAAATTTGAACTGTTGTTAAACTAATGATTTTCTTCATCTTACCTTAATACTAGAACATTTATACTAATAATTAAAATAGATTTATTTTATAAACATACAAAAATAATATTGTTTTTATTTGCAGTCATTTTCATATACTTTTATAGTCATTGAAAACCTATACATAGGTATTTAAAGATGAAAGAAATAAGTTGAATGATTGATAATTGACACCTGACAAAAACACTAATTAGTTTGTATAGCAATCAATTCCTTGCTTTTGACAAGTGAATTTGTGATTTTAAAGTAATTAAATAACATTGAGATTAAGTTAACAATATAATCAAAAACATAATGGTAGAATGAATTCCTTACAACATTTCTGTTATTTCCTTTTTTGAGAAAACACAGAGATGTATACTTCGAAATGTAAAAAGACTGACCCAGAAAAACAATCAACCTTGGCAAATTTTGTAAAACCATCTGGTATTCAGAAATATCAATTAAATGACCCAAAGCAATGCTAGAGATTCACTTTTGGAGTATATTGCTAGAAGTGATTTACTCCCATTTTCAACAGTTGAAAGTCAAAACTTTAAGAACTTTATAGACAATCTTAACTCAAAATTTCAAATTCCAAGCCGGAAACATCTCTCATCTAAATTGATACAGACTCAAGGATGTATGTCAAAATTGCATGATAACCTTCCTTCAGGAAGCTAATGACATTTGTTTGTTGTTTGACTGTTAACATTTGGCAATGAAAGGGTTTTTATAATACCTATTTAATAGTTACCGAGATTGCAGTATAAAATGTAGTATATATGTTTCTTTTGATAATACAATTTATAAAATGTAATGTGTAATGTAATGCATTACTTAGGTAAAGTAATTGTAATTTAATGCATTACTTTCCAAAATACATGTAATTGTAATTGTAATATAATGCTCGTTTTGTCCAAGTAATTGTAATGTAATGCATTACATTGCAATGTAATTCGCCCCATGCCTGATAAATACACTGCTGAACTAACTGAATACTCTCTTGCAACTCAACTGATTTAGAACCTGCTGGTGAATTGAAAAAGTGCTTAGGATAGTCTCTTTGACGGACCCCAGCAGATTTCACAGCATTCCTTCCATGAGTATGATCACCATCGATCATCTACCATCTGCCTTCCTGACGCCATTCACCACATTGTAGTTGATTGTGCTCATCCTCATGGTCGATGGACTGACGTACGATAGACAGATTCCAATTTCTGTGAAGATTATGCTGTGTAATGCATGCAAGAATGGTGGAATCAATTGTCTCTGGAGACTGATTCAAACAGCAAATCAGGCCTTGAAACCGCATGGCAAGGATACCAAAATGCGTTTTACACCACTCGCCTTGCACGGGAAATTCTGCAAAGTAAAATAAACAATGTGTAATTATACAAAATGTATATTCAAATGCAAGACTATTATCACAAGTTATTGATAACTTTAAAATTGAGAATGGAAATGGGGAATATGTCAAAGAGACAACAACCCGACCAAAGAGCAGACAACAGCCGAAGGCCACTAATGGGTCTCCAACGCAGCGAGAAAATCCCGCACCCGGAGGTGGTCCTCAGCTGGCCCCTAAATAAAATTGTGTACTAGTTCAGTGAAAATGGATGTCACACTAAACTCCAAAACATATAAATGAACTAAAATTAAAAAACATACAAGGCTAACAAAGGCCAGAGGCTCCTGACTTAAGACAGGCGCAAAAATGCGGTGGGATTAAACATGTTTTGTGAGATCTCAACCTCCCCTATACCTCTAGCTAATGTAGAATAAAGAAACACATACCAATACGCACAGTAAAACTCAGTTTAAAAGAAGTCCGAGTCCGATGTCAGAATAGGTAACAAAAGAGACTAAGCAAAATGACAATAATACATACATTAACAAAGGACTACTAGCAGTTACTGACATGCCAGCTCCAGACCACAATTAAACTGATTGAAAGATTATGTCTTCATCATATGAAAATCAAGTACAATCCCTCCCGTTAGGGTTTAGTATCATACACTCATAAAATATATGAGAAGAACATAACCCGTATCATGCCAACAACTGGTTTTAGAATAATAGTGTTTTATTCGCAAATTAATAGCAATAAAACAATTGAAAATCCGTTGTTATTTTAAATCAATAGAATTCCTTTTCTTTTGCATTTCACCAGTACCAGTAGAGACTAAAAGGAATACCATGATGAAAAATTGTTTTGAAAAAAAAATGAATAATTGATACCCTCAAACAGCAAAATAACTTACTTAATTTTTCTTGAGGCAGTTCTAACTTTGTTATTAAAGACTAACCTGTAATTGAATATGCGATCTTCGTCGGTTAGGTTACGTCTGGAGTATGGCTTCATCATCCAGGTTCTCAATGGGAATGTATCATCTCCAATCATGAAGTATTGGGTGTTTTTGTCATCGCCGGGCAGTGGGTCAGGTGACGGCACGGCATACCGAGGTTGTTTTCCTCAATCAAAGTCCCTATTTCAGACTTGTTGAACAGAAGGGGTCGGACGCACTTCCATTAGCACCAACACTGACCTATATGAACTTGTAGTCTGCGTCGATGAGGGCCAGTAATATGATTGAGAACAATCCTTTGTAGTTGTAGTACAGTGTACCAGAGTCCTTTGGGCACTTTATCCTCACGTGCTTGCCATCCAGTGCTCCACATGCATGAGGAAAATTGCACTTGGTTTGGAAGTCATCGCAATCTGTTGCCACTGTATGGGTGTGACGACGGCTGGCATCACCTCTTCCGAGTACTCGTGTATAACACTTCCAAAACTTCCTGAACGACCAAGCAAATTGTTGTTTAGCCACTAGGAATGATTACATGAGCTCTGCATAAGAAGCGCAAGTTGCGAGATGGCGAAGGGTGACAACCAATTTCAGTCCAGGCTCTAAGGCTTCTCTGAAATATACAAAAGTTTGAAAAATTTTAGATGCCATTCCTGCAATGATATTACAGTGTTACCTCGGTTTCATTCGGATGAAATTATCAATGCATAAACATGGTGATCTGTTTTTTCTATTCTGTGTGAGATACGGTTTAAAAGCTTCCAAAACATATCAGCGTCTACTCTGAGGAAGTTTTATAACCATTAGTGTCCTTTCTGTTGAGCTCCTGCAACAGTCTCGTGTCAGCCACTGCCTCACCCAGATTTCTATGCGCCGTTGCTGTCTACGCCTTCTTGTCCGTTTTCTACAGCTCCTCTCCAAGTTCTGTCACAGCTATGAACCAGTCTCTCTCAGAACTCGAAGCTCTAACCATCTTTCCCACAAATGCAACTGCTCTATCTCCATGTAGATATTTTAAATGTATGATTTTATTCATAACTTCTGTGATCTACTGAATAATAACCAAAATAATTGATGAATGTGTCCATGGGACACAGATGATGCCCTGCTTGCATATAACGTTATAAAGGGACATAACGCTTGCATATAACATTATAAAGGGACATAACGCTTGCATATAACGTTATAAAGGGAGATAACGCTTGCATATAACGTTATAAAGGGATATAACTCAAGAAAAGTGACGCCACCCAAATTCGAGCTTGATCTGAGTTTTGTGGTACTTAGCATTGTGTATAAGTTTCATAACATTTGGTTGAAGAAAACTGAAATTAGAGAACGGAAACCAATTTCGGGACGTCAGTATATACGGACGGACGTACAAACGGACAAGGGTAACACTTACTGTCCTCTCCGCTGCGGCGGGGCATAAAATCAGACGTGCTATACTGAAAATGTACATACCCGACTGATTCCAGACTATCCCTACGACCCTATGGTAGCAATACACAGTTAGGAAAAAGACTTAAAATTGACACTCATAATTTTTAAACACCCTCTTTCCTTCCTTTCTAACAAATAAGGCTTAATATTTGTTTTATGCATGTTGTGTTTATTTATAGAAAGAGAATTTTCCATAGATTTGATTTTCAATAGTCATAATAGTGAAATATTATCTCTTTTGGTGTAACCATGGCAACAATCTGCATTTATTTGATACAAAATATTGCAAAAAGGGGGGTGAACGTGTCACAAAAGTCTCAAAAATTTAGTCCAAAGGAAAATTTCAATCAATTAGAGTGATACCTTTCCTGAAACCATAGACCAATATCTATCAAGAGGTTGAAAAAAATCATATGCATTTCTGCTCGTTTTCCATAAAATTGAATTGAAAAGATCGAGCGTCAAATCTTTGTTGAAAAACACTACAATAATTTCTGAACCTATGGGCGGTACGGATAGGAAAATACGGACTGTCAAACTGAAAATGGCCTATAAAACATGCTAAAAACAATCTAAATGTTCATATAAACCCACTTGGAAGGCTATATTATTCTTCAACTATCTAAAAATCAATTTTATTGTACAAAAACTTTCATATTTAAAAAATTCACCATGGCCATAATGCGAAACTAAACTTCTAACTGTGTATTGCTACCTTAAGGTTAAACATTTTTTTTTCAAATTCCACTTTAAATGAATTTCTGTGTTCTGCTAGCTAAACCGAGCAAATTGGCCTGCTAGTTTTGAAAATAGGTTCAGAAATAAATATTTTATGAAGGTTAGCAGTTGCCACTGAAATGCAACAAAAAGTGATTTGAGGAAGCATGCCATGTCAAAGTGTAAATTCTCCATTTTAGTCAAATTTCTAAAACTATATCTTCTGTGCTTGTCTTTTCTTGTTTAAACACTTAAATAAACCTCAACAGTAGACAAATTTTACAAATTAAAGCTATTTTAAAGCTCTAGAATGTCAATTTTGTTATGTATTAGCATACCAAAGCCTTGGTTAACATTTTGCAAATACTGAATTAATTTATAACAGCGGGAACAAATTTAGACTGAATTCATGCTAAATTGTAACTTTATAAAAATGTTTCTCCTCAGAATTGTATCTTTAATCTAAATATCAATAGATTTGTGATATGATTTGTCTAAAAATAAGTAATTCTGTTCTTTGTCAAATGCCATAAGGTAGCAATATACAGTTAGGAAAAACTTAAAATTGACACTCATAATTTTTAAACACCTCTTTCCTTCCTTTCTAACAAATAAGGCTTAATATTTGTGTTATGCATGTGTTTATTTATAGAAAGAGAATCTTCCATAGATTTGATTTTCAATAGTCATAATAGTGAAATATTATCTCTTTTGGTGTAACCATGGTAACAATCTGCATTTATTTGATAGAAAATATTGCAAAAGGGGTGAACCTGTCACAAAAGTCTCAAAATTTGGTCCAAAGGAAAATTTCAATCAATTAGAGTGATACCTTTCCTGAAACCATAGACCCATATCTATCAAGAGGTCCAAAAAAAATCATATGCATTTCTGCTCGTTTTTCCATAAAATTGAATTGAAAAGATCGAGCGTCAAATCTTTGTTGAAAAACACTACAATAATTTCTGAACCTATGGGCGGTACGGATAGGAAAATACGGACTGTCAAACTGAAAAATGGCCTATAAAACATGCTAAAAACAATCTAAATGTTCATATAAACCCACTTGGAAGGCTATATTATTCTTCAACTATCTAAAATCAATTTTATTGTACAAAAACTTTCATATTGAAAAATTCACCATGGCCATAATGCGAAACTAAACTTCTATCTGTGTATTGCTACCTTAAGGTTAAACATTTTTTCAAATTCCACTTTGAATAAATTTCTGTGTTCTGCTAGCTAAACCGAGCAAATTGGCCTGCTAGTTTTGAAAATAGGATCAGAAACAAATATTTTATGAAGGTTAGCAGTTGCCACTGAAATGCAACAAAAAAGTGATTTGAGGAAGCATGCCATGTCAAAGTGTAAATTCTCCATTTTTAGTCAAATTTCTAAAACTATACCTTCTGTGCTTGTCTTTTCTTGTTTAAACACTTAAATAAACCTTAACAGTAGCCAAATTTTACAAATTAAAGCTATTTTAAAGTTCTAGAATGTCAATTTTGTTGTGTATTAGCACACCAAAGCCTTGGTTAAAATTTTGCAAATACTGAATTAATTTATAACAGCGGGAACAAATTTAGACTGAATTCATGCTAAATTGTAACTTTATACTTGCTAAAATAATAAATTTGATTAACTCGCATGAAAAATATCAAGCATTCCCTATTGATGTTTCTACATAACGCGCATTCTTTTCTTTTCAAGGGTAGCCAATAAAGTATCAATTGATGACAGATCCAAGTCTTTTGTGAAAATGTCTATATTGGTTGCTAAGGACAATAAACAACAAAACTAACATATATTGTCATACTAAAAAATGTTTCTCCCTCAGAATTGTATCTATAATCTAAATATCAATAGATTTGTGATATGATTTGTCTAAAAATAAGCAATTCTGTGCTTTGTCAAATGCCATAAGGTAGCAATACACAGTTAGGAAAAAACTTAAAATTGACACTCATAATTTTAAACACCCTCTTTCCCTTCCTTTCTAACAAATAAGGCTTAATATTTATGTTATGCATGTGTATATTTATAGAAAGAGAATCTTCCATAGATTTGATTTTCAATAGTCATAATAGTGAAATATTATCTCTAAGACTTTTGGTGTAACCATGGCAACAATCTGCATTTATTTGATACAAAATATTGCAAAAGGGGTGAACCTGTCACAAAAGTCTCAAAATTTGGTCCAAAGGAAAATTTCAATCAATTAGAGTAATACCTTTCCTGAAACCATAGACCCATATCTATCAAGAGGTCCAAAAAAATCATATGCATTTCTGCTCGTTTTCCATAAAATTAAATTGAAAAGATTGGGCACGACTTTCAAAATGGTGTGCGCATGACTTTCAAGAACTTGTGCACACGACTTTGAAACTCATGCACACCAGTTTTTGAAAGTTGTGCGCACCAGTTTTATATGTCTTGTGCACGAGATTAAACGTCGAGCACACGAGTTTCAAAGTCGTGCGCACGATTTTTAAACTAGTGCGCATCATTTTAAATCTCAGGCAAACGAAAATATTAATATTTACATTACTGGGTTCTGTAAGGGCTCCTTACATAATGACATATACACTTTCCCGATAAAATACAAAATAATATAAATACAAGGGTATACAAAATGAAAACAACACAAGAAAACCTCATGTGTCCGGAACGCATCTCTGGACCCATCCGCATAAGGAACGCCAAAACCCAAAACCTGAACGCTGGATGCACATAGACCAAACCACGTCAAGAGGCATACGATCAAATGGAACATAATAGTAAAAGACAAATAAAAGTAAAACTGTACAGTAGATCAAATGCTTCACAGATTCAGCACCTAGAATCTATAACTCAAGACCATCCTGTATTATTTGTTAAGTAGACACTGAATATTTATCTATTAGGTCTTGGTCTCATTAATTTTTGCTCGGGCACTGCTAACGTTTTACAGTAGCAGCTGCAAGCTCCTGAAAGTTGTATGAGTTGAGAAATTTATACTCCATACGCGGATGAAGTTGGTAAATCGCTACTAAGGTGAGGAAAATTCATAATTTCAAAATTGAAATTATCTCGTTTGTCAAAGACTCTAGTATTGAGATGACCGCTGTTGTCAAATTCGGGGCATATGTCTAAAAATGAGGCTGAAGAAGCTGTATATGTGGTGTATGTAATCTCTAGTTCATGACTATATTAATGGAACCCAATCAGAAAAGTTTGTATTGTTAATTGTTAATGGAAAGAACATCTTCAATACACCTGTATGTAAAATTAAATGATATAGCTTCTTTGATCTTAGTAAACCCTTACGAAAACAAAACGTACACATTAACTTGAAGATATTTCCAGGTTCAACCAATTTCAAGTGTATCAATAGGTAAAAGAAATGTTGTTTTCTAGTCATTAAGTCTGGTCACGCCTTGTCTTTCACGATCAAAATAATGCGTTAAATGATCTTTCAGGATCAACAAAATTATAGTTTTCAAAAATAAAGGACCTTTTATACGACCGCAAAAAATTTTGTGGTCGTATATTGGTATGACGTTGGCGTCGTCGTCGTCGTCGTCGTCCGAAGACGCATTGGTTTTCGCACTCTAACTTTAGTTTGATGATTGGATCTCTATGAAATTTTACCATAAGGTTCAATATCACAAAAGGAAGGTTGGGATTGATTTTGGGGTTATGGTACCAACAGTTAAGGAATTAGGGGCCAAAAGGGCCAAACATAAGCATTTTGTAACTTCCAGACATAACTTGTGTGTTAGTGTATGGATCTCTGACTTTGTACCACAAGGTTCCATATCACAAAGGAATGCTGGGATTGATTTTGGGGTAATTGCCTCAAAATTTTAGGAATTAGGGGCCAAAAAGGGCAAAAACAAGCATTTTTCTAGTTTCATGACAATAACTTGTGTGTAAGTGTATGGATCTTTCTTGTACTACAAGGTTCCATATCACAAAGGAAAGCTGGAATTGAGTTTGGGAGTAATTGCCTGAAACGTTTAGGAATTAGGGGCCAAAAGGGCCAAAATAAGCATTTTCTAGTTTCCAGACAATAACTTGTGTTCAAGTGTATGGATCTCTGAAATTGTACTGCAAGGTACCATACCTCAAAGGAAGGCTGGGATTGAGTTTGGGGTGATGAATCATAAGGGGTTCAAAGAATTTAGGGGGATTTTTTTTCTTTTTTTCTTTTTTTTTCTTTAAAATTTTCCATTTTAAGTTGGTTATTTCTGATTTTATTTAAAAGCAAATAAGAATGATATGGCAGGAGATACACACCAAACAGGATGTGTAAATTATTATATAATAAGTATTGTGTAATAGCAAGAAATTTTCAATTGCACAGTATTGCGCAATAGAAAGAAATCTTCAATTGCACAGTATTGCACAATAGCAAGAAATATCCAATAGCACAATATTGCCCAATAGCTAGAAATTGTCAATTGTACAGTATTGCGCAATAGCAAGAAATATTCAGTTGCACAGTATTGCACAATTGCAAGAAATATTCAATTGCACAGTATTGTGCAAAAGAAGATACTTTGTATAAATTGCTTATTTCTTGACCAATTTCAATGGGGTTTTATTCTTGAACTCTTGGGGTTCTTTAATATGCTGAATCTAACCGTGTATTAAGTTTTTGGATTTTGGGCCCTGTTTTAAATTGGTCCACATTGAGGTCCAAAGGGTCCAAAATTAAACTTTGTTTGATTTCATCAAAATTGAATTATTGGGGTTCTTTGATATGCCGAATCTAACCGTGTATTTAGATTCTTAATTTTGGTCCTGTTTTCAAATTGGTCTACATTAAGGTCCAAAGGGTCCAAAATTAAACTAAGTTTGATTTTAACAAAATTGAATTCTTAGGGTTCTTTGATATGCTGAATCTAAACATGTATTTAGATTTTTGATTATGGGCCCAGTTTTCAAGTTGGTCCAAATCAGGGTCCAAAATTAAACTTTGTTTGATTTCAACAAAATTGAATATATGGGGTTCTTTGATATGCTTGAATCTAACCATGTATTTAGATTTTTAATTTTTGGTCCAGTTTTCAAATTGATCTACATTAAGGTCCAAAGGGTCCAAAATTAAACTTAATTAGATTTTAACAAAAATTGAATTCTTAGGGTTCTTTGATATGCTGAATCTAAACATGTATTTAGATTTTTGATTATGGGCCCAGTTTTCAAGTTGGTCCAAATTGGGGTCCAAAATTAAACTTTGTTTGATTTCAACAAAATTGAATATATGGGGTTCTTTGATATGCTGCATCTAACCATGTATTTAGATTTTTGATTTTAGGCCCCGTTATCAACTTTGTCCACATTGAGGTCAAAAGGGTCCAAAATTAAACTTTGTTTGATTTCATCAAAAATTGAACTCTTGGGGTTCTTTGATATGCTGAATCTAACCATGTAGTTAGATTTTGGATATTGGACCATAATAGGTGAATGTCCAATTTAAAATTTTTAAGTTCTTAGACCACATTCATTCTGTGTCAGAAACCTATGCTGTGTCAAATATTTAATCACAATCCAAATTCATAGCTGTATCAAGCTTGAATGTTGTGTCCATACTTGCCCCAACTGTTCAGGGTTCGACCTCTGCGGTCGTATCAAGCTGCGCCCTGCGGAGCATTTTATTCAAGATATAGCATACTTGTATTTTACTAGACTATCTGACACAATAAAATTAAGTTTCAAGTGTATCATGATATATTGGAATGAGACCATTATAGATACAAAACGCGATTTTTCTTAATGATTCTCATAGGATTGTGTGTCGCCTTTTTGTTTTCTTAAAAGTACTGCATTTTTGCTTTAACTTAGTGCACAGTATTATTAAGGAAGTTGAATCATTTTGACAGACATAGTTTTTTTTTCTGATTTGTTCCTACTTTTGAAAATACGGCAGATTTTTCACAGTTTTTGAAGTAGAATTATTCTTAATTGCATTCACGATCCGTTCGCTATGCTTGACCACTGTTAGTTATTATTTCACGATCATTTTCTCGATATATCGAATGACACCCGTGACCAACTACCTCGGGGAATAAAAACTCCACCAGCAGTGGCATCGACCCAGTGGTTGCAAATAAACTAATCGTAGATACCAGGAATATATATCACCATTTCCCAGTGACAATCTAATTGTTCAGCCCTTCATCTCGGTTCTGTTACTTTGTATTTTCCTATTCTTCAAATTCATATTTCAAACATTTTCCATAAAATGTGTGCTCTAAGTGATGTCAACAAAATAACAATAATAAACATGATTAACATTCAGACAA
Organism: Mytilus coruscus; assembly: GCA_017311375.1. NCBI lineage: Eukaryota > Metazoa > Mollusca > Bivalvia > Mytilida > Mytilidae > Mytilus > Mytilus coruscus. The sequence continues at coordinate 94,356,703 of CM029604.1, forward strand.
TGAATGTAGATGATACTGTTCAGAAATGCTTTCCTCGTCTACCGAAACTAGGCCTAGAATGTAAAATTTGATCTGACACACAATACCTTACAATACGAAGTATGTCAAAGAATCAGCTGCTCAGGGTTTTATTTATTTCTATTTTTATGGGGTGCCATTGTTTTGTTTATATAATTATTTTAAAGATTTTTACGGTTATTATCAATTATGACATTGTTTATTTACTATGCTAATCAGGTATTACTTGATTTATTTCACTTGACTGGACGGTGTTTAACCGGTTCGCCTATCATAGACCAGTCCATAAATAAACAGGTGTTTTGGGATAAATCATCAATGAAGCGAATTAAAAATACGTAACAAACGAAAACTTCAAGTTATTGACATTTAAAAATCGTATTGAAATAATGTATTTCAAGTGTGAATAAAGGTTGGTTTGCAACATATTATGATCACAATTACGCCCTATATAACAAATCAAGTCAGTATTAAAAAGAAAATGCCATTATTCTTTTATCGGTAATTTATCTGAACTGAGTCTTAACTATGGTTTAGTTGTTGTTGAGAATATGAAAAAAATGTAAAAGTTAGTAAAACGTTGTGATAGTTGTTCGGTTGTATCATGAAGTATTATATAATACTTCCATGGTTCTATGAATGAAGTCGCGTACCATTCATTGATAAATTGATGCAGATGGACACGAACACAGGACATTCCTGCACTGATGCATGACGCCATTGCTTAATATTTTCGAGTATCAGGTCCTGTCCATGATCTAAAAATATTAGGCAGTAAAATCAAAGGAAAATGTACAAATTACCGATATACTAAAATAATATGACCACGATTTTGTGAGTATATATCGATGTACTCGTTTTCTAAAATAGTGGAGTTCAAACTTGGAAACTTTGGGGCAACTGTTTAATTTGCTTTTAGTTTTCAAATGCCTCACTTAGATTTAAGAATATAGTTGCGAATTGTTTTGCTTCAATTTCATATGTCATACTACAAAAACTATTCTTTTGTGAAATATCGATGCAGTGTAGGAGCTGCAATTCCGAGGTACGTGGCACTGATTGGTGTAACAAATAAATCCCCAAATGCACTTATCTCGCATCTGGAACATAAAAGAATGTACTTTGATTTGAGCCACACCGAATATATAGAACAAGATTAAGGCAATACACTTGAGATTTCCAAATGGTACACTTATAGATGTTTAAGGTTATCAAGGTTAGAAATGAAGCGAAATCAACTCTTTATCGTGAAAGGAAAACACATGAAATTTAACTAGCATGAAATTACAAAAGGGGAGGCAAGTGTGGTATGCCATCAGAAAGTGGTAAGTGACTTATTTAGCCCCAATCAAGTTCATTTTTATCAAAAGTAAAAGTACTTCAAGTTGATTAATAAACATGTGAGGAAGTGAAACAGAATTTTTGTAGACTTTACTAATAAAACACATGTATTATTTTCATGGGACCTGACCTGAACAGTACATTTGACGTCTTTTATTATTGTACACCTATGACCAGGCATACTTTGGCTGTGTTTTTCAGTGTTGCATTAGGTGATTTTTTAACTGTCTTCGTGCCTTTGCCAAATGTCCGTTCTTTCTCACATGCCTGCATTTTGTACGTTAGTCACTGATAGAACCCACTCTTTGCCAATCTAGAAACACAATGTGTTAAATTGTTTTAGGTTCCCATTGAAAAGGGGACAATCATTTTATATTCTGGGAGAGGAGGGGCAAGATGATTTTTCCGGAACAAATATCTATTTTCATATGCATTCTTATTTTTCCCGCGACTATGCCACGCAAAAATTATTTTGACTTTCGTACGCATTTTTAATTAAGTGGTAGTTAATCTTTCTACTATTTGCGAAACAGCATACTTTCGAATGATTTTAACTATATTTTAAAATTTTTAAGGTACCTCAAAAGTTAAAGGAGCTTATACTTTTACCCGAAAAGGAAATTTGACTCAGTTACGCCTGTTCTTATATCGTTACACTGGCTACCCATTCATTACCGTTGCCAATATAAATTCTGTTATATGTGTACAAAGCACAGCATGGCAAGGCTCCTAGCTACCTTGAAGATCTAATTACGCCGTACAAACCCAACAGATCCCCAGGTCGGAAAAGTCTGCTCTTACATCCTCCGAATGAAGTCCGAACGAAAAGCTACGGCGAGAATCGTTTTGACAAGGCCGCGCCTACACTCTGGAACAGTTTACCATCGTCCTTGCGGAGTGTGAATTCTTTAGATGTTTTTAAAAAGCAACTCAAGACTCACTTCTTTCGAACTGCTTTTAAGGATTTCTTGTAGATTTTATATGACTGCATTAATTTTAGACTGTTTTGTATATTTTAGGGTACATGCATTTTTATTTATTTAAAAAAAAAAATTAAATCTTTATCTGCTTGTTTGATTCGTATAAGTTGGTGCTTCGTATTTTATGTTTTATGTATTTTGTATTTTATCTATTTTTAAACACGAAGCGCTTCGAGTAATTGTTGTCATTATATAATGCGCTCTATAAATATTGTATTTATTATTATTATTAAGGCTAATCTTAAGCGTTTTCCAATTTAGGTTTTGTGGGCGTGACTTAAACCAACTTAGATTTTACTAAGGAAATCTTTAGTGTTTAAAAGATGTTTAAGAATACACCTTGGGGAAAAATGGAGTTTCCTTGTCCTTAGTGTGTAACTATCTTTATGCATACGGACCCGACGTGTGTCCAAAGACTGTTAATATCACCCAGTTGAAACGATACATCAAGAGCTTGGGTTTGATTCAAGATGGCCTTCCATGATACAGAGTTGCAGCTAAAATAGACATATTGCACTTTGAAAGTTTTCTGTGATATTGTTTGTGGTTATGCCTTATGTCTCTTGACGTGCACCTCTCGGCCATAGTTGGTTAATTCTATAATTTAAATACATGTACAGTGTAACCTGTCTAATCCGACACGCTAGGGGACCAGAAAAAATGTTGGATTAAGCAGGGTGTCGGAATACTCAGGTTTTTCTGCAAGGATAGGCATATCTTTGGACCAGAAAAATGTGTCGGTTAAAGCAGGATGTTGGAATACTCGGGTGTCGGATTAGGCAGGTTACACTGTATTTGTTTTATATATTCACTTTACACATTTAAATTCTATCATATAATAACATTAACGGTACCAATTTTACAACATCAGATGCGTATTTCGACAATAAATGTCTCTTCAGTGATGCTTGAGACCAAATATTTGAAAATCCTAAAACTTATTCAAAAATGAAAAGCTTATAAACCAATTAGGACAAAAGTATAACCAAAACCGGCCAAGGAATCAGAGCTTTGCCTGAGGGAGATACATTGCTAAATCTAAAATAATTTCAAAACTTTTATAACAGCAAATTTTATAAACACAATATCCGGTTTTTTTCATACCAATACCAAAGTACTGGCAACTGGGCTGGTGATATCCTCGTCTGTTACAGTTGGAGAATTTAAGCGTATAGTTTGACTTATAAATTAGATAATGCATGTATAAGGTTAAAGAAGAGACAACTAGCAATCGCTTTTGTATGACGACCTATCATCGGCAATTTATTACCAGATCTTAACTTGAGTAGCGCGACGATTCTGATTAATGGAACAGGAACTGGGAACGAACTCTACCGCATATAATAATTCAGTATCATAGTTTGTAGATTTTATTTGCATTTTAGTCTTTCTCCTTTTGCTTATGATTTTGTCTGTCCTTCTCCGACATATAATTTTATTTCCCGTGGATACATTTCGACCTTTTAAGTGCTCACTCAACTGTTCTAAGTTTCACATTAAAACATTTATAAGTTTGAATATAATTTTAATTTCCATGTTTCCTTTATATAACAAATGATTTAGAAAATATCTGAGTATTAATTTAGAACATCTTTTACATCTTGTCTAAAATGATTACAGTCCATATCGGTGAAAATTTGTCATTTCTTCGAAGTATTTTGTGGAGTCATCCTGACATATGTTCCGATTCATGCAATTTTAGTGCCACAATCCTGTCTTCCTCTCCTCATTAATGAATTTTATCGAAAGAGACTAATAACCTTGATTTTATATGACATGATAAACATGCAGGGTGCAACTGAAGTAACTTTTACCCTCCTATGGCACCTAGAGTCATTAGAGGTTTGGTGAGGTTTGTTTGCTCGATTTCTGATGGTTTTCTTTCTGGTTTATAAGCCTTCTTTTCACTTCGTGTATTCTTTTGATCAGAAAGATGTCTGTTTTTCGTCGACTTACGATTTTGATAGCCCATGTATGTTTTTGTCCTTTTCGTATAGCCTATAGTCCTTAATATCCACATTTCGATAACAGTCTTACACCGTGTGGTGCGTGTACGTGTAACGTAAACAGTTTGTGCTAACTCTGAATCAACCGACTGATCCGAATTCGTGCATATTGGGTGTACCTTGTGTTTAGTATGCGTGCACCTTGCTTGTGTTGACACCTATCATATTGCTGTTTTTAAGTGAAAAATTAGCATATCTCCATGCATGCAAAATTGATATTTTGGGGTAAAGTCATGCAGATCAAGATTAACAAAATGACAATATGACCAAAATCACTGGAAGACACCTTATAGGGTAAATGTCCTTAAATATGATTTTTCTTAATCGAGTTTTATAAAAATTAGAAGATGTAGTATGATTGCCAATTAGAAATCTATCAACCGAGGACAAAAGGAGTAGAAGTAAGCAACCATAGGTCACCGATCGGCCTTCAACAATAATCAAACCCATAACGTATAGTAAGCTATAAAAGTCCCAGCATGACATAGTTAAAAAACCAGCGACATAATTTATGATAATACAATTTCCGAATAACAAATTTGACAAACGGCAACTAACGACTACCACTTAGTTACCGGCTTTTGACTTAGAGCAGGTACAGTTACCTTGGACAGTTGTGTAACAGCATAACATAAGAACAAATTGTAAAATCAGTTTGAAAGGGATTGACGCATTAGATCGGCAAGAAGCACCAAAATCAACAAACAAAAGAAAAGAAAACCTAAAAGATACAATGTACCGATCTAAGAGTTCGCAGTTACTAAGAGCTACTAGTAGTTGAAAGCCAATAACAACTAATAAATAAATAATGTTTCCCATACTTAAACATCAATCAGTACACCAATATATATAGTGTAATAGTGCAAAGACATGATAAACAGTCTTATAAAACCTGACTTTGTGCATTTGTCTATTATTTCGTAGATTATCATAGACTGGAATAAACTATAATAAACAAAACTGAACAGCAATTTAAGACTAATTTTGACGAATTTTTGTGTTTTAGTCTATAACCTCAAAACATAAAAGATAAGTAGGGTTTGTAAACAGTAAAATTATCATTATCAACAAAACAAGATATATATTTTTACCAGGTCAGAGAATCGTGCTCGTAGCTATCATTTTGTTACGCTATGAGACGTCTGCATCAGCACGTGCATGTTCATTTCTAATCTCTTTCAGAACGGCATAAATTTCTTCATGTGTGGTGTTGTTAAAAATGATTTAACCAATGGTTCTTCTGTTACCTAAATCTGTTGCATTGACAATTGCAACTAGTTGAATATCTGTAAACGTTATAATTGTTTGACATATACCATTCTTGCCCTTGTTGTCTTTAGACACTCTCTTTGCTATGACCACATCTTTGTATGTAGCGACTAGTATTTTGAATTATTTAGAAATTCCCAAACACATGCGTGTACTATATTACTACTAAGGAAAAACTAATTTTTTGAATGTTATATTTTAAGGAAATTAGGCAACTAAGATGAAAAAGAAATAATGTATCAAAAGATACCAATGCGGCAATCACAACCCATATAAGTTCAATAAAATAGACAGCAACATTACCATAAAAGAAAATAAAAGACGGAAAAGACAAACAAAATTCGACAATAAAATTGAGTAACAAGAACCCTGTCATAACCAGTGGTGTTCCGGAAGGGTAAGCAGTTCCTGCTTCACTAGTGGCACACATCGAGTTACTCATTGCAGGTACAAAATCGATGATGTGACATTCATGTGATAAAGGACGGGAATATAACTGCGACAATTAAAACATACCAGTGGTTATCTTTACACAGATATTCCTATAACGGTTAACCAAATCATGAGGAGTCCGTAAAACTATATAAAGGATAACGTCAACGTTACTTTAAAAAAAAACCTTGGTTCAATAAGTTCCTTGAAAATATGAATTATGTGTCAAGAAATAAATGGCAGGAAAGGTAATCAGTAACCATATCCTTTGATCTTTGGTGGAAAGCTGTCTCATGGGCAACCATACCACATATTTTCATTCTCATATTAGTAGACCAGGAAGGGTCAGTTGCTCCTGCTCCACAAGGGACACCCTCCGTGTTACCTTGCATGAGTCATTTTCGGTGATACAGCATCGTAGAAAAGCGAATTGGTATTTTTCTTATTTTACCTCATAAAATTCATAAACAAACGCTACATCACTCCCATATATAATAGCATAAATAGTAATACAAACGGTTTTAAAACAAAACGAATATAAATGTTACTTTCCATTATGGCGTGTCAAACGTTTCAATATTCACAAACAATAAAATAAATATTCATAAACAAAATATACATTCCAAAATAAAAATATGTGTTCATAAAAATAAAATGTATATGCATAAAATCAAATATATGTTCATAAAATGAAATACATATGCATACAAAATAGTATATGGTCACAAAACAAATATTTGTTTATACAAAATAAAGATATATTCATAAAACAAATAATTGTTCATAAACATTAAGGATGTACACCTCTGAAGAGCCAAAATTTCTAGAATTAAACTTTTTTCTTAACCTGATTTTTATACGACCGCAAAAAATTTTTTGTGGTCGTATATTGGTATGACGTTGGCGTCGTCGTCGTCGTCGTCGTCGTCGTCGTCGTCGTCGTCCGGCGTCGTCGTCGTCGTCCGAAGACACATTGGTTTTCGCACTCTAACTTTAGTTTAAGTAAATGGATCTCTAGGAAATTTTACCATAAGGTTCAATACCACAAAAGGAAGGTTGGGATTGATTTTGGGGGTTATGGTACCAACAGTTAAGGAATTAGGGGCCAAAAGGGCCAAAATAAGCATTTTGTAACTTCCAGACAATAACTTGTGTGTAAGTGTATGGATCTCTCTGACATTGTACCACAAGGTTCCATATCACAAAGAGAATGCTGGGATTGATTTTGGGGTAATTGCCTCAAAATTTTAGGAATTAGGGGCCAAAAAGGGGCAAAAATAAGCATTTTCTAGTTTCAGGACAATAACTTGTGTGTAAGTGTATGGATCTTTCTGAAATTGTACTACAAAGTTCCATATCACAAAGGAAAGCTGGAATTGAGTTTGGGGGTAATTGCCTAAACGTTTAGGAATTAGGGGCCAAAAGGGGTCAAAAATAAGCATTTTCTAGTTTCCAGACAATAACTTGTGTTTAAGTGTATGGATCTCTCTGAAATTGTACTGCAAGATACCATACCTCATTGAAGGCTGGGATTGAGTTTGGGGTGATGAATCATAAGGGGTTCAAAAATTGGGGAATTTTTTCCCTTTTCTTCCTTTTTCCTTTTTTTTTTCAATAAAATTTTCCATTTTAAGTTGGTTATTTCTGATTTATATTTAAAAGCAAATAATAATGATATGGCAGGAGATACACACCAAACAGGATATGTAAATTATTATATAATAAGTATTGTGCAATAGCAAGAAATTTTCAATTGCACAGTATTGCGCAATAGCAAGAAATCTTCAATTGCACAGTATTGCACAATAGCAAGAAATATCCAATAGCACAATATTGCACAATAGGAAGAAATTGTCAATTGTACAGTATTGCACAGTAGCAAGAAATATTCAATTGCACAGTATTACGCAATTGCAAGAAATATTTAATTGCACAGTATTGTGCAAAGAAGATTCTTTGTATAAATTGCTTATTTCTTGACCAATTTCAATGGGGTTTTATTCTTGAATTCTTGGGGTTCTTTAATATGCTGAGTCTAACCGTGTATTAAGTTTTTGGATTTTGGGCCCCGTTTTAAATTGGTCCACATTGAGGTCCAAAGGGTCCAAAATTAAACTTTGTTTGATTTCATCAAAATTGAATTATTGGGGTTCTTTGATATGCCGAATCTAACCGTGTATTTAGATTCTTAATTTGTGGTCCCGTTTTCAAATTGGTCTACATTAAGGTCCAAAGGTCCAAAATTAAACTTAATTTGATTTTAACAAAATTGAATTCTTAGGGTTCTTTGATATGCTGAATCTAAACATGTCTTTCAATTTTGATTATGGGCCCAGTTTTCAAGTTGGTCCAAATCGGGGTCCAAAATTAAACTTTGTTTGATTTCAACAAAATTGAATATATTGGGTTCTTTGATATGCTGAATCTAACCATGTATTTAGATTTTTGATTTTTGGGCCCCATTATCAACTTTGTCCACATTGAGGTCAAAAGGGTCCAAAATTAAACTTTGTTTGATTTCAACAAAATTGAATATATGGGGTTCTTTGATATGCTGAATCAAACCGTGTATTTAGATTCTTAATTTTTGGTCCCGTTTTCAAATTGGTATACATTAAGGTCCAAAGGGTCCAAAATTAAACTTAGTTTGATTTAACAAAATTGAATTCTTAGGGTTCTTTGATATGCTGAATCTAATCATGTATTTAGATTTTTGATTATGGGCCCAGTTTTCAAGTTGGTCCAAATTGGGGTCCAAAATTAAACTTTGTTTGATTTCAACAAAATTGAATATATGGGGTTCTTTGATATGCTGAATCTAACCATGTATTTAGATTCTTAATTTTGGTCCTGTTTTCAAATTGGTCTACATTAAGGTCCAAAGGGTCCAAAATTAAACTTAATTTGATTTTAACAAAATTGAATTTTAGGGTTCTTTGATATGCTGAGTCTAAACATGTCTTTAAATTTTGATTATGGGCCCAGTTTTCAAGTTGGTCCAAATCGAGGTCCAAAATTAAACTTTGTTTGATTTCAACAAAATTGAATATATGGGGTTCTTTGATATGCTGAATCTAACCATGTATTTATATTTTTGATTTTTGGGCCCGTTATCAACTTTGTCCACATTGAGGTCAAAAGGGTCCAAAATTAAACTTTGTTTGATTTCAACAAAATTGAATATATGGGGTTCTTTGATATGCTGAATCTAACCATGTATTTAGATTTTTGATTTTGGGCCCCGTTATCAGCTTTGTCCACATTGAGGTCAAAAGGGTCCAAAATTAAACTTTGTTTGATTTCATCAAAATTGAACTCTTAGGGTTCTTTGATATGCTGAATCTAACCATGTATTTAGATTTTGGATATTGGACCATAATAGGTGAATGTCCAATTTAAAAATTTTAAGTTCTTAGACCACATTCATTCTGTGTCAGAAACCTATGCTGTGTCAAATAGTCAATCACAATCCAAATTCAGAGCTGTATCAAGCTTGAATGTTGTGTCCATACTTGCCCCAACTGTTCAGGGTTCGACCTCTGCGGTCGTATCAAGCTGCGCCCTGCGGAGCATTTTATTGGGTTTATATGACTGTAAGAAAGTAACTGATGAAGAAAAATCATATGGTGGTGCACTTCTTTTTTGCTACGACGATTTGAAAGTACTCATTTTTATGATTTTCCCATTTTCATCAATTTTACCCATTTTGGACTATTATCATGAAAAAATCATAATTTTACAATTAAACTTTTTCATACTTTCACTAAAGATGAAATGGACCAATCTGAATAAATTTAACTAAAAAAACTATAGGTTGGTATTAATATTAGAAAGTTTAATAAAATTTTGTTGCTTTTTCGTGTCAAATTGACCATGCTGTCAATTTTGTAAATTTGGGATTTTTCTTTTTTTTTATAACAAAAAGCATATTATTTCAACTTCTTTGTTATAAATGATTGAAAAATACATATCTAAGAATTTTGAAAAGAAAAAATTGATATGGGATGTACATATCTTTGGTAAAATCATTTCGTTGTACCCTCACCTATTTTCTTGAAACATTTTGGCTGATGACACTTACAAAATGTACCAGATTGGTTATAAAATTGAAAATTTTATTACTCAAAACTACTTATTTAAGTACTCAATTTTTCACAGAGTTTACCTTGATTATAATATTTTTATATTCATTAAAATTTTCCACTTGAATCACATGCTTTGGAAATAATTCCCAAACGAGATTTCAACGAGACTGAAACCTAAGAAGACTACATCCTTAAATATATATTTATAAAAAAAATAATGTATTTAAAAAAATCGTGTTTTAAAATGGAAAATATAATAAAATATATATGTTAGTTACTTAAAAATATACATTTCAATACATTGCATCATTTGATGCTTTATGGTATAGAATCACTAATTTGAGCCCGGTCTGAAAGAACATACAAGAAAGTAGTACACATTCTAAACAAAATAGTTCCTACGAATAACTGTATCTTTGTCAGTAGGTGAAATATTTGGGTAGTTTTGGTAAGGTCAGGATAAGGTATAGTTTAGACATGAAATGACTGCAACTTTATTTGAACTTAAGACCAAGTAGTAATGCTTGAAATTGCAGAATTTAACACAGAAAGCAATGGGGCTACGAATTAGTGATTTTATACCTTATATGTATATGTATGTACGTAAATTCCTCCGTTATGCAAAGCACCCTCGAGGGCCGCAGGGTTCAGTGGATTCCGTGTACACTCCCTATATATAAGGATTAATGGAGGTGTTTCACTAACTTATATTCAACCAACCACCACGGACAGTCCCCAACCCAATACAAAGGGAGTGTTAGAACACCGGAAAGTCTGTTATTATGGCGGACGGAAACCGAAGTACTTGGAGAAACCACCGGGCTCCTCGGCCGAAACAGACAAACCGAAGAGATATCTGCAGATTGATCTCGAGGTCAAGGCCGGGACCACTTTAACCAACCGAGACCCCAAAGTACCCATTCTAGTTTAAACTTCGGTCTTGGTACTAGAAATGTGTTTGGGAGGATGAAAATCACCCTACTGAAATTCCCAGCACACTCACAGAAGGCGTTGCTCAGTGGTTAAGACCGTTGGCTACGGTACTGAAGGTCCAGGTTCAATCCTAACTCGGGCGTTGGAAATTTCAGCACTAGAAGGTGATTTTCACCCTTCCTATGCACAACTATTTTTATTTTATTATATGAATACATATTTAGATTTTTAGATTATTCATTTTGTCTTTATGAACATAAAATTAATTTTATTAACAATTATTTATTTTAAAGAACATATATTTATTTGTTGTGAATATAGCTACGTTTGCATGCCATATCCCATAGTTGTTCAATTTCTTTGCTTGCTCTATGTACACCTGTATTGAGTATGTTTGACATGTGAGTCATTACATTTATTACATGTATCGTTTCTTTTGTATTACCTCTTTTAGTTGCAGGTACTTCTCAATACTACTGCATCAAATCCATGAATTATTTTTTTCAATCAAATTGACTACTTAAGAATTTTGTAAATTTATTTAGTAAAACTTTTGATTTTGCCATTTGATTGAGGACTTTCCTTTTGAATTTTCCTCGGAGTTCAGTATTTTGTGATTTTACTTTTCATGTATGAATGTCACATGGATTTATGAATATCACATTTTGAAAATAATTATAGAAATTAGTCCATAATATGCTTTTTTGTCTCGCCTTGAGGAAGTCAAAAAGCGAGACTTAGGTATGCTGTTTCCGGCGTCGGCGACGGCGACGGCGGCGTCAACAATGTATTAGTTTGTGATTAGGTCTAGTTCATGATGAACCACTAGTGGTAGGTCAATGATATTTGGTATGCAGTTGTATAAGCATTGGCATATCTCATTTCCATGGAAATTATTTGGCTCCGCCCCCTTAGTCATGGTCTATAGACTTTGAAAATTTTGCTAAGTTAACATGTATTAGTTTGTGATTAGGTCAGTTCAAGGGAACCATTAGTGGTAGGCCAATGTTAATTAGTGTTAAGTTGTATAAGCATTAGCACATCTCATTTCCATGGAGAATATTTGGCCCCGCCCCCTCAGTCATGGTCTATTGACTTTGAAACTTTTGCTTAGTTTACATGTATTAGTTTGTGATTAGATCAGTTTAAGATGAACTGCTAATGTTAAGTCAATGATATTTGGTATGCAAATGTATCGGCATTTGCAAGTATCGTTCCATGGAGATTATATAGCCTCACCCTGATCATGGTTCATTGACTTTGAAACTTTTACATAGTTTACAAGTTAATGTTTGTGTTTAGGTTTGTTTAAAGGAACGACTTATAATAAGTCAATGGTATTTGGTATGTAGTTGTATTAGCATTGGCACATCTCATTCCATGGAGATTGTTTAGCCATGTACCTTCAGTCATGGTTCATCGACTTTGAATATTTGCATAGCTTACATGTTAAAGTATTGCTGTTTTAATTTCAACATTTGCATTATCAAAATTACAAGAAGGCGAGACATATCTCTGTGATAACAGTTTATTTCTAGAATAAGAAACAAACTTCAAGTACTCGCAAAGCGGTTTGTGTTTGTACCGGTCGCCAAAGCAGCCAACAATGTGGTGGTGGTATGCCGTAAATACTACACAGAAGTTCTTAAGAATGAAATTAAAATTCTTCTACATTCAAGTCCGTGCGCTTCACAGAGAGTCATACAATAAACAATCATATCATAACCTCATCACAGCTGAAGGCCTCTTCTGAACATTTGAAGGTCCCTACCATGTATTGGTTACCTAAACTATACAAAACCCAATGAAATATCATTTCATCTAGGTCTCTAGTAAGAGTTCTACAACTATTCTTTTAGTGCTTTTAACTAGTTCCTTGACTACTATCAAAGAACTTATCATTAACTTTTGTAATAAAACATATGAAAATAATGGAATTAACTAATTTTGGAGTGTAAAAATTTTTTGGGTGTTTTAGATAAATTACGTGCTTTTGGTGGTTCTTTTGATTCTGTTGACAGTTTTGTTTTTCAACTCTTTACACTACACTTCCACACAATCTTATCAAACAAAAGTTTTCTATTTTATCAAATGGTCGTTTGATAAATCTGATTGCAAATACATTTGCTGCAACGCTATTAAAGCATTCTTCTCTAATGAGAAAGGTAAATATGCTAAATATACTTACTGGAGGTGTGATGTGATAATTGAAGTTGTTAATTTTCTCCTTGATAACATTTATGTACGTTTCGGCAATAAAGTTTATCGACAGGTTGTAGGTATTCCTATGGGCACCAGTTGCATTCCTTAATAGCAGACTTGTTCTTGTACTGTTATGAATCACAGTTTATGACCAAACTCAGGAAGACCCGTCTAAATTGCATTTTATTGATAAATTCAAAACACTTACCGTTATCTTGATGATATTTGTTTTCGTTAAATAATCAAGAATTTTCTAAATATACTGCCGAAATTTACCCAAAGGAACTTACTTTAAAAATTAAATGTAAACGGTAATAACTGTCCTTTAACTAGATTTAGAGATTTCAGTTTTACACGGAAACTCTTAGACTACACACAAATTTGCATCAAAGGGACGATTTTAGTTCCCTATTGTTAATTTTCATTTTTGGACAATAAATATTCCTTTAGCACCATCTTATGGTGTTTATATATGCCCATGTCTGTAGTGACATTTTTGATTTCAGTGAACGTAATCTATGTATTACTGGTAAATTATTAGGTCAGCGATTTCGTTCCCACAAATTACTTAAAACCTTTACTAAACTCTTCCCTAGATACAAAGCTTTGGTTCGGAAGTTTGGCTGTACCTGTAGAAAGCTTATTTCAAACGGGATAGAACATCCTAATTTTACGGATATGTTGTTTAAAACATACCTTTGATAACTATTGTTTACTGAGCCAGGAAATTCAGATACGATCCCGGTAAACTTATCGATCCTTTCAATAAACTTATTCTAAAAGGTTACCAATTCAACATTGTAATTAGATCTTTGAATATTGTTTTTATTGGTATAGATATAGATTTTGTTATCAGTAAATTATAATCAAACTAAATATTATTTTTAAATACATATGCACATCTGCATCTTGGCATTGTACAAGGTCATGTTTTCTCTGACTGTTAATGACGTCACTAAATCCATTGGATGCTGGATGTGTACTGATTGATATTTTAGTCTTAGGTGTATGATTTTTTTATTAGTTGCTATTGGCTTTGAACTAGCTGTAACAAGTAACTGGGAGTACTCTCAGATCTGTTCTTAGTGTCTTTTTGTTTTGTTTTCGGGATGTATAAATACCCTGCCATGTTCAGTCTGTGTTTTTGTTAGATGTTTTTCTGCTTTGTATCGACCTGATGAGTTAAGTCCTTTTCAACTGATTTTTATAGTTTATTATAATGTTGTACTGTTACACACCATTGTCCCAGGTTAGGGGAGGAGTTGGCGCCAGAATTTAACCCCGCCAAATTCTGTTTGTGCCTGTTCCAAGTCAGGAGCCTGTAATTCAGTGGTTTTCGTTTGTTGCTGTGTATCATATTTGTTTTTCGTTCATTGGTCTGTTCATAAATCAGGCCATTAGTTTTCACGTTTGTTTTATACATTTGTCATTTCAGGATCATTTATAGCTGCCTTATGCGGTATGGGTTTTGCTCGTTGTTGAAGGCCATACGGTGACTATAAGCTTCTATGTCATTTGGTCTCTAGTTGAGAGTTGTCTCATTGGAAACCATACCACATCTTCTTATTTATACATCGTAAGAATACTTCATTCAATTATACCAGTTTAACATGTCCGACACTATACTAGAATGTCATTCAATGTTTCTTCCATTTACAGTTTCAAGGCCGATATTAAAACTAGAGGAAATCGTATTGTTTATTGTATGCTATATAGTCATTGTTCCAGGATTTAATGCAGAGAAAGAAACTTGTTTAGGTTTGTACTATGAATGAAATATAAAAACACTCACATGAAAAAATCGCATGTTTTATTTCTAGATTTACTAGGTAAATGAAGGCAGAGGTTGTACATAAACTGAATGACATACCAGTCAATGAGCTTCCTTAAAAGCACTCAACTATATAGTAACAATATGCGATTTCATTTCAATTTCTTGTAATAAAATTAGACAAATAGTCTTACAATTAAGTTTTATTTGAATATATTCAGAAATGATGACGACTTAAACACATTATTTAAATATGATCGTCCCTTTTTCTTTTGATATCATCTCAAATGTCTGAATGTTAAAATGTTAAGTTATGTTAACAAATTGTTATTTTTCAGATATTTTTGCGTTGGCAAATACATCACGGTTCCAATGCTGTTTTTATCTTTTCAGATCTTGTAGTATTTATATTTTTGAACAAGTAAATAAAAGTTAGTAAGAAAACTGAACATAAAATACTTAACAGATCGTAATTCACTGCAAGGGCTATTGTCTAAGTGATATAGAATTTACAACGGTGGAAGACAGAAAGACTAAAATGACATCGATTTATTTTCACTCTTTTGAAAACGGCGAAACGCCTATATTTAAAAAAAAACCCTTTGATCTTCATTATGTTTAGTATGATTAAAAGGATTGCTTGACGGATGAAGCTAACATTGCTGGTTTTAATCATATGATAAAACCCATTTTCTCAATTCATTGAAGTCCTTATATTTTGTTTTTTACGATTATCTGATTGGTAAACACATGATACATTTTGGTTTTCATTCGGTAGCTATATCTCCGATATCGCCGTGATTTAATTACATATTATTCACTTATTGTTTTATTTAAGTATTCTTATATATAAAATTTTGGATATCCTTTTAAATAGACAGGGGCGTAGCTAGATTAGTATTTAAGTGTAGGCACCATTCGCCGAGCGGAGAGAGGCGAAAAATTTTGAACCATTTTATGCAGAAAATAATTTTCGATTTGAACGCAACTGCATTTTTGCGTACGGGTTCCCAATATGACCTTTTGAAAGAAACGCAATTACCCTGAGTAATTACCATTTTTTGGGACAACATT
Organism: Mytilus coruscus; assembly: GCA_017311375.1. Classification (NCBI taxonomy): domain Eukaryota; kingdom Metazoa; phylum Mollusca; class Bivalvia; order Mytilida; family Mytilidae; genus Mytilus; species Mytilus coruscus. Next base: position 94,372,814 of record CM029604.1, read on the forward strand.
TTATCCAAATTGAAAGTCTGCCACTCAGACAGCATACATTTGTAGATCACTATTTAAATGTATACATATGATATTATACCAGTGACTGCTAATAAAGTCCGATAAATGGCGTCAGAATAAATGGCCAAGTTCGATTACTAATGCAAGACAAGTAATTAGCCATTTAGAGGTACGAGTGTAATTTACAAATCGTCCGAAATAGGGATGCATCATACAATTCTCTTTGAAGTCGGTGGTGTTTCCATTCCTTTTAAATATACAATTCCTTAGTTATATGTATATCCGACATTAAATAAATTTATTATTAATTAATTTTGATAGGTATATGTATAGAATGTGGCGGGGTTAAAAAGTTTTGTATACGTTAAATAGACACAAAGTTGTCTATTGGACAGTTGCAATGATCACATATATAACAGCAATGGACAAATGATTGAGGACGTAAAAGGCCCTAGACATTCTTCAAATTTTATTTTGTTATCATGATAATGGTTGTATGAAAAGATGTGCAACTAAGCGGATTTCTTTAAGAAAATTACAAGCAGTAGCACGTTAATTGAGAAAACAAATGTTTTCATTTTATTCGACGCATATTCATATTCTGTGATCAGTTTAATGAAACATGATTAATACTTACATTGTTTAGAAAAAAATGCCCATCATATTGAAAACCTAGTGCCTGTCTTCTGTGTCAAATGTTAAAGTGTTAAATCGGAAACCTCTAATTGGCAAATTTATGTATTGGCACGTGCCTAGTCGAGCCTTAGGTAGCTACGCCACTGATAGAAGTCTGTATCTCCCTCGTGCATATCACTGATTCCTTGTCAAGGTTTGAAACCACATCAACATATTTTAACATTGGCTTCCTTAAGGTCGTTTTCGCTTGATCAGCTGTACAACTTTTATATATAATTTTGGATTTTAAATATTTTGTCATCAAGCATCACTGAGGAGACATTGATTACATAAACGGTACGAATTCTGCGACAAAATATGTGCATTTTGACGAATTATATATTTTTAGCTTTTTCTAATGAAGATTTTTTAAGAATCAGTCGTGCGCAATATAAAAGATTTAATTATTTTCTTTTATAGAAAAGATCATTAACTACCCAGAAAGATTTTTAAAATAAAGCCTAGTTTTACAAAAAATTGACATTAAGTGCAGACAGAAACTGTGATATATTGTTATGCATGTGTATCAATCTATAAATTATATCAATCAAGTATCTTAAAAAATTATAACATACAATATGAAGTGACATGACGACATGGATTGAAAATAATATATAAAATGTTTTATTCAGTATTTTGGCAAAGTATAACACCACTGACTTTAGGAGATGACATTCAGCTTGAATGTACAGCAAATGGTAATAAGTGCACTGGTAATTTCAAATGGGACGGTGGACCAAACAATGATGTCATTTCGTTTGAAAACAGTGTTAGAAATCGAACGAAGTATTCGATAGATCGCAGAACTATAGGAAAGTACATTCTAACAATCAAGCACCTGTCAGAAAGAGATTTAAATGTTTCATATGTTTGTCATTCTGGGTTTTCTCTTCCGGAAAAATCTGAAGCAAAATCGTGAGTATACTTTTTACATAATTATTTTAATTCATAAAAGGAAATAAAACACATAAACAATATGCCTTTATTCGTCTGTGCTATTTTATCTCATTCATACTTCAATTTAAAACTATTTGAAGGTGTACGGTAGTATTATTTCACATTTTATACTTAATTCTCAACTTGAGGATGAAAAATGATAAATCAGGTTGATGGTTATCCTCTGATGCTTAAGATGCTCTTTGTCTGAAAAGGAGATAATATTTTAGGACAAAAGAGATTATTGCAATTTTCCGATTGGGACATCTCCATTTCTATATAGCAAATTTTCAACAGCACCTACCTCCTAGTAGATATTCTAGTGCTTTATTAATCTTATGCAACTTTTGGGTTTATAGACATATCTGAAAACTGGCTGCTAGCGGAGTGGCTGCTAGCAGTGGCTGCAAGCTTGAGTCTAGCTAACTTATTAATAACTTGATAGAAGGTTACTGCTCACAAGGAAGCCAATGGCAATTAATGGTAAATTTGAAGTTTTTCGAAGGTTTTAATTACGAACAAATCATAATTTGGTTGAACATTTGGAATTTCTGTGTGACAGATGACACATAATATGTTCCACTCGCATTATCGTAGCCACAATCCCATCCTATGTCATGATAATAACATCACCAAATGTGACTTATCGTCAGAGTTACTTACCATGAGCAGCACGATATATGACACTAGTGGACCATGAACTACTTGTCGGTTCGGAACACCTGTAGCTCAGTTCACCGACGGTTTTGTGGGTTCAGTGCTATTTTCTCTTCTGAGGCATAAGCATGTGTTAAAATGGAGTGAATCTGTCGAAAATAAAAGACAAAAAACATTTTCAAAGTAATGAAGTACCAGGTAACATAGTGTTACGATATGTATCAAAGTGGTTTTAGTAACACTAATTAGCATTATACAAAATTTAATTTTCGGCGAATAGTTTAGAGACTCATTGTCCTTTTACTAATGTAAAAAGCAAAAATAATGTCGATTCAATACTATTCATGGCGTACAATTTTGTAGATTTGGTTGATATAGTTCAAACACGAATTTTATAAATGTCAAGGAGTAATACCACCATTGTTTTTCCCTATTAGTCTTTGTTAAATTTGGCATTTTCTAAAATTGTGCAGAATTTATCTTTGTTTCAATTAAAGAAATACTTGGCATGAGTAAAGTGTTATCCTATCCAGTACTTCAGACAAAATTTCACATAACATATCATTGCATATAGATAATAACCATCACTGGAAGTTAACCAATCCAAATGTCTTCCTTTTCTTCCTGTTTACAGCTTTAGTAACCATGTAACCTCAAGTTTCCAAAATATTGTAAAGAAAACCAAACAAAAAGAATGGTTCTTTGAAACACCCAAGATAAAGTTTATGACTCAGAATTTTTACTGCAATGATATGGAGGATTAATTTCCTACAACTGTCAAATTCAAGGGAATATTTTTTCGACCCTTTTCGAAACCGGATGTGACGTACTATGATTTGGTGGTATTACACCTCAAACGTACAGGCTCGTATGGAGAATTTGACAAAACATCCACAAAATTTACAATTTCAATCAATCCATGAAAAAATAGTCAACAAAATTAAACGAATTCCAAAGAGGTGGACGATACCAAAGGGATATTCAAAATCATAAGGCGATGACGGTCCGTGTATATTTGCGTCCATTCGTTTTCGTTTTGAAATATCAAAACAAAAACGAAAACGAAAGTGTTTTATTTTTCGTTTTGATTTCTCAAAACCAAAATGAAAAACAAAAGTGTTTTCGTTTTTCGTTTTTATTTCTTAAAACAAAACGGAAAACGAAAGTGTTTTCATTTTCGTTTTGATTTCTCAAAACCAAAATGAAAAACAATTAAAGTGTTTTCGTTTTCGTTTTGATTTCACTAAACAAGAATTTCTGTATTTTTTCTAATTATTTCTCGTTTTATATTGTACAATGTTTTCCTTTCTTGTTTCAAAGCCATCGATATTATATAATGCCAACGTAGTTTGTTTTCATCCTGTAATTACCCCGGTGATCTTACAACTTAAATCATTGTCGTGACGTCAGCCTATTCATTTTCCGTGGATTCTTTTCTAAAATCAACGCTTCCTAAATCTGTCGTTTAAATGGACTCATCAAATTATATTCAATTGTTTCCTTTGTGACTAATTTCATTAAGTTTGAATTGGCCAATTTACTGATTTCTGTTCACTAATGGAATTAATTTAAAAACATACCTTTAATTTTGTAATTTTGATATACCTTCACTGGGAATCGAACCCTCCTTGAAATCTGCTATGTGTGACTGACATCAACACATCGACGAAACCTCTCGGCTACCAATGGGTTGCAATTTAAATGTCTAGTTTATATATATAAATGATCATATGAGAAACATCGGTACAATGGACACACATGGCTTGTACCTTTATGTAAACATAATAGACAATCGTACAGTATAAGCTGGTAGCCGCGAGGTTAACATGGTTAATACCAATGAGTTAAACAGTCAAGTTAAAGGTAGAGACTTGTCGGTATAGGTTCGAATCCTTGTAATCTCTTTGTTGTCCCTATTCTTTAGTTGTTTCCGTTTTCCTTATTTTGTATGTTACTGTGGATATTTTTGAAATAATAGCGTGTTTTCCCTTTATTTTTGGATTATTATTGGCTATTTTACATAATTGAAAAGAAAATGATTACATTCAATTTGTCCATTTTTGTTTAATAAATATAGTTTACTTTCATCTGGTTTACTACATATCTTTACAAATGTTTATTCGCAAATCCTTTGCGTGTAAACCGTGATGTGTCTAGAATAAGGCTTTTGATAGAATTTTCGGTAGCATACTTATTATATGTACTTAGAAATAAGATCGAATACGTCTTATTTTGTAAATTACGGATGATATTAAGATGCCTGATTTTTAAATACAGACGTGTTATGTTATATGTGTATTTCTCTTACCAATTAATTGTGAACTTAGATTTCTTAATGCATCGTTGAACATAATAACATGGTTATTTAAACTCACTTACAATACCTTCTTTAATTTAAGAGGCTTTAATTTTGAAAAAATATCAACACAATAGTTTAAGTTAGAGATACAATGAATAAGCCTTGATTCATGAAGAGCCAAGAGCCTCCGGCTCATGGTTTCTTCTTCAAGAATCAACGCTTATTCATTGTATCTATATTACTAATGTTGACAAAATAGATCGCTTGAACTATGGTGATTAACGAATCTAGGACCTTCAAATTACCTTGTTTTATCTATAAAAAAAAAAAAAAAAAAAATAGAATTATTATATTTTAATTTTTAAATGAATCACAAATTTAAATTATACAATGAAATATTGCCAGTATTATAGTATTATTCGAACATTCAGGACGACAATCTGTTTTGTTTATTAAGATCGTTTGATTCAAAACAAATTTCCGTAAGTTCACAATTCAAATCGGGAATTAGCATTCAATCATTTTGCCATTCGTGGCCTTTTCAGTATGAATTTTGCTCATTTGTGAAGGCTCTGATATGGTGACCTAGGTACTAGAGGGTGTGGATGGGAGTTTACGGAATAGAGAAATGGGCAAACAATATAAAAATAGAGAAATGCATCAAAAATAAAGAAAAGAGAATAAGGAGGTATTAAAGTATAAAGAATAGAGAATGATTGACCCTCATACTAGTTGCCTATACCAACGTTATTTTGTCTCCGGTAGATTGTTATTGGTAATCATACGTTTTCTCCTTATTTTATGCCTATCAATTAAGACGTGAGCTTCAATAATTTGTCTGTATATGGTTACTTAACTTCTTTTGCTTCCTTGTGATAAAATTGGAAAACTTTATTAATTTATTGCGTACGAAGCACTTTTCGGGTTTTATCTTTATCAGGAAGGTCAAGCGGGGAAAACAACAGTACATTTTACCTGTTGGTACTCTAGCAGCACTATTCATTTTCTTGGCATGTTTTTTTTTTTAATTTACATCAGGATATACTTTTCATTTTCAAAACCTTTCTATCCCCCGCCCTTTTTCCCTCGTGCAAAATATAAAAATTTATTAATGGTCGCCCCTTTATGATAAACAATAATTGAAAAAAAAAAACATATATGACATACAGCTACCGACGACAACAACAGAATTAAAGGCTCCTGACTTCAAACAGGCCAATATATTCGAGTGATACTCCCCCACTCACACCTGGGTGGTGTAAAATCAGTTCATAAGAACAAAGTTGTTTTTCACATGAAACCACGTAAAACATTGATAAAATTGTTTTCTTCGGTATAAATGATCGAGAAATTAAGAAGGTAAAAAAAAAACAAATATTAAAATTAAGACAGTATTCATGCAATAACTACAACTTGGATACAGTAAAATTATGATAGAACAGTCATTGATTGATTGCTTGATTGCTTGGCTGCTTGACTGCTTGATTGATTGATTGATTGATTGATTGATTGATTGATTGATTGAAAAGGGATTTGCTCATGTAACTCCGAACGAAAGTCATGACCATTTGAAAATCCTTTGTTTGTTGTTGTTATTATAATAATTAATTGTAGTGCCGTCTTAATATCACCAATGACACTTTACATTAAATTTTGCCTTTTGTTTTAAATTAATTTGTAAACTTCTCGGAACTCTACAATGGCCGTCTGATTACAATTAGACCCGCAAGAATGTGAAATATGAAAATTTATTGGGCCTTTAATGCCTCAACTCTTTTAATGTGGGTATCCACTTTGCTCAGATAGAGTTCGATTTTATTTTGCAAACTACCATATATTTCCGATAATTGTTCTGCATAAAACCCTATGGGAAAGCACATTGACATAATTTTTAAACGTTTATTGGAACCCAATGACATTGCATAGTGTTGCAATCTGTTATGTGAAGATGTGCATGAAATTGCGGAGGATGTGTGTTGGAACTTCGGTCTGGTCAAACCAAAGATTTGAAAATTGGTTTTGCTGCTTCTCTGCAAGCATGCGGCATTAATAACTAAAAGCAGAGACTGGTCGGCTCGGAGTCAAAATAATGAATCCGCGTAGGATAACATGTCTTCCTGCGAACTGTTACATCGTAAACTAGCACGTCCGGCTCTGTGTGTCGGTCTTATACAAAGCAGGGTTAATAATGCATTATACAACTAAAACCAATTGTTCAGAGAACAATTGAAGGTCTTTCCACCCATAAAGATCAATTTTGATATTGAAATATTAAAACTCAGTTAGATATATCATATCCAGCGTCAAATGATAGCTTATTGACACTGATTCAAAAAGTATATGGTTTCTATACATTTTTCTAAATAAGGAGATAAATTGTTACTTCCGGTTTGAAAATGTCACTTCCGGTTTTATTTGATAGTTTACTTGATACTGATTCCAAAATATATGGTTCAATATACTTTTACATTAAATAAGTACAAAAATAGCTACTTCCGGTTTACACCAGGTCACTTCCGGTTGGCTTTTCAGTGGTCAAGCGGCTTGCCACGTAATGCAAAAGTCCCAAGGCTTTATCATGTATACATATGAGGTAAAAGCAAAGGTCAAAATCTAGAACGTCAATTTTACCTATGACCTTGGGCTCAATTGCAAGGTCATAAACCAAGGGCTTCAAATCAAAAGACTTTAGGTCTTAATTATATATGGTTAATGAGTTATATCACTATATGCTTAACTTTTAATAAAAGAGGAAGAAAACTCCAATTTAATGTTAGCGTACACTTTTAACCAAAATTCATGTGTTACGACATGTTGCAACTTACAATTTAGTAAAAATATGTTGTCGATATCTTATATGGTTTTGAAAAGAATTGAAAATAAGCCAAAATCAAAATTTAAAATATGACCTCGACCTCTGACCTTGACCAAATTTTCTTATTTTTGGATCAAGGACCTCAAATTAAAAGATCCTAGGTCTCTATCACTTATGGTTTACAAGATAGAAATGCATATCATTTATATCAAATGCATAAGGAAATAACTCTCATATGGAATATTCATATCGCTTCGGTCAAAATAGGAAAAATCATGCAAAGGATATAACGAGCAATTTTATAAAATAAATTTGTCGCTTTCTTTTAGGGTTACGGAGGAGATGCAGTCACAAGGAAAACAGTGTTCGGGGAGATAACTCCTACAAAGAAAATTGTTCGGCTTAGAATGGGTGAAAATAAAAGCGCATAAACTGTATGATACTATATAAGAAATATCTAAGCGACATCTTGCGAAACAAAAATTTTACGCGAGAACAAAATTTGGCGGAAGAAAATAATAATAATCAGAACAAATACAACATGATCTCGTCCTGAATATGAATGTAATTTGCCGCTGGACATTAGAAAGCCATCCATCATTACCATCCCAGACACAACCTTGCATAAAAGAGTGGTTTCATACCACAAAAGGAAGGTTGGGATTGATTTTGACGGTAATTGTCCTAACTGTGTAGGAATTAAGGAACACAAAGAAGCATTTTTCTTGTTTCAGGACAATAACTTGTGTATAAGTGTATGGATTTCTATGAAATTGTACCACAAGGTTCCATACTTCACAAGGAATGTTATGATTGATTTTGGGGTTATGGCCCAAAACGTTCAAGAATTACGGACCAAAAGCGGAAAAAAACTAGAATTTTCTGGTTTCGGACAATAACTTAAGTATAACCTGTATAAGTCTATAATGAATCGTTTTAGGAAAAAGGGCCCAAAACAATACTTTTCTAATACTTTGCACACGTTGCTTATTTCTTTACCAATTTCAATGGGGTTTAATTCAGATCTTGAATTCTTGATTTTTTTGATGCAGAATCTAACCGTGTATTTATAGATTCTTACTTTGGGGTCTGTTTCAATTTGGTCCACTTGAAGGTCCAAAGGGTCCAAAACTAAACTTTGCTTGATTTCAACAAAAAAATAGATTATTAGTGTTCTTTGTTATGGTGAATCTAACCGTATATTTAGATTTCTGATTTTGGGCCCGGTTCTCAAATTTCTCCACATTAAGGTACATAGCGTCCATAATTATACCCCTGCCTTAAAAAAGGGGGATACTGTTTACCTCTGTCTGTCCATCCGTCCATCCGTCCGTCCGTCCCATGAATATTTTCGTCGCATCTTTCTCAGGAACTACATTACAAGGATTTCTGAAATTTGGTTTCAGGGTTTATATGAGTCTGCTATACCGTGTGGTGCGTTTTCAGATTCATCACTCAACAACTTCCTGTTTACCTTATACTTTTAGCGGGCGGGGTATCATTAGTGAGCAGTAGCTCACATATTCACTTTTAAACTTAGTTTGATTTTAACAAAATTGAATTCAAGGGTTTTTTAATTGCTTAATCTACACATGTATTTGTATGTTGGATATTGGATCATAATAGGTAAATATCCAATTTCATTTTGTCGAGCCTTCGACTTTTGTCGAAAAAGCGACACATAGCGATCCTACATTCCGTCGGCGTCGTCGTCGTCGACGTCGGCGGCGTCCACAAATATTCACTCTGTGGTTAAAGTTTTGAAATTTTAATAACTTTCTTAAACTATCCTGGATTTCTACCAAACTTGTACAGAAGCTTGTTTATGATCATAAGTTAGTATCCAGAAGTAAATTTAAAAAAAAAATATCCTGTTTTTCCGTTTTTACTTATAAATGGACTTAGTTTTTCTGCCAGGAAACATTACATTCTGTGGTTACAATTTTAAAATTTTAATAACTTTCTTAAACTATCCTGGATTTCTACCAAACTTGGACAGAAGCTTGTTTATGATCATAAGATAGTATCCAGAATTAAATTTTGTAAAAAAATCCTGTTTTTCCGTATTTTACTTAAAATGGACGTAGTTTTCTGCCAGGAAACATTACATTCACTCTGTGGTTAAAGTTTTAAAATTTTAATAACTTTCTTAAACTATCCTGGATTTCTACCAAACTTGAACAGAAGCTTGTTTATGATCATAAGATAGTATCCAGAAGTAAATTTGTAAAAACAAAATTCCATTTTTCCGTATTTAACTTATAAATGGACTTAGTTTTTCTGCCAGTTACATACACTCTGTGGTTAAAGTTTTATACGACCGCAAAAATTTTGCGGTCGTATATTGGTATGACGTTGGCGTAGTCGTCGTCGTCGTCGTCGTCGTTCGAAGACACATTGGTTTCGCACTCTAACTTTAGTTTAAGTGAATGGATCTCTATGAAATTTTACCATAAGGTTCAATACCACAAAGGAAGGTTGGGATTGATTTTGGGGTTACGGTACCAACAGTTAAGGAATTAGGGGCCAAAAGGGCAAAAAAAAAAGCATTTTGGTAACTTCCAGACATAACTTGTGTGTTAGTGTATGGATCTCTCTGACATTGTACCACAAGGTTCCATATCACAAAGGAATATTAAGATTGATTTTGGGGTAATTGCCTCAAAATTTTAGGAATTAGGGGCCAAAAAGGGCAAAAACAAGCATTTTCTAGTTTCATGACAATAACTTGTGTGAAAGTGTATGGATCTTTCTGAAGTTGTACTACAAGGTTCCATATCACAAAGGAAAAGCTGGAATTGAGTTTGGGGTAATTGCCCAAAACGTTTAGGAATAAGGGGCCAAAAGGGCCAAATATAAGTATTTTTCTAGTTTCCAGACAATTACTTGTATTCAAGTGTATGGATCTTTCTGAAATTGTACTGCATGGTACCATACCACAAAGGGAAGACTGGGATTGATTTTGGGGTAATTGCCTCAAAGTTTTAGGAATTAGGGGCCAAAAGGGGCAAAAACAAGCATTTTCTAGTTTCAGTACAACAACTTGTGTGTAAGTGTATGGATCTTTATGAAATTGTACTTCAAGGTTCCATGTCACAAAAGGAAAGCTGGGTTTGAGTTTGGGGTAATTGCCTAAACGTTTAGGAATTTGGGTCCAAAAAGGAGTTTTGGTCCCAACAGTTTAGGAATTAGGGGCCAAAAGGGTCCAAAATTAAACTTTGTTTGATTTCATCGAAAATTGAACTATAGGGGTTCTTTGATATGCCGAATCTAACTGTGTATTTAGATTCTTAATTTTTGGTCCCATTTTCAAATTGGTCTACATTAAGGTCCAAAGGGTCCAAAATTAAACTTAGTTTGATTTTAACAAAAATTGAATTCTTGGGGTTCTTTGATATGCTGAATCTAAACATGTACTTAGTTTTTTTGATTATGGGCCCAGTTTTCAAGTTGGTCCAAATCGGGGTCCAAAATTAAACTTTGTTTGATTTCAACAAAAATTGAATATATGGGGTTCTTCGATATGCTGAATCTAACCATGTATTTAGATTTTTGATATTCGGGCCCGGTTATCAAATTGGTCCACATTGAGGTTTAGAGGGTCCAAAATTGAACTTTATTTGATTTCATCAAAAATTGAATTCTTGGGGTTCTTTGATACGCTGAATCTAACCATGTATTTAGATTTTGGATATTGGAATACCACAAAGGGATGGTAAGAATTGTCTTTGGGAGTTATGGCTCAAAGTGTTAAGGAATAAGGTGCAAAAAAGGGGGGAAAAGGGTTTGCAGGTTAATGGACAATTACTTAAGTACAAAACATAATTTAAAAGGCAGTGTAAGGTTGGTTATTGAAACTCATTTGAATATCTCACCTAAACTGCTTTTAAATTATGTATATTGAAATTGCCAAAAACTTTATTATTAAATTTCTGATTTATATATAAAAGCAAATAATAATGATAAGGCAAGAGATACACACCAAACAGGGTGTGTAAATTAGTATATTAAGTATTGTCCAATAGTAAGAAATTTTCAATTGCACAGTATTGCGCAATAGCAAGAAATCTTCAATTGCACAGTATTGCGCAAAAGAAGATACTTTGTATAAATTGCTTATTTCTTGACCAATTTCAATAGGGTTTTATTCTTGAATTCTTGGGGTTCTTTAATATGCTGAATCTAACTGTGTAATAAATTTTTGGATTTTGGTCCCCGTTTTAAATTGGTCAACATTGAGGTCTAAAGGGTCCAAAATTAAACTTTGTTTGATTTCATCAAAAATTGAATTATTGGGGTTCTTTGACATGCCTAATCTAACCGTGTATTTAGATTTATAATTTTTGGTCCCGTTTTCAAATTGGTCTACATTAAGGTCCAAAGGGTCCAAAATTAAACTTAGTTTGATTTTAACAAAATTGAATTCTTAGGATTCTTTGATGTGCTGAATCTAAACATGTATTTAGATTTTGATTATGGGCCCAGTTTTCAAGTTGGTCCAAATCAGGGTCCAAAATTAAACTTTGTTTGATTTCAACAAAATTGAATATATGGGGTTCTTTGATATGCTGAATCTAACCATGTATTTAGATTTTGATTTTGGGCCCCGTTATCAATTTTGTCCACATTGAGGTCAAAAGGGTCCAAAATTAAACTTTGTTTGATTTCATCAAAATCGAACTCTTGGGTTTCTTTGATATGCTGAATCTAACCATGTATTTAGATTTTGGATATTGGACCATCATAGGTGAATGTCCAATTTAAAATTTTAAGGTCTTAGACCACATTCATTCTGTGTCAGAAACCTATGCTGTGTCAAATATTTAATCACAATCCAAATTCAGAGCTGTATCAAGCTTGAATGTTGTGTCAATACTTGCCCCAACTCTTCAGGGTTTGACCTCTGCGATTGTTTCAAGCTGCGCCCTGCAGAACATTTTATTTAAATTTTAATAACTTTCTTAAACTATCCTGGATTTGTACCAAACTTGGTCAGAAGCTTGTTTATCATCAAAAGCTAGTATCTGGAAGGAAATTTTGTTAAAATTTTGTACCTGTTTTCAGTATTTTTCTTATAAATGGACTTCTCCCAGTTAACATTACATACAGTCTGCAGTTAAAGATTTAAAACATTTATTAGATTCATAAACTATCCTGGATTTTACCAAACTTGGACAGAAGCTTCTTACAATCAAAGATTGTATCGAAAGGAATATTGTTATTATTTTTTCCTGATTTTGTTGAGCCTGCGATTAACAGCAAAAGTAGGCGAGACACTTGGTTCCGCGGAACCCTTACGAATTTTTTAAGTTCTTGTCGTTATTTTCCTCCATTTTAAATTAACTTATTAGGTCTTTCCACTTTTCTGTGGAAAGACCTATTATTTGTTCTGATTATTAGGTCTTTCTACTTTTCTGTAGAAAGACCTATTGTATTTGTTCTGATTATTATTATTTTCTTCCGCCAAATTTTGTTCTCGTGTAAAATTTTTGTTTCGCAAGATGTCGCTTAGATATTTCTTATATAGTATCATGCAGTTTATGCGCTTTTATTTTCACCCATTCTAAGCCGAACAATTTTCTTTGTAGGAGTTATCTCCCCGAACACTGTTTTCCTTGTGACTGCATCACCTCCGTAACCGTAAAAGAAAGCGACAAATTTATTTTATAAAATTGCTCGTTATATCCTTTGCATGATTTTTCCTATTTTGACCGAAGCGATATGAATATTCCATATGAGAGTTATTTCCCTTATGCATTTGATATAAGTGATATGCATTTTATCTTGTAAACCATAAGTGAAAGAGACCTTGGATCTTTTGATTTGAGTTCCTTGATTTAAAAATAAGAAAATTAGGTGAAGGTCAGAGGTCAAGGTCATATTTTAAATTTTGATTTTGGCTTATTTTCAATTCTTTTCAAAACCGTATAAGATATCGACAACATATTTTTACTAAATTGTAAGTTGCAACATGTCGTAACACAGAAATTTTGGTTAAAGGGTACGCTAACATTAAATTGGAGTTTTCTCCCTCTTTTATTAAAAGTTAAGCATATAGTGATATAACTCATTAACCATATATAATTAAGACCTATGGTCTTTTGATTTGAAGCCCTTGGTTTATGATCTTGAAATTGAGCTCAAGGTCATATTTAAAATTGACGTTCTAGATTTTGACCTTGCTTTTACCTCATATGTATACATGATAAAGCCATGGGACTTTTGCATTACGTTGCAAGCCACTTGACCACTGAAAGGCCAACCGGAAGTGATCTGGTGTAAACCGGAAGTAGCTATTTTTGTATTTATTTAATGTAAAAGTATATTGAACCATATATTTTGGAATCAGTATCAAGTAAACTATCAAATAAAACCGGAAGTGACATTTTTCAAACCGGAAGTAACAATTTATCTCCCTTATTTAGAAAAAATGAATAAAACCATATATTTTTGGAATCAGTGTCAATAAGCTATCATTTGACGCTGGATATGATATATCTAACTGAGTTTTAATATTTCAATATCAAAATTGATCTTTATGGGTGGAAAGACTTTCAGTTGTTCTCTGAACAATTGGTTTTAATTTAATTTAAATTTACTCTGATCAACTCAATCTTACAACATCAGTAGTTATACATAGTTGATCTGACATGATTTTAAAACTTGTCTGAGATACATTTACATAAAAATAACATCATCTAAAATAAAAGGTCCTAAATTTATATAACAGTACGCTACTTAATTACCATTAGCGTTATTAAGCAACTAAGACGAGGTCCATATACGCTTCTGTATATACTCGCCGTCGCTATGTTCTTAGCACGTATTTACTTTAAAAAATAACGCATTAAATAATTGTAAAAATTTGAAAGGAAGACTAAGGGCCAATTTCCTCCTGAATTTATTTCACATCATGGCCATTTTAAAAATATATCAATCTTTAACTAAATTCTTAGTATATGTATCGCAACCCAATGTATGTTCTCTAAGGTTCTAACTATATAATGGGTATTAATTCCTAAACATATTACAAAATCATAAACGCCTAAAGAGTCTGCAGATAGTCCAAACCAGAAAAATTTGAAATATTTAAATATTTTTGGCAACGTTTGAGCATTTATCGTCAAAATGAATAAAAAAAAAAAATAGTTAACTTAACCAAAGTTTTATAAAATGAATATAAATATAGTGAAGCTATTATATGTATAGTCTTTCGAATACAAATTAATTCATTTTGGTAAGCGTCGCCCGCCGATGTAAAAGTCAAAAACATTTAAAACTGTAAAGCCGATTACCCCCGATTTATTTCAAACCACGGCCATTTACAAAAGTCTATCAATCTTAAAGTTTACTTAGATTCATAATACCACATCCCAAAGTGTACACTCTCAGGTTCTTAATCGCTTAATTTTAAACGTATCACCAACTAATAAACGCCTAAAGATAGCACAAAATCGCGATTTTGCAAATTTTTGGTTTTAGTATTTATTCCTAGGTGTATAAGAAGGTCATCGTTAAGGGCATCCGATACAGTGTCATTTTGTAATTTTGAAATATGTTGTAGGATGGGCGAGTTATAAAAGACATCACCAAATAAAATATAGGTCACCGTGCTTATTTTCGAGAAAATTGAGGCTGAAAATTGGAGATTTTGCACTTTTGTAAAAGTTAAGCAAAATTATAAAAATTTTGGAGTAGATATTCTTCGTCATAAGTTGATATGATTGGATTCATCGTGATGCTGTGATAAGTGAAAATAAGGAAAAATAAATCCTACAAGAATGACTTATTAATTATTCAAGCCATGGTTAAACTTACGGATAAGATGTTCAAAGTGGGATATTTTTTATCTGAAAATGTAAGAATCGAGAGGTTCTTATATTGTCATTTTTCTCATTTTCTACATTAACTGTAGTTTTGTGAGTTTTACTCAAATTAGCAAATAAAAATATATGTCACCGTGCTGGATTCGAAGATAAATCGCGATTTATCCTAAAAATTGCGCCCTCGCCCCTTGGTAATCTCAACGTTATTGCGAAAATGCACGACGTCGATGGCTGACAATTTCGACGTCTCCCGCCAATTATCCTGCAAGGTTATCGGCGATATTTTTCTGGTGTATACATATTGCTTATAAAGAGCTACCGTAAAATGATAATATATAATTGTTTTGGAAATAAAACATGTGTATCATAAATACTTTTATCTTTTATGCTTTTCATGTTCCAAGTGAGAAACATCTCAGGTAGAGTTATTGTGGACTGTTTTAAAATCATTTTAAGGCTTAATTTAAAGACTCGCTGCAGTTTGGAGCTAGACATGCCGGTACTGTACACACTCGTGTATTGTTTAAGCCATATGTTGACCTCTAGATTTTTGTTGTTTTGGTTGGTGGGCTGCTGTTTCATTGAAAACCCACAAAACATCCTTTTATTTACATTTTAATCTCTTTTAAGAATTTTACATTTATTCATAAAATCATATTGTTATGCGGTTGAATGATTACAGTTGAAGAAAATTTTACAATAATTCTGAAATTTTCAAAATTTTTGATCTGGCAAAAATGATAGACTTTATATCTGGAAGACGGGACATGTTACCTATACATCCACTTTAACGTTTGTTTTGGTTTTTGTGTCATTTTTATTCCTTTCCCAAATTTGATCATATACCGCCCGAAACTACAGTTTTAAAGCAAGTCACTTAAAACATTGATAATCTTCAGAAATACCACATAATGTTGTAGAAACCGCAACATATAGCTGTGATGATTTTGCACAAATTTTAAAAGTTATATCATCCCTTGAAACTGTATCGGATGCCCTTAACAAAAACCAAAATTGTGTTAGAAGTAAAGCTATGTATTGTCTTTCGGACACTAATTCATTTTGGCTATCGACGTCCTTCGATGCAAAATTTGACAAAAACATGTAAAATTTGCAAATTTGTATCAATATGTCTTCAACAGCATGCAACATGTAACGCTGAATAGCATTTTGAGTTTTTGGAAATTTATGTGTAAAATTGTTAAAAAATAAGAAGTCCAGGAAAATTTGCCTCGTCGCCATCAAGACCCCTCCCTCCTTTTCCTAAAAAAGGAGGAAAGGGAGCATGCACATGTTTCTCAAGCCCCTGTGCTTTTGGCTATTTCTATGGTTGACCCAACATCCTGCCAACAATAAAGTTTCGATGCTTTACTGCTTGAAAAAAAATGGTCCAACAAGTTCACGGTTATGAATGATTATCAAAATATCTTTATTATAATCACGCAAAGTCGAAACCAACAAAATAAACCACCAATTATTGAGGCGAAATAATAAGAAACGGATCAAACTCAATTAGTCTCACAACCTTATGTTTTGTGATTTGCGACTTAATAAAAAAAAGTCGTAGCAATCATATCACATATTTTATATTTTGATATAAATTAAGTAAGTCAGGAAGTACAATAATGTGCCGAGCATCGTGATAAAACTTAAAAGTAAAGATCATGCACCCTTATTGTTCAGATTGATAAAGTCTTTTCCATTCGGCGACATTATCTCCGATTTAAATACTATTGATCTGGCAGGAGGATTTTGAAAATAAATAACTCAGCCTTGATAATAACAAAATGAATGGCACCAGATTCTTCCAAAATTCGTCTTTTTCATACTTTTTCGGGAAAAACTTTCCAAATCTTTTAATAATATAAATATTAATGTATTTGAAATGTTTGAAAATGGGTTTCATTTCACTTGAGGTATATTGTCTCGTGAACATTTACCTCACTTTTATTACAGGGCCGTAACTACATTGAGGCAAATGCCTCATGTTGGAAATTTCAAAACAGAAGCTTGTCTTCATATCAAATTGTTTTCATGGCAAGTGTCTTGCAAGAAGCAAGTTCTGTTCACTCTCTGACGTAGCCCCTGTTTTTGAGATCCATGTTTCTCATTTATTTTTATTTTTCAGTGTTGATTTTCTATAATGTTTGTCGTTTTGTGTTTTACCTGTTCCCGGGTTTGTCTTTTGTTCATTGAATGCCCTTCTTTGTGACTATTCTCTTAGTATTGCATTCTATTTGTAATTTAGTAATTATGTTTTAAACTTGAGTTTTATTATATTTAAGGACTTTTGTCTATTACAAACTACTTTAAATTGTATCCCAGTTAGGAACTACGTCAAGTTTTAATTGAAATGTGTTATAAAATAGACTTGACATAGTTATATCAATGATAATCAGTCCCTCTTAACTTAATTCGAAAAAAACATAATTGACAGGTATAAAGGTTTTTGCAAACTGAAACATTTTTGCTTTGTCCTACATATTGGTCTTTTGATGTTGTCCCTAAAACTAAAAGTCTTACACTGAATCTATATATCTTGCTTTGAGACCAGAATATTGTCCAAAATTAAATAGAACTTGCGTATCAGATTAAGAAAGGGTCTGGGAAACGCGCATAATGCACGATTTAGCGCCATTTTTCTATAGCTTCTTGGGGCCTTCAGCGAATCCCAGACTCTTCGCCGATTTTTTCGCCTCGCTCCGCTCGGCGAAAATGTTTGACAACTTTAAAAGAAGAATAACTTCCAGAGGATGATGATTAATTCTGATTGACTTATTTGAATATGTTGAATATTTATTTAAGAATAAAAAATTAATTTTAAAATTGTTTGTTTTCAAATATTATAAATATAATTGTGAAAATAGATAATCAGTCCCTTGTTTTAATGAAAATGAAAATCATGCTTCAACAGTGCAGAAAATAAATGATATGTCCTTTTGGTCCACAAAATAAATAACCCATCCAAAACAAATCCTCCTGCTCCACATGTGACATCCGTCGTGTAACTTTATTTAAATGCGTTGTTACGTTATATGAAGTCATCAGGTATCACACAATAGCGGATTTGTAATTAACTCTAACCCTAAGACATCACAAATCCGTAAACCATCGTTCATGTTAATTCCTTGAAACTTGACAGAGTGTGATATTTTGAAATTAAATTACGTTTTTATGACAAAGGATAAATGAATAAATATTTTCCTTTTTTATTTTAAATAACAATCTTCTGGAAGCCCAGGAACTAGTTTTCTTGGAAACTATCTTATGACTAAGACATGTCTTACGATTGTCTTAGGACATGTCAAAGTCGTAAAACATGTTTTCAAAGAGTCCCTAGTTACGATACGTCATAACTTTTATCGTAAACTTAAGACACCTCGCGGCATGACTTATGATGGTCCTGTGATTATCATAAAAGTTACATCACGTGAAAAAGAATATGGCTGATGTCAGCATGCATTTGACGACGAGCTGAAAACGTTATAATAATAATTATTATTTTATTTTTATACTTTTATTTTTATAGTTATTTTATAATTTTTAATCATGATTTAAAATAAAATAAAATCTGTTCGCTTATGACAGTCATAAGATCATCATAGGTATGACTACCGAAGGACAGCTTTAATTTACATTCTATGACATATCATATGATAGTCATATATTAAGATGGTCATAAAATTTCTACTAAGATATATCTTTTGACATATTTTACAATACTTTCGAAAACCAGGCCTCGGAAGAACAATTTAAGATTAAAATTCTATATTCGAGAATTAAATTAAAAGTGAATATGCTACTATTAAACAAATCGAGCATAGGTATTTCATATTACAGCAGCAGTTAATGGAATGAAACTTCCTTAATCAATCAAGAGTCATGGATTACGAGATTCCACCGACATAATTTATCACATTCATTTCATAAAACTTACCTGGAAAATAATTAGAAACTATTTAGTATCAAAACCAAGTATTTAAATTCTTGTGATGTGCTGTTGCACCCTGTCCGAGTTTTGGGGTAAAGTTGGGTTAACCCCTGTTACATTCTATGTATGTCAGTCCCAAGTCAGGAGCCTGTACTGCAGTGATTTTCGTTTGTTGCTGTATACCACAGCATTTTATAGCTAAACAAAATGGTATGCGTTTTGCTCACTGTTAAAGCCCTTACGATGAGCTGTATTTGCGTTAATCTATGTTTCTAATGAATAGTTTCATTTGCAAAATACCACATCTTTTTGTTATATGAATGACTGTCCAACATGTGCGATTTTTGTAATTGCATTTTCTAGAACTTTGTTTGAGACCCTTTCGGGCGATTCCACAAAAGGTTTAGTGTATGTACATGCATGTATCAAATCTTTGAATACACATTTATGAACAAGTATTTTGTTCCCTGTTCAATTGTTTCTATCATATTTATTCTGAATAGTATATGGAGAAAATCACCAATCTTTTGTTGATACTAATTTGCATAAGTTCAATGACATTTGTTGTCTATTGATGCTTCTTTAATGTTAATTTTGTACACTTTTCGGATATATTCTATTTATCTTTTGTGTACTGAATTGTTGTTTTGCGCATTAAAAGAGGATTAATGACTATTGCCAAGACGTCATATAGACAGCTAGCTAGCAATCTAGATAGATGAAGTTGTAAATGTTGTGTAACTTTCATAACAAAACGCCTGTTCTAGTTTAAATATTTTGGTTTTGCATTTTCAAATGTCGTATATATTTGACTTACCAAACGTTAGGTCTCAAGCATAGCCAATACCGTTTCATAGGTATCAAACTTTCGAATTGCATACCTTAAGATTTTTATTTATTTAGAAATAAACTAAAATCGATATATGACTGATACTCTTGCCGACTCTAAGAACCGTTTGATATTTTATAAGGTATTTGGCTTTCATTATATGATTATATATGCATTGTAGCATCTCGACAACTGATAGAATATCAATTGATGACGTATATTCAGAAATATACTTATCTCTAGCATATACTCAGAATTTTGTACCAATATAGGTTATCTCCCAACATGGAGCACTGGTACAAAATCATGAACATATGCCGTATTGCCTACTTAAATGACAAAATATGGTTAAAAAAAATGATGTCTATAATTATGTGAATTTAAAGAATTACAAAAGCAAAAGATCGAAATACTGTCAAAGAAAAATACTATATTATTCCTTCATGCAAAATATTAATTGATATATTTCAGATACAACTGACTCCAGTACAACAATTATTTCGGGAATTTTTGTTTTATTGTATGTTACATAAGTGTTATACTACTGATTTGACAAGAAGAAAAACATAAACAAATCAAAAGAAGGTAAATATATGAATGTTTGATTCTTAAGTTTCTCTTACCATAAAAACACGAAAAATATCAATCTGATCGCGAAACTGTAAAAGGTCTTTGCATTAATGTCATTAACTATACAAATTAATGGACTACTATTAGGTTTGTGAGAGATGATAGTACTGTACGTGATTCTACAGAAAAAGACAAACAAGACTAACAACTTACAGAGCAAAAATTAGAAATAGTATCCTTAAGTTAATATAGGCTGAGACCAAAGTTTTGGCATGTTTCAATGCTAAGATAGTTTCCTTTACCTTTATTTTCTTCAATTTTATTTTTGTAACTACACTCAATAAGTTGATGAAATGCCATTTTCAGTAAAGAGGGACAAAAGATACCAGAGGGACAGTCAAACTCATAGATCGAAAACAAACTGACAACTCCATGGCCAAAAATAAAAAGACAAACAGACAAATAATAGTACAGATGACACAACATAGAAAACTAAAGTCTAAGCAACACGAACCCCACCAAAAACTGGGGGTGATCTCAGGTGCTCCGGAAGGGTAAGCAGATCCTGCTCCACATGTGGCACCCGTCGTGTTGCTTATGTTATTACAAATCCGGTAAATAGTCTAATTCGGTAAGTCACATTCGTGAAAAGGGAAGGGTATTGTAGTTACGACATAAGGAACATATCCGATATCATTTGTGAAACGGTTATTCAATAACGGTCAACCAACTCGTGATGGTAACTAATAGACGGGTGTCAAATGTGGATCATGTGCTTACCCTTCCAGAGCATCCGAGATCACCCTGATGTTTGATAGGGTTCGTGCTGCTCAGTCTTTACTTTTCTATCTTGTGTTTTGAACAAAACTTTGAATTGTTCGAACTACAAGGGATTTTTACTCCATGAATAGAGTAATTTAGCTGTAACTTGCAAAATCTTTTGGAATATTGGATCGTCAATGCTCTTCAACTTCGTACTTAATTCGGTCTTTTAATTTTTTGACTCGAGCCTCACTGATTATTCTTTTGTAGTCGAAACGCGCGTCTGGCGTACTAACTTACTGTGTTCCTTTTCTTGTCGATTTTATCCTCTATTGATACGAGACAGACTGTATACAGAAACGTCCCACAAAAAATGAAAAAACAGCATTTTCCCTTAACTTCACGTTGCGCTATATAAATGATGTCTTCTCACTAAATAATTCAAAGTTTGGTGACTACGTTAAACGCATATAACATATCGAACCTGAAATAAAGGATACCACATATAAAGTTAAGTCTGCCTGATATTTGACTTACATTTTGAACTTGACAATGATGGTCAGTTGAGAACAAATGTTTACGAGAAAATAGCTGTCTTTGGTTTCTAATTATGAATGTTCCATTTCTATAAAGCAACATTCCACAAGCGCCTATAAATGGCGTATAAACCTCCCGTTAGATACGATATTCAGAGCTTGCATTTTCTATAATGGCTCTAGTCATAAAGGGTGGTAATTACAATAAAGCTTTTGAAGGAAGGGTTCCTAGTGGAAAAGTTGAGTTATCCCTTCTTAAGTTTACAGAAAATATCATGTATTGGCTGGATGTTATTGAATAACTGTGTTGCAGAGGACTAGGATGTGTCCCACTTGTCCTGTCCTATTTACCTTGATTGTGAAATTACCGACTGGAGTGAAACTGCTCCCCGGATGATCACTTTCCATGAGAAATATGAATGGTGCCACATGCAGTGCAGAATCTGCTTACCCTTTCTGTGCACCGGAGATAATGTGTTTCTTGATGCTCAGTTTTAGTTTTCTATGCAGTGTTTTGAAGATTTTTGTTTCTTAGCATCATTTTGTTTGTTTTTGCTATGGAAATGTCGGTTTTCTTCGATTGATGAATTTTGATTGTTCTTCAAGTCCTCAAAGATACCTGGCTTGTAAATTTAGGCAGCAGAAGTCTACTGATGTTAAAATCTAAAAACGAATAAGAAAATACAAATCAAAAACTGAGGGAATTGCATGAACTCTAAAAGGAGCCAGACCAGGGTGACGACAGGTTCTTGTAAAGGATCGCCTTGCTATGCATACATCACCCGTCATGCGAGTGAATTTAATAGAATCTATTAAAGATACCTCAAAACCCAATTATGCAGATACAGCAAAAATGTAAGATATGACAAACGAAAACTACTGACGAGGTTTCTAACATGGGACTATTTAGCTCTATATCAATGAAAATAAATGTTGTTATCTTATTGATATATGCCCAGAATGCAGATTTCGGCCTCACTAGTTTGAATACTAAACATAGTATGTTCACATTTTTTATTAATAATTTACGCAAATTTTAATTTTGTAGGAAAGTCTAATCTCGAGAAACTCGAATATGTGTTGGAGAAGATGAAACATAAAGAAAGTTGTGATCATATGTTTACTTGTATTTGTTTTGGCTTAATCCTGTGCTCACATTTATTCCTTATGTAAATCTATGCTTAAGAGTGGTTAACAAAGGAAGAAAAACACATTGTATACACATATTTTTTTAATAATTCTTGCACATTGTTCTACAAGTGAATGCAGGTAAAATATATACAAGAGCTTTCTGCTCAGTGAAGTATAAGTATCTGTTACAGCTTTGTGTTTTTTACTGACAGTTGTACAAGACAGATTGTATTAATTTGAATGAAACTATTATGTAACTATTATTTTCTATTTTTAAAGTAATGATAAACTTACTTTGTCAAAAGAAAAAAATGGCCTTTGATTTGAATCCAACAGTTTAAGATCAACAAAACGATAAATCCTTCATCCCCAAGTAAGATAAGTTGACTACATTATGCACACGTACGGATTTACTAAACGAATTTTCAATACAGAACGGGAACACAAAATTTATTTCGTAACAAAAATATACGTTATTCACATTAAGTTTCGTAATTATTGAAGTATGCAAGTAACTAACAATCAGAAAATAATTTTATCTTTCAAACACCCTTTAGTGAAATATTTTAATATATGAGAATACAATGTTTGTGAAAGCTATACCAGCAAGGTTATTGTATCAGCTTTATATTAATTTTATGATTATCATTATAAAAATACATCTAATTTACTTTAATATTCATAAGACAATTATATGTTATAATAGTAATAATGTTCATCTAGATAATGATAATAACGATTATAGAATAAAACCTCCTTAACTCTTTTGTTTTAAAGGGATAAGAGTTGCTCTTGCTTTAGTTTTAAGTATGCTTGTACAGGTAACATTCATGTCTATCCTTGGTCGTGAAAAACTTGTTTAAATTTCAAAATTTCACATTGGTTTCAGGATTAGATAATTTACAAAACCGATGGTTGAAGAAATTAGTGATGTCATAGGGTTATATTAAAGTCAATTGCCAATCCGATATAATTACAGCATGGCTAAAATAAGAATGAAACATTCACGAATCAATAGGATTGACCATCACGTTATTTTCAAACAGAATGATTATAAGATATCAGGGTATCAAATATTTTAGCAACATTGATAATGGTTCGTCTGATGCCTACAGTAAAAGCGAAATTCCTATTCCATCATCTTGTTATCTCTTGTTTGCTTGTATGCAAACACATTTTTACTCGGAGGCTATCAATGCATACGAAACTTTAAGGGAAAGAGTAGAATTCAATATCTTTCAAGATTTATTGGAAATGCTATACTTTTGAGGTACCTTTGTGAAGGAAAAAGTAAAATATCGGAAAATATTGCATTTTCATTTTACAAGGAAATCTAAATGAAATATTTGATACTACATTATAATACAAATCATTTGTATTGGAATCATTATGCAATCTCTATTTGTTGTTTAATTTTGTACTTTTATGTGAATTAATTGTTATCAAAGTGCAATATTGTTGTTCAATAAAAAAATCAAAATGAAGCATTTATTTTTGCCTACAGATCTAGACTTAATACATGTATAATTAATCTGGATGCCTTAATTTGAACTTATCATAGCAAGGTCGCAAGTAAGTTTCAGAGATATACTTCCCAGTGCATGCATATATCTCGAATTCTATAGGTAAAATATAATCGGCCGTCTGAATTATTAAACAATTTAAAACAATTATTTTCATGCAGAAAGCCAAGATAAAAGTGCCGATATGAATGAAAAGGGATGATATGAAACCCAGCAATAAAGAAACAAAAGACGTTCTGCGGTCAACAATTAATACATAACAGCAGACAGATGTCCATATCATATATATGAAGCTTTAAATAGTGCCGAGTCTTAAAATGGACAATACATTAAACAGAAAGTAAAAAAAAAGATTTGTTATCAACACAAACAGTCTATAAAAAGATTAAGATATGAACTAATACAATGAACAATGGGGTAACAAAGAAATTGAAACACACAAGAATATGTTGTGCGGATTAACTAGTTTCAATTCCTTAAAAAATGTAGGAGAGGTCCGATGAACAGACGTCCATTACATTACAGGACGTTTGCTTACCTAAAATAAATTAAATTAAAATTAAATTAAATTAAAAACAATTTTAAAAGTCCATTATGCTTCATATCTTGTTTGATTTTTAATGTTATACTTTTATTCAAATTGGGCAAAATATAAGTTCAATGAATTGAGATTATTTCTAAACTCTGTTATATGTATGTAAATGAAATTGTCATTTAATGATCATATTTTCCTTGGATGTATTGAAAACATTAATACATGTGGCTTTGAGGTATAAAAACATAAATCATAATATTTCTATAGATTATAGAATCTTGCCATTTAATAAAATTGAGAATGGAAATGGGGAATATGTCAAAGAGACAACAACCCGACCAAGGAGCAGACAACAGCCGAAGGCCACCAATGGGTCTTCAACGCAGCGAGAAAATCCTGCACCCGGAGCTGGTCCTCAGCTGACCCCTAAATAAAATTCTGTACTAGTTCAGTGAAAATGGACGTCACACTAAACTCCAAAACATATAAATGAACTAAAATTAAAAATACACTAAGAAGGCCAGAGGCTCCTGACTTAGGACAGGCGTAAAAATGCGGCGGGGTTAAACATGTTTTGTGAGATCTCAACCTCCCCTTTATATAACTTTACGACAAAGAGATGATTTCAGCTTCCCAATTGTGAACTTTCCATTTCTATGTAGCAACATTCCAATAGCGCCTGCATACGGAGTATATATCTCCCAATTGATACGATATTCCCCGGCTTGTATTTCCTATCATTTCTTTGATAGAGGGTTGCTGCTCACAAGGAAGCTATTAAACCAAGAGTTCCAAATGGTTAAGTTGAAATCATCCTTCGTAAATTTTACGGACGCCATCACGAGTTGGTTGACCGTTATGGAATAACCGTTTCACAGATGATATCGGATATGTTCCTTATGTCGTAATTACAATGCACTTCCTTTTCACCACGAATCTGACCTACCGAATTAGACTATTTACCGGATTTGTAATAACATGAGCAACACGACGGGTGCTCCATGTGGAGCAGGGTGGAATCTGCTTACCCTTCCGGAGCACCTGAGATCATCCCTAGGTTTTGGTGGGGTTTGTGTTGCTAAGTCTTTAGTTTTATATGTTGTATCTTGTGTACTATTATTAGTCTGTTTGTCTTTTATTTTTAGCTATGGCGTTGTCAGTTTATTTTCGATCTATGAGTTTGACTGTCCCTCTGGTATCTTTCGTCCTTCTTCTATACCTCTAGCCAATGTAGAATAAAGAACCACATAGCAATACGCACAGTAAAACTCAGTTAAAAGAAGTCCGAGTCCGATGTCAGAATAGGTAACAAAAGAAACTAAGCAAAATGACAATGATACATAAATGAACAAAAGACTACTAGCAGTTACTGACATGCCAGCTCCAGACCTCAATTAAGCTGATTGAAAGATTATGACTTCATCATATGAAAATCAAGTACAATTCCTCCCGTAAGGGTTAAGTATCATATCATCATAAAATATATGAGAAGAACATAACCCGTATCATGCCAATAGCTGGTTTTAGAATAAATGTGTTTATTTCCGATGCAAAGACCCTATGAGTGAATCAATATTAATACCAAAATATGCAATCCTTAATGACTTGACAACAGTATCGTAAGGTTAGCTTTTGAGGTGAATGCCGACATTTTTGTGCTTTGTAAAGAATATTACCATAAAATATTGGATGTGAAATACCCGAACGTATAAGATGTCTGCATGTTGATTTATATTTACGAATGATGACGTCCTTGTACCGATGATAAAATTTAGTAAATGTTTTGACTAGTTTGTGATATCGAAAACCCTGGTGTAATATTTTTCAGTAATACAGAGATTTCTTTCGTTGAAATCAAATACGTTGTTACATACACGAGCGAATCGAACAAGTTGAGATATATAAACACCATAAGATGGTGACAAAAGAAGCAAAGTGGTATATAGGGTAGAAAATCAAAACTTTGTACAGATTCGAAATCACCAATATAAGCATGCAATTTATCAAGTACTTCCAACGAATTTTGACACTCCAAAGTAATTAATTCCACTATTTTCAAAGGCCTTTTCACATGTGGAGAAGGATCTGCTTACCCTTCCGAGTACCTGAAATCACCCCAGTTTTGGTGTGGTTCGTGTTGCTCAGTCTTTAGTTTTCTGTGTTGTGTTTTGTGTACTGTTGTTTGTCTGTTGATCTTTTTCTTTTTTTAGCCATAGCATTGTCAGTTTATTTTCTACTTATGAGTTTGAAAGTTCCATTTGGTATCTTTCGCCTGTCTTTTAATTTTTAACTTAAACTTATTTGAGATTTTAGCTTTTCATAGAAAATTTTTCACTCCTATTCTGTTTTTTTTCTGAGAAGCAATACAATTTATGCACATGATAATTGTTTAAACATTTGACCTTTTGGCAATGTAAATACGTTAACATTTCTAACGTTGTCATTTAATGTGCCATTTATTTCTATGACTATTAACCCCTGTTCTTAAAGTTGTAAAATAAGAAATTGTCTGTCGGCCTTTAATCGTGATTTGACGGATCTTGCACCGAACGATTATTTGACGAACGGACAAAAAAAAAAGTAAGGATGATATGCTTTCGAATGGAAATAATTTAGCCGTATGTTAGGTGGGTGCTTTAAAATGAAATTTTATGGTTGATGTCACTCGTCTATATTCCTGATTGTGTCATTTGGCTGGATGTGAATTCGCATGGCGGGTCATGCAAGCATAGCAGGAGCCGCGTACCCTGTCGACATACCTGGTACATGGTCTTACTCCTTTTCCCTGAGATATCCATTTTACTTTTATTTGTGTCGTCCTAATATATTTATGAGATTTGAACATCGGTAAACTACCGTTGTCGCTGCAGCAGAGTGAAGGTGAGAAGAAAATAGTAGAACAATAATTTACTTTATAAAACTTGCAGAGGTGAGTGTATTTAAAATATATGGTAAGATCACACCTAATTATAACTTTTTGACCTGTCCGTCCATCTGTCAATCCTGTTCTTGTCATCGAAACTCCTCTGAAACCACACAACAGAATTTCATGAAACTTTGTAGATGATAAGGACATACTATGTAGATAAGCATATTGACAGGAAATTATGATTGAATTTTGGCCTAAATATACTACTGCACCAGTTTGTCATCGCAACTCCTCTGAATCCACAGAACAGCATTTCATGAAAGTTTGTAGATTATTAGGACCTACTATAAATATTTCTGAAATTTCAGCTGTAGCTATTCCAGGAAAAATCATGATTATCCTATAAAAGATTGGATTTTGGCATTAATTATAATTAGATATATTTTTTCAGTTAAGTAAGATATTCAGTATGGGCACAGCATTTCGGAAAGATTACATGCAGATTATTGAAGCAAGGATTTGCAAATTATTGCAGGACATAAAGAATGACTATCCTGTACTGCTTAGCAAAGTCAAAACACAGCTTTCCACACACATTGTAAGAATTTTTTAATAACATTTCAAATTTTTCTAAACGACATCTTAAGCATTAAAAACAAGGACAATTTCTCTATGACAGCACAATAGAAATTTGTTAAAGAAAAACAAAGTCTTGTTTTATCAATTATAACATTAATATGTCCCAAATTTATGAAATCACTCAAATCAAACTTCATTTCTCAAAGGAGATAGAAATATAGTATTTGCATATTTACAAAGGTACATTGAGTTAGAACTAAGTATCCTAATTTATGTATATCCCTCCAAAGAAAACTATTAATAACTTTGCATAGTGTTTAGCATGTTGATCTAGCAAGCACACCTTTGCAAATTAATAAAGTGAGAAAAATTAACTTGAATTGTATTAGATAATTGACCTAATGAAGTTCCTGGTACCTTTTGAAGTTTTAGAACCTTCTGATAAGTCAAGGATGTTCAACATACCCTTCATCATACTTAGTAATGTTTTACAGATTTGACGAAATGAATTAAAAAAAACATTTAAAATTTTTACTGCTGAAGTAGTTATAATATCTATACCGGTTAAATACATAAAACAATATACATGGTCAGTTTTACTACTACTAAAATTTTGAAAAGGATTTTTCTCATGTTTTCCAGCTTGCACAAATAAATTTAATATTTTGAAAATGGCACCATATTTTTACACGAATTTACAATTTTGATCATTTCTCTTTTCGCTATTTTGTGTATTTTTCCTTTGATCTTTTTGTGGTAATTGTTCATATCATGCTCCTGGCTTGAATTAGATAATTATCGCCAGAAACTAAGGGCGCATGTGCCGTTGTCAATGTAAACATCAACGACGTCATAGGTACTTCACACATAGCTTTTTGAGGGGT
This sequence comes from Mytilus coruscus, assembly GCA_017311375.1. Classification (NCBI taxonomy): domain Eukaryota; kingdom Metazoa; phylum Mollusca; class Bivalvia; order Mytilida; family Mytilidae; genus Mytilus; species Mytilus coruscus. Next base: position 94,402,171 of record CM029604.1, read on the forward strand.
TGTCCATAATTTATCTCAATTTGCATTCAACCATGGAGTTGCTGTAAGTCGTAAAATTGATAAATTTATCATTCAATATCCTGAATTTATATTACTGATTTTTTCCTAATAGGTTGATGATATAAAAAATCATGGACCACCATCAGGATACATTGAGGATCAACTTGAGAAAACCATGGTCGTATAAGGAGTCAGTTTTTCATTCAGAATCATCAAGCCATAAGCAGAGATAGTGCATATGCGTTTGCTGAAATGGAGATTTTGAACCACATCTTGACTGGTGGTTTCTTCAAAGAAGGAAATCAGTGGTATGAATTAATTGAATAAATGCATAGTAAATTAATCATGCTTCACATATATTTTATTGTCGCAAATTGAGTAAACATAAACACACATTGCAGTAACTCAGGTAACAAATATTTGCTGCAGTAAAATACAAAGAATACAGTGTCAGTATTTCACAATTTTTTTATAGAGACAGCAATTTCACTGTTCAAATAGGACAGATGTAGTATAAAATTCCTCACAGTGACTTTCCGTAAGTATTGGCAAGCAGCTTGTGATTTTTCACGTCTTGTTAGATCTAATGATACAAACCAATTGCATTTGTAGAATATTGGAATATTTTATTTGACATTTTTCATATGAAGAGCATTGTGTCAAACATAATTGATTACTATACAAAGTCAAGCATCCCTATTTTATCAACTTTTAGAAGGGTAGAAACCAGACTTATAATTGACCCTTTCTTGGAAGACACTGAGAATTGAAAAAATGCATTATTTTGGTATCAAAGGTGCTTATACATGTACTGATTTATGAATGTTTTAGTGTGAAAGCAAAATTTTCCTTTATCTTTTTTTTTCACATCGCATATATACATGTTGGCTTGATAAGAACTTTTTAGTATGTGTTTTCAATGTAGGCAACTAAACAACCTCACATTTGATATAGAAAAATAGTTTAGATATTTATACATTGAAAATAAGATTGGCCTTGGACCTAAGGTTATATTTGTTGGAGGATGTTAAAACGTCCATAACGGATATTTACTGACAAGATAGGTTTTGATTCAGTTTAAATTCCGAAAGGTAGATATATACGTCAGAAATATGCTATTGTCAATAAAAAGGAAGAAAACTAAAGCATCCGTTAAGAATTCCTGAAATAAATCGAAAGCATAAACTAACAACTACAACACTAAAAATTAAAACAAATGAGAAGCATCCTGTAAAATTATGAAGGGTAAACAGGTGCTAGTAAGCTATTCCTACTTCTAGAAGACATCCATCTGAATGATTCTGGATCACCCATCACATGTAATAGCAGAAAGTTAGTTGTACTGGCAGAGAGGTAGATGTACATTTTCTAACCCATCTTTAATAAACATGCTTTATTTATGAGAAAGTTGTAATTCAATATGTGATAAGGATTGAGGACAAAATCATCTACTAGTATTCAAACTCATACCTTTATCACTACAAAATATGCAAAATTTCACTACACTTTTATTTTATTTGATACAGGGTACACGCTTCTTTAAATGTTCAAGATTTGGCCATGGATATAGAGGTACAGCAGTTCCTTGGCGGTGTTATCAGTAACCGAACGAATAATTAAAAAAACCTGTAGATTAAGACAAGATGAAAAATTAAAGGTTTTCAAATCAAACTAGATAATAAAACCCATACTCTAAAGTTTAGCCAGCTTGCAGATGACCCCACTTTATTTTTACATTCAAAACAAGAAGTTTCATTAACTTTGAACATTATCGAAATTTTGGATCACTTTCAGGCCTAAAGCTTAATCGAAATAAAACAGAGGGATATGGCTCGGAAATTTAAAGTTCTATAAAGATAAATTAAAAACATTAAGTGGACACAAGAACCGATAGAAGTATGAGGAATATATTTTGGACTTAATAAAAATGAGTGTAAAAATTGAACTTGCAAAGACAATACGAAAAATCAGTAAAAATAATTAAAGATTGGAATAAAAGAAAATTAACTATGTTAGGTAAAATAAATCTTGTTAAATCACTAATCCTACCAAATATCATCTATGTTGCATCAGTAACAGAAATTGATAAAGAATACCTCGCAAAATTAAAAAAAATATATATAGTTTTATATGGAATAATTAACCAGAAAAGTTAAAAGTATAATGATTAAAATTATCATGCTGGCGGGCTTTAAATATATAGAATCCATAAATATTAATTGGGTAAAAGACTCATTGTTAATGAAGACTCATCACCCAATTGGAAAGTCTTACCAAAATTTTACTTACACAAATTTGGACAAGAATTCCTTATATTTAAAATGGACTTTAACAATATTAATTTGATTAATAAACTAAAAGAAATTGTTCCAGAATTTTACTTAAAAATAATCATATCATGGATAAATTCAAAATCTGAAAAGAATCATATCGACTAACATATAAATATATCAGACAGCAACTAACATGGGGCAATTAGCATATCAATTTAAATGGTAAATGTCTTATTTTCAAAAATTGGATAAACAGTAAAATTTTATTTGTAAATGATGTAATTAATGATAAAGGAAAAATTAATCAAAATAAGATTTTAGATAAACTATCTTGCCATGCTAATTGGTTTTCGGAATATACCAAATTGATGAAAGCAATACCAAAACAGTGGTTACAAGAGCTAATAAAAGAAGAATCAATTAAAACAAAAGTCGCTGCCGACTCCGAATTTAAATTCCTAGACAGAGAAGGAAAATGGTAGCAATAAAACATTTTCCTCCAAAGATATCTACATATTCTTTTAAATATATATTATGAGAAAGCAATAGGATTTCAAAATGGGACAGAATTCTTAATTTAGATAACAATACAAGGAAAAGAGAACAAATGTTGTTCTTTATCTTTAACTATATCCAAGATAATAAATTGAGAATGTTAAGATGGAAATTTCTACATTACATTTTACCAACCAATCAATTACTTTTCTCTTGAAAATAACTAAAACTCCTTTCTGTAATATATGTAATGTCATTGAAGATTATGAACATTACTTTTGACATGCAAATATCTGAAATCATTTTGGAATCAAATAAAACTAATATTAGACAAACTTAAAATAGGACATCATATAATATCACTTGCATCACTTTTGTATAGATACAATTTAAACGATACAATATATTACAATATTAACGATTTTCTAACAATCATACTTTTACTATATATAAAGTATATTATATATCCGAGCAGAAAACAAAACAAATTAATGTGTTTGAAATTTAAAAAAAAAATGAACTACTCCAACATTACGAAATATTGACAAATAAACAAAGCAAATATTAAAACTTCTACAATTTGGTTGCAGAAAAATTAATTTATCTTCTTAAACTAAGATTTATAATATATCCTATTAATTTCTTTTTATTCTGTTACACATTATTTATAAGCAAAAACTGTATATTGTGTACTAACAAGTACTAACATTATCACTGAAATGCTATGTACTAACTTTAAAGAGGCCGGGATAAGGTACCGGTACTTTATGTATCTCTAACAAATTTACATTTCAAATAAAGTTATATAGAATTTGAAAAAAAAAAAACAAAAACAAAAACAAAAACAAATAATGTCTTCTCAGAAAAGCGGACAGAAACAAAAGCTGCAAGCCCATACAGATGGTAATAAATGATGAGGATGTTGAATTGCAGGCAATTAAATTGTCATGTAAATTGATGATGATTGTATGACAAAGACGAAGTACGGAGCCATAATTACCAACGAAACAAGGAGATGGCTAATGAAAATTCCCTGTCCTTTATATTAACAAAAATGGAGAAGTAAGTTTACATTTTAAGTTAGGAAATTCCTTTGATCTTTCTAAAATTTATATTTCTGATCCAGAACTCCAAAAAAAAAAAAAAGAATATGGGATGTTACACTTTTGAATTTCTGAATGTGAGTTACAGACTGTTTTGCACCAGTGATCTTTTGACTGATTTAGGAAAATGCAAAATCATTTTGCCTTCATTAAAAATATAGAAGTGGAAAGTAAATGGTGTGTATTCATGCTTCCGAATAACTTTTTGTTTTAAACATGTCCTTTTTCAGTAAGCCTTTATGTATATGTTTCAGAGTGATATTTTCACCGATTCTTAGTAATGCATATATCGTATATATATCACACTTAAACTTAAATTTATACATTTTGTGACTTTTGAATGCTATGTATCCACTCATTTGACAAATTGTCTTTTAATTCTTTTATAATTCAATTTGATATTTGTGAAAAGGAATTCGGCAATTCATTTTAATTATTTCTATATTTGTGTTTTTATGCTAATTGCCACATTCACAGTGTTATCATTTTAACCCTCTATTACATAAAATGTAACTAAGCAAGACAGTATTGGGTATATGAGAGGTAAATATAACAAAGTGATATTCAAACTCAAAAAGTCGAAAACAAACTGTCAATGCCATGGCAAAAACGGAATGATAAACAACAGTTTACAATGCACAACATAGAAAACTAAAGACTGATCAACACGAACCCAACCAAAACCAGGAATTTTCTCAGGTGCTCCAAAGGGTAAGCAGATACTGCTCCACATATGGCACCCATCATGGTGCTCATGTGAGTACAAATCCAGTGATAAGTCTTATTCAACTTTAACCAATCAAAATAGTTGAAAAGTTTTATCACATCATGCAATGAATATTTAATCAAGTGACAGAATTGTTCATATAACTAAGTCATATCAAACTGTTCATGATAAAAGTAACCATTCTCTAAATATTGGAGAATTAGATACAAACAGTTTAATCAAAAGAAAATGATATAGGAGATTAAAAAGTAGACATGTAATTTCCTTTTTGTGTTCCTGAACTATTTTTATTTGAAACGGAATTCTTTATCATTGACAGGAACAAGTAGGCTTGTTTTAGTATGCTCTATAGAGATATTAACATCATCAGGCAGACTTGTTGAAATGGTCAAAATTCAAGACAGAGAAAGACAATACCAGTACCTGTTTGATTGGTGTTCCATGTGAAATAGTGCGTGTTTGTCCAAGCTTTGTTTATGTTCCGTCAGCATCTGTATTACAAACAATTTGTCTTGTTGCATGTGATAAGGCTTCTTATAGAATGAAAGATTGTAATGTTAATGAGCCTGTAGAACACCAATCAAAACAAGTTAGGAAGAAAGTGTGGTCACAATCCACCAATCATCATACTTATTATGTTTTAAAATAGATTTAGCTGTGTACATAAAAAGCAAAAATATTTTGCTTGAATTTCATGTAATTTATAAAGAGTTAAACCAGTTTACACCAATTTTATCTTCTCGAAATTTGCTGACTTTTGGACCATTCATACATGCTTTCTCGTTTCAACTTATAAGTCATTTGGTCTCTTGTGAAGAGTTGTTTTACTAGTATTGGGAATTATGCCACATCTTTTAATTTTATAATAACAGAGCTAAAGCATAAATGCTACTATTTTGGAAAGAAATATTGCCAATTGAAAATTAGCATTAAATGGTTTTCTTTCAATTTTTTTATCTTTAACACTTGAAATATTATACAACTACTGTCATTTGATGTGGTAAATATGTGGTTTCGTTTACTTCGAAAATGATATTCACTGATGCCAATGGCCGAAATATATATCAGTTGTTTAAGTCATTTAAACCACATATCTACCGAAACAAAAGACAGTAATTGTTTATTTTATATAGAGAAAACAATGTATTTAATGACAATTTTTACAAAAACAATTGGATATCAAATATTTTCCCATAACTATACATGTAAAAGCGTGTGAATTATAGTGCACTGAATATTACTCTTTTTCCTGGTGAATACGCTGTTTTCTTCAAAATCATACTAAAATAATACCAATGTCTCATTAAAACAATTTAGTTAAAACAAAATAAAGAGGATTTCCTTAGACAATGTTAGATAAGAAATCCTATGTAATAAAGTAATGAAAAGAAAAAGTATGGTCTTTGAAGTGGTGACTTCCATACTACTGCAGACGAATTGTGATAGTAATTTTCGTATGGCTCTGCCCTTTTGTTGTTGTCTGTATGTTAGCTTTTGATTACCCTGTTCTCACTTTAGTTGTAGTATTCAATCTTTTAGAAATTTTACTTGAAATTATAAAGGAAATTCTACTCCATCTGTTTTTAATAGGGACCAAAACCGAATTTGGATTGGAATGTGCTTTCATATCCAATTTCCATAGCAAACAAATAGCTCGAAATTGAATTACTGTATATGCTATATAAGCAACACATTCACAGTTTCAAAATTAACCGTTATTGGACATTGTGCTGGTTTATGATATTTTGTAGTACAAGGGTATCATCATTTGCAGTCTTTAAAAATTCTATGTCATACGGGGCTCTAAAAAGACATTTAATCATTTATGCTGTTTTGTGCCTTACTATGATTTTATTATGTATCAGATTTGTGCAACATGCTATGATCTTATCAAGATCACTTGTTTAACAGGATTTAACTCAGATTTGTTTTTTAAATATTTGTGTTGTACAATATTGTGTCTTATGTGTAAATGATTGGATCTAAATGAGTAAAATGATGTTTATTAGATTGTGACATTATAGTAAGCTATTTACTATAAACTTATTCTATGAGATACATAAAACAAACTTGTTTTTCCTATGGATAATAATGCCATTTTGTTATTTCTGGTTTAATTAAGTGGAGATAATTTATAAAGATTACATTGCAAAATTGAAACTTTTATGATGGGTTGCTGTTCTCTTTTTACAAAAACTTATAGATAAAACATGAAACAAAATGAAAAATTCAATACATTTATGATATTCAAAATCTAGTCTTTGTCCTAACTAGACATTTTTCTTAAATTGTAAATCTTAGTAGTTACTTTAGAAACATTTAACATGTATTTGTGATTCTGCAATGTACGGTACCTTAAAAAAGTTTTTTATTTCAATAGTAACCCTGCCACATACCATTTTATTATATAAATTGTTCTGTAAATTTACGTTCTGTTATATTAAAGGGTCTGCAATTAATTTGCTCACTAAAGTTTTGTAGTTTTGCTTTAATTGAACATCACAAATTAACTTAAATGTGTAAGATTTATGGCACCTATAAAATGTTTGCCAAAATCTTCAATCCAATACACATCACAAAAATTTCTATTTATATTTCTAAATCATTTTATCTCAGGTTGTTGTAAGTGGACTCAGTTTTCTAGTGGTTTAATATTTTGTAAATACAATTGATCACAATAGCCTATCATTCATCTGATATAGGTTTCAGTGTGCTTGACTTTATTGCTATGTTATAGAGTATGTCAGTTATTTACAGAATGTCAGTGATTCTCTCCAAGAACTAAATAGCTTCCTTTACCAGTAAATTTTGGAACCAGATATGTATAGGTAATAATGGACATTGATCACCCCTCAGCAGTATGTTGTTTTAAATATTTACAAGTCTAAATTAAAAACAACGTTCAAACCTATGATTGCGTTGGATAAAAACCGCATGTTTTATACGTGTGCATGCAAATCAAATTTCTTGTTAGAGGGTCTAAATACAGCACAAACAACATTATTCAAAAGAACAAAAAGTGAAAAGTATATTTTAACAAAACGCATTTGACTAACAGGTCGAACAACAAATGTTCTTAAACTCTGCTGACTGCCATTGGCGATTGAAAATAAACAGATCACCGATGTAATAAATGGATCTTAATTATAAATTTAATACTAATCAGAAAACAATAAACTTGCGGAAAAGATGGTTTATCGCAAACAAAACTTTTAAATATTTATATACTTCAATTTCAAACTGTGTCTGTTTTGCATGCATGTTGCATTTGGTTTATTTGCCCTGTCTTTTACATTACCTGATGTCTTTTCAGTTTTATATTGATATCCAGCAACAAGAGTGTGCTAAATGTAACTATAGCCTTACTTCAACCGAATTGTATGCTTTAAAAACAGTATATTTTAGCACATTACCCTTATGTATACCCTTATAACAATGTAAGCATGGAACGCCTGTACTACAAATATATGCATTTCACATATGTGTATCGAATGTGTCACATGTGTTTTCAAACACATGCATGACATGCACATGCGTATTTTCAGACACGTGTGATTCACATGCATGTACATTTCACAAAAACATTCATGTGAAAAATTTCAGACTTAAAATAATGTAAGCTTTCACAAATGGGACACATGCATATAACGCATGTGTCACATGTGTTTTCAAATACATGCGTTTCACATGAGTGCATCGCATGTATCACATGTGTTTTCAACACATGCGTGGCAGAAACGTGCGTGTCTCGCATGTGATTCACCTGTTACACATGCGTTTCAAGGTACATACGTGCCACGTATGTGGCATTTTGCCCTAGTATGCAACACACATATTATAAGTACAGATTCAAATGAAAACTCAAACTGTGTTGAAAATACTAGGGTTGATGCTTTTAAGATTCTTATGCAAGGTGCAAATATTATTACAATGTAAAACATGAACTGAACAAAAAGAAGAAGTGTTTAATGAATCTATTGAGGGCTGGGGACAGAGGGTGTTTGCTATCCAAATTTCCTTACACAAAGTCATTGTATGAATAAAAATCCTTCTTATCACTGAAATTTGTGACATACCGCGAAAAGTGTTCTTGGGACACCGCCTATTACTCGTAACCCAAATATTTCATGCCCTTCTAGTAATCTCATAAGATAATGTTGTCATCATTGAGCAGAGGAATATGTCGACTTATATTACTCGAATTAATACGAAAAGTTTTAAATGAAACGAAATTATCGGCGGTTACCGGTAACGGAAATGAACAAAATTCGGAAATAAAAATTTTAAAATAAAAATGATCGAGGCGGGACGATTTCAGAGGGCGGGCGGGGATAAAATCTATCAATTAATTTTATTGGCCTGAAAGAAGATTGATAATTTCTGTGAAAGTAACAGTTTTGATGCAATTATTTCCATGAGAGATTTTTAGCATTAAGTTCATGCAAACTTAAAAGATGAATAATGCTAAAAATACTATTTTAAAAGATTTGCGAAAATCTAATTGTTGAGTCATTCTTATAATTTTTATCTTTAACTTTTCAGGTAAAACAGAGGATTCAAGCAGAAAATTATTTTACATACTGGTACCCTTGGTTGCATAGTCACGATAGTTGTTGTAATTACTGTGTGCTGTAAATGAAAATGTGACAGATTTTCAAAGTTTAGAAGAAAAGGTAAGCTTTTGAGGTATGGAATCTAAAATACTGAGTATCAAATGAATGAAAGGAAATGTGGAAACAGGTAGTAGTATACCATTAGCAAATTTATGTAAAATAGACAATATTAAACACCTTGCTCTGGCATTTTAGCCAATCAACCTTGAATTTCAGATGATGTGAACAATAGCAAGTCACTGTATTGCCTTCAATATTGAGCAAGAAAAACATACTGTTTAGTAAGCTTGAGCAGGTCTAGGAATGACAAAATTTTAAAGAGAAAAGAAATGACCTGATTAATATATCAACATACATACTGGTACTTATATAAATTTTAGTATACTATATCTTCCATTTTATGTATCCGTGGCAACACTCCATGCTTTATTGCCATAACATTTAGCAAAATTGAAGGAGGATCTAGAATTAAGTACAAAGAAAAATTTCAATCTCTTTGAGTTGAAACTTTTCTGAAATAATTGACTTTTGTTATGTACAAATAGACCAATTAAAAACCTATGCTACTGTCTCATTTTTATGAAAAATTGCATACAGATTTTGGCTAAAGTAAAGTTTTTTCATGCACATCACTTGGGACTCTGATGAATATTTATCTCATTGCAATCATACCACATATATTTATTTTTGTCCCCTTGCAACACTGTGTGGCGGACATAGTGCCGGGCATCTGATCTTACTTGTAAACACTCTTTCCTTTACACTTTTTGCTTGACTTTTATGAAATTTATATCTAGGATTATATGAGCACAACTAGAACAAGTTTTAAGAGGCATTAGCTACGAGATATATGAAAAACAAAAATATGATTTGTTTTGTTCAATCATTAATGAAAGTGAAATAGTGAAATTGTTATTCGCTTTTAGCAGTCAGTTTAGTTCAATTGAGTCAAAATAAGCTACGAAACATTGCTGATGAATTATTCACTTGAAAGTGAATAATTCGACCGCATTGAATCCTCATATGACCCCAATTAAACCCAACAGCTAGAGATTGGTTACGCATGTATTAGTCGTGTTCAGCCATTAAAAGGAAAAGAATGTCAACATTGAAAGTGAAACAAAAGTGAACCATTTCGTTGACTGATTCGATCCAGAAACAAAATCATTCTTATACAGGTAAAAACGATGATTAACTTATTTTTTAACCTAGAACATGAAATCAAACAGATCTAGAAAAGTCCAATTTCACGAGTCGCTATCTATTTATATCTATGTTTAATTATATCTGGTTATGTGACCGTTGGCAGTATTGAAGGCCATCTCGATGGTTAAGTAGATGGCGTCTAGACTAAAATACAAACGAAATGCTGATATATATAATTGAGTCTATGCATTGTTAATTGTTTATTTTAGACTAATCATAATTTGGATATACGTTTTAGTATGTTATAAATCAAATATGAGAATTTGAGTCAAATCGATGAACATGAATATGACAGCTAATGCCCTTTAAAAGTAAGTGCAGATCAATTATTTTTAAAGGAGTTATGCGCTTTGTGACCTTATGACTTATATTGAAAATTGCATTGTAAGCACTTTCACATCTTCATATCTTGTAGGATTGTTATGAAATATATTTCTTAGGTTTATATCAGCAATGTCTGGGACAGGCTAAAAATCAGTACTGATTAATTATTTTTACAGGCGTTTTGTCCCTTTGAAATGTAATTGATATTGAACATTGTATTGTTAGCACTCTTACACCTACATTTTTGTTGGATTTTTGGAAAGATTGGAACTGTTGTTACAAGTCTTTCCTAAGGCACCGTCCTCCCTTACAAGAAGTAGCACAGCTTAGCTACTAAATCCACAAAATGTATACACACTGAAATATAGTTCTCTATGATTCTCATGTCTGTGTACATATGCACATATGAACTGTGAAAAATGTTGGTTTTATTTTTGTAGCTGTTCATTCAAGTATGTATGTCTTTAAGGTTTGTTAATGTGCAACCGACTTTTGTCATTTTGATTAGATCAGAGTAATGATACAATACCAGTATGAATGACATCTGTCATGATCACCAAATAATCAGAGACAAGATGGGGCCTTAATTACAAGGCTCCACCTCCTTAAATGCCAATCATATTGACCACATTACTATACAACCTCTGACAGTCTTACATAATTAAACAGACCCTTCATTATACATCCAAATACACAAATGCTTGAACTCATAATTGAATAATAAAATGGATATATTAAAAGTTTGATATATAGAAATGATAGATTTATGCATTGCCTATTACTTTTGATCTACACTACATAAAGGGATTCTGTAAATTATGTCTGAAAGAAAATGATTAATTAAGGATTAACAAGATTTATTTTCAAAAGAAAAGACACAATATGAAATCTAAATGATTTATAAAAAGGTATTCAAGTAAGGTCTATATTTTACTTGATAAATCTGTGCAATAATCATCATGACCATCTGTAATTAATTAATAATGTAGGTTAGTACACTTATCAGTGACTTGCTTGATACAGTAAGTAAAATTTTAAAACTCTTAAACCAAGCAAACCAATATTTTTTAGTTTATTCCTCATCAAATGTCTGTTAACAATTATAGTCATTTGAATACAAGAAGTGTATTTTGCAATTAAGAATGAATTCCTATTTCAATGAAATAAGTTTTTTAATTTATTTATGTTGAAAAGTATATTTTCAATTCCTTTTCTGGAAAATAATAAATTATAAATTGAATAAGAAATTCACTCTTCTTAGAGGAAAAAATAGTATACCTATGTTTCAGCTTAAAAATACCATAAAAACAACCTTTTAGGTTAATTTTTGAGACAATAAAGTTCTGAGCTTCCAGTCTATCTGTTTGTCCCATGTCCTACAAGGATAATTGATAAACTTTATTAGAAGAATCTTTGTATTGTAATTTCTTCTGTTTTTAAAAGAAAAAGCGTTAAAAGTGAAACTGTAACAGGGAACATTATTTGGTTAAGATATACACTGCAATTTCAAAGAAATTGTTGTGCAGATTAAGGGCACACTATCAGTGATTCACATTTAGCTCTTTTATCTAATGAAAAGTGCTTATCCTTCTAAAGACCTGCAGTTAATACAATTGTCAGCAATGGTTCTACATTAATGTTCTTTTTGTACACACCATACCTAAATATGATTTGAACTACTCTTCCAATCTTTGCATGAATGATTTTCATCACTTTGATTAAATATTCCAGTGTCATTGAGTTTTGAACTTAGTAGTAAACATATCACTATACATCATACTTTTGCTATATCACTTTATTCCTATGTAGTATTGCAATATCAGAATCACTGAGCTAAATACATAAGGTTTCCAATTATACTCCAGATACTTATGAAGAAAATAGCTCATAAAAATCATAACCACAGAGTGCAAATCAACAATTTTAACTGAATCCATGCACTACTCCAATTTGGTTAGTACAATCTAAAGAATATGTTTTCTTTTGTTGCCAGCTAACAAGCTAAAGTTTAAAGAATATCGTACTTACAGTCATTAAATGACTTAAGTTACGAAATAGAAATCACTAGCTTACCTCACCTACTTAGACCAGCAGGACTTAACTTGAAATATCAATCCCCATACCACCCCGAACTTAATACATGTGAATATTGCTAGTATATTGATAAAGCAAACATTAAAATCAAACAGTGATATCACTTTTGACCATACAACAACTGCAATATGTGATGCAGTAATAGATGAAATAACTCTTGAAAAATCAGTTGAACATGTCACACTCTGCGTATATTCATTAAAAGTTTCTCCCTGGTTATTGTTGAGTGTTCATTTATGATGAAGTTCTTTTATTCAAGCATATGTTGTTTCAAAATTGTAAAATGTCGTGACAACAAACATTTTATAATAAAAAGTAATTATTTAATTTAAAACTAAGTTTGTGTTAAGCTTAGTCAACACAAGACTCATGCAGAAATTGATATTGGATACATTGTTAAAACATTACCACAACCACAAGTGACTACCACTAGCCTATGACAATGTACAATTTAGAGAATGAAAACAGGTTTTAGGATTAAATTTTGTTTGATTAAAACAATCTACTTTAGACGATTTTATTTGCATTTTCCAGCTTAAAAATGTTGGTACTTATTTCATTTAGATATGTTCTAATTTGTATTCTTTAAATTGAATATTTAGAAATAGAAAATACACATACAATTACAATGGATATATAAAAGACAACAGAATGAACCAGAAAAAAACATGAAAATTAATATTTTATTGACTAAGTTAAAGCTAAGATGGAAACCAACAGGTGATGTACAATTGTTCATGAACTTCATTTCTGTACAGATTCACATGAAATTTATAACATGTTGTTTTCAATTTTTATAGTACTGGGTTGATACCTCTGCTGGTGGACTATAAGTCTCCACGGGTATCATCAGCTCAGTAGTCAGTACTTACTTCAGTACTGACAATTTTCCAATTTCTAGATTGATAATCCGCCCAAAACCTCTACAGTCTACCATATCATCTGTAAAGCGTGGCAAATTTTATTAAAATACCCTGTGTTTTGATTGATTTAATGAGGGACCAAGCTGCATCAAGGATGCGGCAGCCCTATAGTTTTCAATGTTTTAAATCTATTCGTCAGTATTTCCGTCAACAATTTTTGTAAATACAAAACTCCAAAAGTATAGGTAGTTAGGCCAATGAAATTTTGCACAATTAGTCTGCATAATATGTAGATGTATATATTATTAAATTTTGGTGAAATTAGGCTCATTACTTTGGAGAAAATTTTACTGTTGTTAAAAATCAAATATTTTGAAAAATGTCTTCTCTATCCTGGTTCCCGGTACTACGTTCCCGGTATTAGCTAATAGCCATACGCTGTCACGAGGTCCCGGTACGGGGTTATTTTTAAAATTTCAAAATGGACCGGAAGTCGGCATCTGGGAGTCCGCCTCATGTAAACAAAAGCTCTAAATTTTGGACTTAGGAGACAAAAATAAGAAAATGACTTTGCACATTTCTGCAAAAAAGTATTTTCTTTAATTTAAGGTATTAATGATTCAAATTGGGATACAGACGAAAAATGTGCAAACGATTTAATCCAAGCACATCCAACTTGTCTTACAAAAGGGCTTGTTATGTGGGTCAGACTGAATCCGGGTCCGTTCGCGCCCATTCACGTTCGCCCCTTTCACGTTCGCACCCAGGTCCGTTCGCACCCTTTTATTGATTTTGTGTTAAATAATTTTTCAATCGTATTTTGGTTAGTGTATTGCTATAAATATTTTGTTTGTTCATTGTTTTAAAATGAAGTGACTTTGTAAAACGATTTTTGTGTTAATAATTTTTAATCATGTTTTGGTTATTGTATTGCTATAAACAAGTTTGTTTTCATTGTTTCAAAACATGCAAAATAAAGTGACGTTTTTGTGTTGAATATTTTCTTAATCGTGTTTTGGTTAGTGTATTGCTATATTTATTATTATTATTTTTTTTTCATTGTTTCAAAATAAAGTGACTTTCTAAAAGTTTTTGAGTTGAATACTATTTTAATGTTAAGATACCAAACCGCTATTAAACTCAACAACAATAACATTTTGAATCTTAATTGTTTTACTCATACCAAGTTAAATACATGCTAACTACATGCAGAATTTACATAAGTTTAGCTGTGTAAACACCATATATTAACAGTAATCATACATAATTAACATACAATAATTAATCATCAAATCAATTTAAAACAATATTTCATTTTAAAAATAAAAATTGCCCAATTTTTCTTTATTTTGAGATAAACATCTTAAAAACATCTTATAATTCATCAGGTTTTGAATTAAAAAGGGTGCGAACGGACCCAGGGGCGAACGTGTGGGGTGCGAACGTGTAGGGTGCGAACGTGTATTGGTCGCGAACTGACCCGATACCGGTCAGACTAGGTTTAACTGTCAACGCTAACCACTATCCTACAAATTATGCCTGTAGGCTTCATAAATAAGTATTGGACAAGATATAATGCAGAATAAATTGATTTTTTTGCTGAATCATCGAAATAGTCTTATAATATCATGAATACCAGCTACAATGTAAGTGTTGAAGTTTTGAAGCAAAATTATATGTGGGAAATGTGCAAATGAAAACATGAGGACACGCTGTTCATCAGAGGAATTTACACATATGGTCACCTTTGCACCTGAAAATTTACTATGGGTGTAGACAAACTGGTGCATACCTGAAACTGAAAGTTTTAAGGCATGACATGCCCCATATAGGAAAAAATTGTATATCAGTTAGGTTAAATAATGTAAAAAATCTTGACATTTGATGTGCATTTTTTCGCCAATATGCAGAAGAATACAAAATAAACAAACACATGAGTTTCATTTGATATGGTCCACTTTATATATCATGTTATATGTTCCCAGTGAAGTGTGTTTGCAGTCTTCATAAATGAGTTAAATGCACATGTAGTGAACGGTTTCTATTTTATTTTATATGATCCCCAGTTATTTTGAATTATGAAAAATTCATTTGGTCATCTGATGCCATTGAGATCCTTCAGCAGCTGCTTACAGAACTATTTAAAACAAAACAAGAACTGATTAATAATATTCAATAATACAATAATAATAATAATATTATAATCCAGAACACAGGGATTCATGACTAATTTAGATTAGGTTGAAGTGTGTTACATGTACTTGCAAAATTTTATAATTTTATCATTACATTAATATGAGGCAGGCATTTACCTGTGAAAGGGGACGAAGTTTGTATGAATTATTTTTTTTGTAACTTCAAAATCTGTTAAAAAAGAAACGGAAATACCGTCACGTTTCCGATTTTGGTTCTGTTGTTAGGGATTTTACTTGTGACGTTATTTAAGTTATGACGTCATGTTCAATGTAAACAAAGAAACGCGATCAACGGTAACGTTTATTCATATTAAAGACAAAATATTATTAAAAATGAAATTGGTATTGTGTTCCTTTAGTTCCTTTATTGTACTAGACTTCTCAAGGTCTCATGACAACGAGACCGGAAGAAGGAAGTAGATTTCTGCGCAAATGCAGGAATTAAAAAGTTACAAAAAAGTTAACGATTTTGAGTTCATTAGTAAAATGAAAATTTCGGGAAATTTTCCCGATTTTTTTTTTTTTTTTATTGATTTTCTACTGTAATAGGGGACTTTGTCCCTTATTATCCATGGATTATATTTTACTACATTCAATTTGTATTAAACCTTATTTTATAACAATCATACACTGAGTACAAATCATTAATAACCAATTAGTTTGTTATTTTATTTAGATCAAATATTATGTTGTATTATATGTAGACTTTGTTTTGTAATTACAATGATTATTCTGCTCAGTAATTGGCACGGTGATTTGCACAATAAAATATCTTGTATCTGGATATAGACACAATCCCAGATTAAAAGTTGAACTGCAAAGGCTTATTTCTATTTTTCTTTTTTTAAATGTTTTAATTTCTTAATATTGATTTAAAATTCTGAAGAAATTAATTTCACAAGAATCTTTCTGGGAGTTTGAAGGAAATCATTCCACATTTTAATTTGTACCAGAAGCTTTAATCGTACATTTAATAATTAAAATGAATTTCAAAATGTTATCGATTAAAATCACATGTTGACTATGATAATTTAAACAAAGAATTAAGCAATGTAGTGTAACCAGAAGCTTTCTAATTTTACAATCAATTATTACTTAAGCAACCACGTTAAAAGTCTAGATGTCAGCAGTGTATTTCAAATCCGGTATGGATCCAGGATAGTGAAAGCCGGATCTAGCAAACCAACATTTATAGTAATACAATGAAAGACTATGCATTTACCATATATGGAGCTTCTTAAAGGGCGTGACTCCTCACCACAAAAAAATCTGCTTCTGCAAATTTAAATCTATTTATATAGCTGTACGGTTGAGCTTATGTAATACAATCCAAGTTATATACATCTCAATAACTGAAAATCAACTTATATTTTCTACTAAAATACAGCATATTTATAAGAATATAATTCTTAATGAACACATTTATATATTTTTTATACTTTATTTGTTTGGTTGTTTGTTCTAGGTCCCCAAATTTTGTTCATTTAAAATATAGGACAACAGAGTTGGTGTACGTGGGTTCGATTCCACCCTAGGCATTCATTTAAATCAGCTGGTGCAAAGTGGGCAGTTTAGCTTAGTGGCCCCACACTGACTCTGTTGTTCCTATGTAAAAAAAAAAAAAACAGGCAACCAGGTCTCGCTATTTTTATTATCGAAGACAACAAAACCATGGTATAACAGTGAAAATTATATCAAAGATAGCTATGGTATAATTTTAGGTTAGTGAGGTTTATACTTGGGTTGCATTCGCATAGGTTCCATTATACAGCTATAGGAAGTTATGATCATGATGATAACCCAGGAAAATACAATTGACTTTTGATAGGTATATACATGATATACAAGGCATGTTACTCATGTTACTTGGAAGTATGTGGCTAAATCCAGTGAAATTCAAGCTGCTGCCACATTATTTGGATGCAATATAATTATTTGGCTCCCACAGGCTCCTGTATATTTTATGCATCAGTTTAAACCTGATCAAACATTTTCAATGATATACTTTTATCAGGTGCACATTTCAACCCTTTAAATAAATCAACACCTACGGCTATACCAACTTTACCACTGCAAATTAATTTACAATCAGTATGATGTTCTTGCTGGTCAAATACATATATGAGATGCAGGATACAATATGCATACCCAACTAGTTTAGAGATTAAATAATTTAACCAACAGAAAGCATTGTTTCACTTTGCAATACAAAATTAAAAAACAGCTACAACTTTTAAATAATAATGAAAAGACATCCTAAATCCTCCACCTCTTCATGAAAATCAACAATTTAATAAAGTTATGGATTGTAATCATAGTTTTAAACTAAACAAATGTCTTGAAGTTATTGTTTTAAATTATGTAACATTTGCAAAGAAAGAAAAATTGATATGAAAATGGCAGAAGATAATGAATGTAAGCATCATTTAGATAAATCACCAATAAAATTATTTTCAGCAGAAACCAATATGGACCCTTAAGTACAGCTATTTATAAGAACCAGGCAGAGTGTGATATATGAGGGTTTCAGATTTTTTCTACAAATTGCCTGGTAGAAGCAGTAAAT
This sequence comes from Mytilus coruscus, assembly GCA_017311375.1. NCBI lineage: Eukaryota > Metazoa > Mollusca > Bivalvia > Mytilida > Mytilidae > Mytilus > Mytilus coruscus. The sequence continues at coordinate 94,420,630 of CM029604.1, forward strand.
GAATAATACTCAAAAATTAAATTTGAGTGGGAAGATATGAGTGGTTGCCATGGTAACAGACACTCTATTTTTGGTAGTTAAGCGTGGTAAAATCTTTCAAAATCAACTAAATCACTACAATTCAGAGCCTGATTACGAATAGAATCAGAGTTCTCGAAATCTTTTTGCCTGGTGGTCCTTGAAGAAAATATGCAGGTCCTGACTATCATTTCTATTGCAAATTACCAAAATTGTGTTGGTTCTTAACATAAATGTGGTGGTCAAATCCCTAGGACCACCACTTATCGAGAACTCTGATAGAATCAAACTTTTTCATAAATTTTCATATATAACATTGATATAACTTGATTTAAGCTTCATTTCAGTTAAGATTCCATGTCAACCAAATTTATGATTTTTTGTAAAATTTACCAAAAATGCATATTTTCAACTTTTCTGAATTGTGGATTTTGTGAAATTATCGAATTTTGTTGTGTGTTTTTAAGAAAAGTGCAAACGTGTACATAGATATAGGAAGATGTGGTGTGAGTGCCAATGAGACAACTCTCCATCCAAATAACAATTTATAAAGTAAACCATTATAGGTCAATGTACGGCCTTCAACACGGAGCCTTGGCTCACACCGAACAACAAGCTATAAAGGGCCCCAAAAGTACTAGTGTAAAACCATTCAAACGGTAAAACCAACGGTCTAGTATATATAAAAACGAGAAACGAGAAACACGTATAAATTACATAAACAAACGACAACTACTGTACATCAGATTCCTGACTTAGGACAGGTGCAAACATTTGCAGCGGGATTAAACGTTTTAATGGTACCAAACCTTCTCCCTTTTCTGAAACAATAGTATAACATCACAACATAGAAAAACAGACAGCATAGTTAGCATTGTAGTTATAAAGTTTGAATACTTCTTTACCAATTTAAATAAAAAATGCATGGGACTATCTTTAATTTATCACCATAGCAACCCATTTTTTCCTTGGAAACCATGGGAGTTATTATTTGCAGAATATTGCAGTTTAAGAACTTAAATGTCCTTAATTGCTTCATAACCAATAAGAAAATACATATTGTCTCTGAATTGTAGTGATTTAGCTGATTTTTGAAAAATTTTACCACACTTAAATACCAATAAAAATAGAGTGTCTGTTACCATGGCAACCACTCATATTTTCCCACTCAAATTTATTTTTTGAACAGTATTCAATTACTGCTTCTACCAGGCCATTTATAGAAAAAAAAATGAAATCCTCATATATCACATGTATATGGCACTCTGCCTGGTTCTTATAAATAGCTGTACTTCATGTACTTAAATATTCCATCTGAACTTTTTATTTTATTTTAGACAAAAACTATATATATGTAGGGACATAGTCAATTGGCTTGGTTAGCTGGCATTTAAGGTAGCGCCTTCCTCATATTAAACCTCAATTATTACAGTTTTGGGGTTACACTAAAGACCTGAACGTGGACCTGAAAAACCTGAATAGACCTGAACGCATACGACTCAAATTATTCAAATTACAATTACTTCTTTATTTTATGCCCCAATTTCACGGTCCACTGAACATATAAAATGAAAGTGCAGTGGGACAGCCAGGTACTATGGACACATTCTTGTTCAATGATTTTTGTCAAGTTAGAATTTTATTAAATCATTTTGTAAATGTAAAGAACCACACTTTATCAAAAATATTTTTTTCAAATAAAAACAATTATTTGATGCCAAAACCTGGACCTGAACAGAGAAATGAATAGACCTGAACGGATATGAAAATCTATATATGGTCGGACTTATTTAAACTTCAATAACTTTAAGCATTCAATGTATTTTCGAATATATTCTTCAACTTTAGATTTTGTAAACTGAAAAATAAAACATTTTGTTAAAATAAAAATTAAATAATGAAAAATGTTTTGGGAGCTAAAACTGGGAGCTGGGCGGAGAATTAAAATCCTACATGGACCTAGAATTTCACTATTATATTTTTCAAAGAATTCTGAAAATCTAGATTTTGTTTAAGTATGAATTTAATATATTATCAAAACGAATTAAAAAAACATTAACCAAACAATATTATTTTGGTTACAAGACTTAAGCTTGGACTGGAATAAACCTGAAAATACATGTTTGAAGGTTGTACGGTGACCTATAGTTGCTACTTCTTTAAGGTTCTCTGTCATTTGGTCTGTTGTGGAGATTTGTCTCATTTGGATCAAACCACATCTTATTTTTATAATATTTCATCAAAGAAAAACAAATATCAAAACTGACGGGAGATACCAAAGGATAATCAAAACTCACATGTCAAAAACGGAATATTCTAAAGGATTTCAAAACATACAAGTCATTCACGGTTTATTTTTATCAATAGTACCACTTAAGTCGACGCTAGGGGCGGTCTTGACCTTGTTGTAGGGTATGAATGATTCGTTCATTGTTAAAGACCCTACATCAACTGACAAGATGAAGAACAGGAATAAAAGCCCTGTTTATTGATAATTTTCTATGTTTTCTATGTATTGTGTGCGATTTTGTCCCATGTACATTTACTCTATATCCTTTCATTTTCTATAGACATGTGATAACACAATTTATATAAAGTATATGATAGTTTTGTCTCTTTACCAGAATTTAATTTCCCCAAAATGAGATCAATCTAGTTTTATGTCCAAGTCTATAGGATATCTTCCAAGCTCCCCATAAATCATGTAAGAGGGTATTGATGTTTTCAGACCTAATAATAATTTACCATATTTTAGTTGTACCATTTCAATTATCTCATTATTTCCAATACCCAATACTTCACAACCGTACAGTAATATTGGTTTCACCATTTTATCAAACAAGTCCAACTGACTACATATAGAAAGATTATGTAGACGACCTAGTCTTAACACTTCGTAAAGAGCCTAAGTAGCCTTTTCTACATCAAATTGCTTTGTTTTATTAAAATTACCTGTTCTTGATAGAATTATGCCCAAATAGTTAAATTCATCATCGATATCCAGTTTTTTCATTAAAGAAAAATTGAAAATTACATGATGGTCGTCTCGATCCTTGAAAAAACCCGACCTTTGTTTTATCAACATTTACTTTTAGCCTCCATACATCTGTGTAATCTAGAAAACAATCTAATAGTTTTGGAGTTCCGTTGCGGATTCGGCCATCAACACAGTATCATCAGCATACAGAATAATATAAAGTTTTAAAAATATGTCAAGTTTTCTTCAAGCTCTGTTGAGACTGATTTTAGGCCCTCTATATTACAGGTTTGCAAAAAATGAATCAAGATCATTCAAAAATAGAGAAAAAAGAAAAGGCGATAAATTTTAGCCTTGTCTAACCCCGTTATTACATGGGAAAAAATCAGACATGGAATTGTTATATGAAATTCATGACTGTGGCTTAATACCTTGATGCATATTTACAATAACATTATATATACATCCATTCATATTATTCAAAAGCATTTTATACCACAGTGCGTCTCGCCAAATCGTGTCAAACGCTTTTTCAAAGTCGACGAATGCACAAAAGAATTTTTTCTTTTTTAATTTTAAAATTTCAAACAATGAATGAATTACAAATAAATTATCAATTGTTGAATAACCCTTTCTAAAACCACATTGGTTTTCTTTTAAAATCACAAATTCTTCAGAGAAAAGATTTAGTCGCTCGCATAAAATTGCGGTAAAAAGTTTCCCCATACAACTCAAAATGGTAATAGGTCTAAAATTTTTGGGGTCCAACTTGCAACCTTTATTTTTATAAACAGGCTTAATGTAACCAATTAACCAACTATATATCAGGAATAATACCAGTGCGAAATATAACGTTAAATAATTTTTCGTATAATTCAATGAATAAGCCAGATGTCGACTTGATATATTCATTTATTATATGATCATCCCCAAATGCTTTATCATTTTTAAGGTTTTTTATGCCCTTAAGAATTTCGTCTTTTGAAATTATCGTGTTTAAATTTTCATTAAGCCTGTCAACATCATTCGGGTTTAGAGTTGGAATATTTGTATTTTCTTCATCATCTGGGGCGGCGTTCAAGTTTTTGGATGTGCCGTTTTGACCATCTTTTCAGCTTGTTATGCCAGCCCTCTAAATGATTATTTGTTTGGAGGTACTTCTGTTTGGTGGTGGTTCCAGGTTGGTTGTGGGTATCTGCCCTCTATCCATGTCAGAATTACATAGTCGGTTAATTTGGTGCAAGCATCTGTCGGTGGTGCGTTTTCCAAGGCGTGTAACCAGTAGTCTTCAAACGATCTAAGGGTAGTGTTATGCCAGAAAATCGCCTTTTAATTGTAGCCAACAAAGACACAAATCAATAATAAAATTTAACAAGATTTATTATACCCTAGTTTACAAAAGTATTACACAAAAGAAATGTCAACTTAACTGTCAAAATATGAGTCCAATCTTTTATCTTTTCTTTATCCGGAAATCTTCACGGGAATCCACAGAATATTATATCCAATTGGTCACAATCTAGTATGATGTAGTTTGTAAATAAAAGTGTCAATCCAACTGTTGAGAATGTTGATGTCTATCGATGTCTAAGTCTATCTATGTCTATTTCTAAATCTCTATATTCAACTAACTTTTGGGTCTGCATTTAAATACTCAAACGGAAATTTCTAGACAACGCTAGAAATATAAATTACGCATCTTTTGTTATGATCATTCTGGAAACGTTATGTAAGTGAAATAGAAAGTTCTAATCATTCCATGAGTATCAATGAATGTTCCAGTGAATTCTAAACTGCATAGTTGTAACACAATGTGTATAATTTGTACACAATATATAATGTAAACATTCTTAGGCCACACAAAACAAATTAGGCCAACTAAATAGATATGATAGTTACAATATCATAACACCACCTTCTTAGAAAACTTTTCATGAATAATATGTACAAAAATGCATAGTATATACAAAGTGTTTCAATAAGTTCTAGATAAAGCATCTGCTATTACATTATCTTTACCTTTAATATGTTTTACAATAACATCATATTCCTGTAACAATAAACTCCACCTAGTCAATCTCTGGTTCTTGTTTCTCATTTTATGTATGAAGGTGAGAGGATTATGATCAGTATAAACAAGAATAGGATGCACAGTGGGATTTAAATATACATCAAAATGTTGAAGTGCAGACAACAGTGCAAAACACTCTTTTCAATAGTTGAATAATTTTTCTGATGTTTATCTAATTTCTTAGAAAAATATGATATAGGTTTCTCAACATTATCATCTGTTTCCTGATATAAAACAGCTCCAACTCCTACATCGCTTGCATCAACGGCAAGTTTAAATTGTTTTCAAAGTCTGGAGTGATCAGAACTGGATTATTAATTAAAAGTGTTTTGCTATTTTCAAAAGCGTTTTGACAATTTTCACTCCAGATGAATTTAGAATCTTTCCGTAAAAGATGAGTCAATGGTTGAACAACAGTAGCAAATTTTGAACAAAATTTTCTGTAAAATCAATCATGCCTAAATATCTCATAAGTTGTTTTTATTTGTAGGAGGAGGAAATTTAGTAATTGCATCCACTTTAGCCGTAATAGGTTTCACTTGACCTTGGCCAACTGTATGCCTAAATAATCAACAGTGGCCTGGCAAAATTCACTTTTCAAGATTTACAGTAAAATTTGATTGTGACAATCTATCAAAGTATCATATAAATGTGTTAAATGCTCTTCCCAGCTATCACTACTTACAATAAGATCATCAATATAAGCATAACAACAGTCTAAATCTTTTATAACATTATTGATCATTCTTTGAAATGTAGCTGGAGCACTTTTCATGCCAAACGGCATTACAGTATATTGAAATAAGCCATCTGGTGTGACAAAAGCTGATATTTCTCGAGCTCTCTGTGTCAATGGGACTTGCCAGTAACCTTTCAATAAATCAAATTTGCTCACAAATTTTGCTTGCCCAATATTATCAATGCAATCGTCTATCCTTGGAATCGGATAGGAATCAGATTTTGAAACAGAATTCACTTTTCTGAAATCAGTTACGAAACGAAAGGTTTTATCTGGTTTGGGCACAAGCAGACAAGGAGAGCTCCATTCGCTGTTACTCGGCTCAATAATATCATTGTCAAGCATATATTTAATTTCTGTTCTCATAAATTCAAGTTTGAGTGGATTGAGCCGGTAAGGATGTTGCTAATTGGAGAAGCATCACCAACATCGACATCATGACAAAAAGCAGTGGTTTTGTTTGGCACATCTGGAAAAAGATTTCTGTTTCAAAATCTGATTCTATCCGATTCAAGGATAGACGATTGCATTGATAATATTGGGCAAGCAAAATTTGTGAGCAAATTTGATTTATTGAAAGGTTACTGGCAAGTTCCATTGACACAGAGAGCTCGAGAAATATCAGCTTTTGTCACACCAGATGGCTTATTTCAATATACTGTAATGCCGTTTGGCATGAAAAGTGCTCAGCTACATTTCAAAGAATGATCAATAATGTTATAAAGATTTAGACTGTTGTTATGCTTATATTGATGATCTTATTGTAAGTAGTGATAGCTGGGAAGAGCATTTAACACATTTATATGATACTTTGATAGATTGTCACAATCAAATTTTACTGTAAATCTTGGAAAAGTGAATTTTGCCAGGCCACTGTTGATTATTTAGGGCATACAGTTGGCCAGGGTCAAGTGAAACCTATTACGGCTAAAGTGGATGCAATTACTAAATTTCCTCCTCCTACAAATAAAAAACAACTTATGAGATATTTAGGCATGATTGGATTTTACAGAAAATTTTGTTCAAATTTTGCTACTGTTGTTCAACCATTGACTCATCTTTTACAGACAGATTCTAAATTCATCTGGAGTGAAAATTGTCAAAACGCTTTTGAAAATAGCAAAACACTTTTAATTAATAATCCAGTTCTGATCACTCCAGACTTTGAAAAACAATTTAAACTTGCCGTTGATGCAAGCGATGTAGGAGTTGGAGCTGTTTTATATCAGGAAACAGATGATAATGTTGAGAAACCTATATCATATTTTTCTAAGAAATTAGATAAACATCAGAAAAATTATTCAACTATTGAAAAAGAGTGTTTTGCACTGTTGTCTGCACTTCAACATTTTGATGTATATTTAAATCCACTGTGCATCCTATTCTTGTTTATACTGATCATAATCCTCTCACCTTCATACATAAAATGAGAAACAAGAACCAGAGATTGACTAGGTGGAGTTTATTGTTACAGGAATATGATGTTATTGTAAAACATATTAAAGGTAAAGATAATGTAATAGCAGATGCTTTATCTAGAACTTATTGAAACACTTTGTATATACTATGCATTTTGTACATATTATTCATGAAAAGTTTTGTTACACTCAAACTTTTTAAGGGGAGGTGTTATGATATTGTAACTATCATATCTATTTAGTTGGCCTAATTTGTTTTGTGTGGCCTAAGAATGTTTACATTATATATTGTGTACAAATTATACACATTGTGTTACAACTATGCAGTTTAGAATTCACTGGAACATTCATTGATACTCATGGAATGATTAGAACTTTCTATTTCACTTACATAACGTTTCCAGAATGATCATAACAAAGATGCGTAATTTATATTTCTAGCGTTGTCTAGAAATTTCCGTTTGAGTATTTAAATGCAGACCCAAAAGTTAGTTGAATATAGAGATTTAGAAATAGACATAGATAGACTTAGACATCGATGACATCAACATTCTCAACAGTTGGATTGACACTTTTATTTACAAACTACATCATACTAGATTGTGACCAATTGGATATAATATTCTGTGGATTCCGTGAAGATTTCCGGATAAAGAAAAGATAAAGATTGGACTCATATTTTGACAGTTAAGTTGACATTTCTTTTGTGTAATACTTTTTGTAAACTAGGGTATAATAAATCTTGTTAAATTTTATTATTGATTTGTGTCTTTTGTTGGCTACAATTAAAGGCGATTTTCTGGCATAACACTACCCTTAGATCGTTTGGAAGACTACTGGTTACACGCCTTGGAAAACGCACCACCGACAGATGCTTGCACCAAATTAACCGACTATGTAATTCTGACATGGATAGAGGGCAGATACCCACAACCAACCTGAAACCACCACCAAAAGAAGGACCCGGAACAAATAATCATTTAGAGGGCTGGCATAACAAGCTGAAAAGAGGGTCAAAACGGCACATCCAGAAACTTGAACGCCGCCCCAGATGATGAAGAAAATACAAATATTCAACTCTAAACCCGAATGATGTTGACAGGCTTAATGAAAATTTAAACACGATAATTTCAAAGACGAAATTCTTAAGGGCATAAAAAAAAAAATGATAAAGCATTTGGGGATGATCATATAATAAATGAATATATCAAGTCGACATCTGGCTTATTCATTGAATTATACGAAAATTATTTAACATTATATTTCGCACTGGTATTATTCCTGATATATAGTTGGTTAATTGGTTACATTAAGCCTGTTTATAAAAATAAAGGTTGCAAGTTGGACCCCAAAAATTTTAGACCTATTACCATTTTGAGTTGTATGGGAAACTTTTACCGCAATTTTATGCGAGCGACTAAATCTTTTCTCGGAAGAATTTGTGATTTTAAAAGAAAACCAATGTGGTTTTAGAAAGGGTTATTCAACAATTGATAATTTATTTGTAATTCATTCATTGTTTGAAATTTTAAAATTAAAAAAGAAAAAATTCTTTTGTGCATTCGTCGACTTTGAAAAAGCGTTTGACACGATTTGGCGAGACGCACTGTGGTATAAAATGCTTTTGAATAATATGAATGGATGTATATATATAATGTTATTTGTAAATATGCATCAAGGAATCAAGCCACAGTCATGAATTTCATATAACAATTCCATGTCTGATTTTTCCCATGTAATAACAGGGTTAAACAAGGCTAAAATTTATCGCCTTTTCTTTTTCTCTATTTTGAATGATCTTAATTCATTTTTGCAAACCTGTAATAAAGAGGGCCTAAAATCAGTCTCAACAGAGCTTGAAGAAAACTTGACATATTTTAAAACTTTTATTATTCTGTATGCTGATGATACTGTGTTGATGGCCGAATCCGCAACGGAACTCAAAACTATTAGATTGTTTTCTAGATTACACAGATGTATGGAGGCTAAAAGTAAATGTTGATAAAACAAAGGTCGGGTTTTTTCAAGGATCGAGACGACCATCATGTAATTTTCAATTTTCTTTAATGAAAAAACTGGATATCGATGATGAATTTAACTATTTGGGCATAATTCTATCAAGAACAGGTAATTTTAATAAAACAAAGCAATTTGATGTAGAAAAGGCTACTTAGGCTCTTTACGAAGTGTTAAGACTAGGTCGTCTACATAATCTTTCTATATGTAGTCAGTTGGACTTGTTTGATAAAATGGTGAAACCAATATTACTGTACGGTTGTGAAGTATTGGGTATTGGAAATAATGAGATAATTGAAATGGTACAACTAAAATATGGTAAATTATTATTAGGTCTGAAAACATCAATACCCTCTTACATGATTTATGGGGAGCTTGGAAGATATCCTATAGACTTGGACATAAAACTAGATTGATCTCATTTTGGGGAAATTAAATTCTGGTAAAGAGACAAAACTATCATATACTTTATATAAATTGTGTTATCACATGTCTATAGAAAATGAAAGGATATAGAGTAAATGTACATGGGACAAAATCGCACACAATACATAGAAAACATAGAAAATTATCAATGAACAGGGCTTTTATTCCTGTTCTTCATCTTGTCAGTTGATGTAGGGTCTTTAACAATGAACGAATCATTCATACCCTACAACAAGGTCAAGACCGCCCTAGCGTCGACTTAAGTGGTACTATTGATAAAAATAAACCGTGAATGACTTGTATGTTTTGAAATCCTTTAGAATATTCCGTTTTTGACATGTGAGTTTTGATTATCCTTTGGTATCTCCGTCAGTTTTGATATTTGTTTTCTTTTGATGAAATATTATAAAAAATAAGATGTGGTTTGATCCAAATGAGACAAATCTCCACAACAGACCAAATGACAGAGAACCTTAAAGTAGCAACTATAGGTCACCGTACAACCTTCAAACATGTATTTTCAGGTTTATTCCAGTCCAAGCTTAAGTCTTGTAACCAAAATAATATTGTTTGGTTAATGTTTTTTTAATTCGTTTTGATAATATATTAAATTCATACTTAAACAAAATCTAGATTTTCAGAATTCTTTGAAAAATATAATAGTGAAATTCTAGGTCCATGTAGGATTTTAATTCTCCGCCCAGCTCCCAGTTTTAGCTCCCAAAACATTTTCATTATTTAATTTTTATTTTAACAAAATGTTTTATTTTTCAGTTTACAAAATCTAAAGTTGAAGAATATATTCGAAAATACATTGAATGCTTAAAGTTATTGAAGTTTAAATAAGTCCGACCATATATAGATTTTCATATCCGTTCAGGTCTATTCATTTCTCTGTTCAGGTCCAGGTTTTGGCATCAAATAATTGTTTTTATTTGAAAAAAATATTTTGATAAAGTGTGGTTCTTTACATTTACAAAATGATTTAATAAAATTCTAACTTGACAAAAATCATTGAACAAGAATGTGTCCATAGTACCTGGCTGTCCCACTGCACTATCATTTTATATGTTCAGTGGACCGTGAAATTGGGGCATAAAATAAAGTAATTGTAATTTGAATAATATGAGTCGTATGCGTTCAGGTCTATTCAGGTTTTCAGGTCCACGTTCAGGTCTTTACTGTAACCCCAAAACTGTAATAATTGAGGTTTAATATGAGGAAGGCGCTACCTTAAATGCCAGCTAACCAAGCCAATTGACTATGTCCCTACATATATATAGTTTTGTCTAAAATAAAATAAAAGTTCAGATGGAATATTTAAGGACATGAAGTACAGCTATTTATAAGAACCAGGCAGAGTGCCATATACATGTGATATATGAGGATTTCATTTTTTTTTCTATAAATGGCCTGGTAGAAGCAGTAATTGAATACTGTTCAAAAAATAAATTTGAGTGGGAAAATATGAGTGGTTGCCATGGTAACAGACACTCTATTTTTTGGTATTTAAGCGTGGTAAAATCTTTCAAAAATCAGCTAAATCACTACAATTCAGAGACAATATGTATTTTCTTATCGGTTATGAAGCAATTAAGGACATTTAAGTTCTTAAACTGCAATATTCTGCAAATAATAACTCCCATGGTTTCCAAGGAAAAAATGGGTTGCTATGGTGATAAATTAAAGATAGTCCCATGCATTTTTTATTTAAATTGGTAAAGAAGTATTCAAACTTTATAACTACAATGCTAACTATGCTGTCTGTTTTTCTATGTTGTGATGTTATACTATTGTTTCAGAAAAGGGAGAAGGTTTGGTACCATTAAAACGTTTAATCCCGCTGCAAATGTTTGCACCTGTCCTAAGTCAGGAATCTGATGTACAGTAGTTGTCGTTTGTTTATGTAATTTATACGTGTTTCTCGTTTCTCGTTTTTATATATACTAGACCGTTGGTTTTACCGTTTGAATGGTTTTACACTAGTACTTTTGGGGCCCTTTATAGCTTGTTGTTCGGTGTGAGCCAAGGCTCCGTGTTGAAGGCCGTACATTGACCTATAATGGTTTACTTTTATAAATTGTTATTTGGATGGAGAGTTGTCTCATTGGCACTCACACCACATCTTCCTATATCTATGTACACGTTTGCACTTTTCTTAAAACACACAACAAAATTCGATAATTTCACAAAATCCACAATTCAGAAAAGTTGAAAATATGCATTTTTGGTAAATTTTACAAAAATCATAAATTTGGTTGACATGGAATCTTAACTGAAATGAAGCTTAAATCAAGTTATATCAATGTTATATATGAAAATTTATGAAAAAGTTTGATTCTATCAGAGTTCTCGATAAGTGGTGGTCCTAGGGATTTGACCACCACATTTATGTTAAGAACCAACACAATTTTGGTAATTTGCAATAGAAATGATAGTCAGGACCTGCATATTTTCTTCAAGGACCACCAGGCAAAAAGATTTCGAGAACTCTGATTCTATTCGTAATCAGGCTCTGAATTGTAGTGATTTAGTTGATTTTGAAAGATTTTACCACGCTTAACTACCAAAAATAGAGTGTCTGTTACCATGGCAACCACTCATATCTTCCCACTCAAATTTAATTTTGAGTATTATTCATTTACTGCTTCTACCAGGCAATTTGTAGGAAAAATATGAAATCCTCATATATCACACTCTGTCTGGTTCTTATAAATAGCTGTACTTAAGGGTCCATATTGTTTTCTGCTGAAAATAATTTTATTGGTGATTTATCTAAATGATGCTTACATTCATTATCTTCTGCCATTTTCATATCAATTTTCTTTCTTTGCAAATGTTACATAATTTAAAACAATAACTTCAAGACATTTGTTTAGTTTAAAAACTATGATTACAATCCATAACTTTATTAAATTGTTGATTTTCATGAAGAGGTGGAGGATTTAGGATGTCTTTTCATTATTATTTAAAAGTTGTAGCTGTTTTTTAATTTTGTATTGCAAAGTGAAACAATGCTTTCTGTTGGTTAAATTATTTAATCTCTCTAAACTAGTTGGGTATGCATATTGTATCCTGCATCTCATATATGTATTTGACCAGCAAGAACATCATACTGATTGTAAATTAATTTGCAGTGGTAAAGTTGGTATAGCCGTAGGTGTTGATTTATTTAAAGGGTTGAAATGTGCACCTGATAAAAGTATATCATTGAAAATGTTTGATCAGGTTTAAACTGATGCATAAAATATACAGGAGCCTGTGGGAGCCAAATAATTATATTGCATCCAAATAATGTGGCAGCAGCTTGAATTTCACTGGATTTAGCCACATACTTCCAAGTAACATGAGTAACATGCCTTGTATATCATGTATATACCTATCAAAAGTCAATTGTATTTTCCTGGGTTATCATCATGATCATAACTTCCTATAGCTGTATAATGGAACCTATGCGAATGCAACCCAAGTATAAACCTCACTAACCTAAAATTATACCATAGCTATCTTTGATATAATTTTCACTGTTATACCATGGTTTTGTTGTCTTCGATAATAAAAATAGCGAGACCTGGTTGCCTGTTTTTTTTTTTTTACATAGGAACAACAGAGTCAGTGTGGGGCCACTAAGCTAAACTGCCCACTTTGCACCAGCTGATTTAAATGAATGCCTAGGGTGGGAATCGAACCCACGTACACCAACTCTGTTGTCCTATATTTTAAATGAACAAAATTTGGGGACCTAGAACAAACAACCAAACAAATAAAGTATACAAAATATATAAATGTGTTCATTAAAATTATATTCTTATAAATATGCTGTATTTTAGTAGAAAATATAAGTTGATTTTCAGTTATTGAGATGTATATAACTTGGATTGTATTACATAAGCTCAACCGTACAGCTACATAAATAGATTTAAATTTGCTGAAGCAGATTTTTTTTGTGGTGAGGAGTCACGCCCCTTTTAAGAAGCTCCATATATGGTAAATGCATAGTCTTTCATTGTATTACTATAAATGTTGGTTTGCTAGATCCGGCTTTCACTATCCTGGATCCATACCGGATTTGAAATACACTGCTGACATCTAGACTTTTAACGTGGTTGCTTAAGTAATAATTGGATTGTAAAATTAAAAGCTTCTGGTTACACTACATTAAGCTTAATTCTTTGTTTAAATTATCATAGTCAACATGTGATTTTAATCGATAACATTTTGAAATTCATTTTAATTATTAAATGTACGATTAAAGCTTCTGGTACAAATTAAAATGTGGAATGATTTCCTTCAAACTCCCAGAAAGATTCTTGTGAAATTAATTTCTTCAAATTTTAAATCAATATTAAGAAATTAAAACATTTAAAAAAAGAAAAAAGAAATAAGCCTTTGCAGTTCAACTTTTAATCTGGGATTGTGTCTATATCCAGATACAAGATATTTTATTGTGCAAATCACCGCGCCAATTACTGAGCAGAATAATCATTGTAATTACAAAACAAAGTCTACATATAATACAACATAATATTTGATCTAAATAAAATAACAAACTAATTGGTTATTAATGATTTGTACTCAGTGTATGATTGTTATAAAATAAGGTTTAATACAAATTGAATGTAGTAAAATATAATCCATGGATAATAAGGGACAAAGTCCCTATTACAGTAGAAAAATCAATAAAAAAAAAAAAAAAAAAGGAAAATTTCCGAAATTTTCATTTACTAATGAACTCAAAATCGTTAACTTTTTTGTAACTTTTTAATTCCTGCATTTGCGCAGAAATCTACTTCCTTCTTCCGGTCTCGTTGTCATGAGACCTTGAGAAGTCTAGTACAATAAAGGAACTAAAGGAACACAATACCAATTTCATTTTAATAATATTTTGTCTTTAATATGAATAAACGTTACCGTTGATCGCGTTTCTTTGTTTACATTGAACATGACGTCATAACTTAAATAACGTCACAAGTAAAATCCCTAACAACAGAACCAAAATCGGAAACGTGACGGTATTTCCGTTTCTTTTTAACAGATTTTGAAGTTACAAAAAATAATTCATACAAACTTCGTCCCCTTTCACAGGTAAATGCCTGCCTCATATTAATGTAATGATAAAATTATAAAATTTTGCAAGTACATGTAACACACTTCAACCTAATCTAAATTAGTCATGAATCCTGTGTTCTGGATTATAATATTATTATTATTATTGTATTATTGAATATTATTAATCAGTTCTTGTTTTGTTTTAAATAGTTCTGTAAGCAGCTGCTGAAGGATCTCAATGGCATCAGATGACCAAATGAATTTTCATAATTCAAAATAACTGGGGATCATATAAAATAAAATAGAAACCGTTCACTACATGTTCATATAACTCATTTATGAAGACTGCAAACGCACTTACTATATACATAATATAGAGTGGACTATATCAAATGAAACTCAGGTGTTTGTTTATTTTACATTCTTCTGCATATTGGTTGAAAAAATGCACATCAAATTGGAATGTCAAGTTTTTTTTTTACATTATTTAACCTAACAGATATACAACTTTTCCCTATATGGGCATGTCATGCCGTAAAACTTTCAGTTTCAGGTATACACCAGTTTGTCTACACCCATAGTAAATTTTCAGGTGCAAAAGTGACCATAAATTCCCTCTGATGAACAGCTTGTCCTCATGTTTTTCATTTGTATAAGTATAATATGGACATTTCCCCACATATAATTTTGCTTCAAAACTTCAACACTTACATTGTAGCTGGTATTCATGATATTATAAGACTATTTCGATGATTCAGCAAAAAAAATCAATTTATTCTGCATTATATCTTGTCCAATACTTATTTATGAAGCCTACAGGCATAATTTGTAGGATAGTGGTTAGCGTTGACAGTTAAACCTAGTCTGACCGGTATCGGGTCAGTTCGCGCCCAATACACGTTCGCCCCTGGGTCCGTTCGCACCCTTTTTAATTCAAAACCTGATGAATTATAAGATGTTTTTAAGATGTTTATCTCAAAATAAAGAAAAATTGGGCAATTTTTATTTTTAAAATGAAATATTGTTTTAAATTGATTTGATGATTAATTATTGTATGTTAATTATGTATGATTACTGTTAATATATGGTGTTTACACAGCTAAACTTATGTAAATTCTGCATGTAGTTAGCATGTATTTAACTTGGTATGAGTAAAACAATTAAGATTCAAAATGTTATTGTTGTTGAGTTTAATAGCGGTTTGGTATCTTAACATTAAAATAGTATTCAACTCAAAAAACTTTTAGAAAGTCACTTTATTTTGAAACAATGAAAAAAAAAAATAATAATAATAAATATAGCAATACACTAACAAAACACGATTAAGAAAATATTCAACACAAAAACGTCACTTTATTTTGCATGTTTTGAAACAATGAAAAAACAAACTTGTTTATAGCAATACAATAACCAAAACATGATTAAAAATTATTAACACAAAAATCGTTTTACAAAGTCACTTCATTTTAAAACAATGAACAAACAAAATATTTATAGCAATACACTAACAAAATACGATTGAAAAATTATTTAACACAAAATCAATAAAAGGGTGCGAACGGACCCGGGGTGCGAACGTGAAAGGGGGCGAACGTGAATGGGCGCGAACGGACCCGGATTCAGTCTGACCCACATAACAAGCCCTTTTGTAAGACAAGTTGGATGTGCTTGGATTAAATCGTTTGCACATTTTCGTCTGTATCCCAATTTGAATCATTAATACCTTAAATTAAAGAAAATACTTTTTGCAGAAATGTGCAAAGTCATTTTCTTATTTTTGTCTCCTAAGTCCAAAATTTAGAGCTTTTGTTTACATGAGGCGGACTCCCAGATGCCGACTTCCGGTCCATTTGAAATTTTAAAAATAACCCCGTACCGGGACCTCGTGACAGCGTATGGCTATTAGCTAATACCGGGAACGTAGTACCGGGAACCAGGATAGAAGACATTTCTCAAAATATTTGATTTTTAACAACAGTAAAATTTTCTCCAAAGTAATGAGCCTAATTTCACCAAAATTTAATAATATATACATCTACATATTATGCAGACTAATTGTGCAAAATTTCATTGGCCTAACTACCTATACTTTTGGAGTTTTGTATTTACAAAAATTGTTGACGGAAATACTGACGAATAGATTTAAAACATTGAAAACTATAGGGCTGCCGCATCCTTGATGCAGCTTGGTCCCTCATTAAATCAATCAAAACACAGGGTATTTTAATAAAATTTGCCACGCTTTACAGATGATATGGTAGACTGTAGAGGTTTTGGGCGGATTATCAATCTAGAAATTGGAAAATTGTCAGTACTGAAGTAAGTACTGACTACTGAGCTGATGATACCCGTGGAGACTTATAGTCCACCAGCAGAGGTATCAACCCAGTACTATAAAATTGAAAACAACATGTTATAAATTTCATGTGAATCTGTACAGAAATGAAGTTCATGAACAATTGTACATCACCTGTTGGTTTCCATCTTAGCTTTAACTTAGTCAATAAAATATTAATTTTCATGTTTTTTCTGGTTCATTCTGTTGTCTTTTATATATCCATTGTAATTGTATGTGTATTTTCTATTTCTAAATATTCAATTTAAAGAATACAAATTAGAACATATCTAAATGAAATAAGTACCAACATTTTTAAGCTGGAAAATGCAAATAAAATCGTCTAAAGTAGATTGTTTTAATCAAACAAAATTTAATCCTAAAACCTGTTTTCATTCTCTAAATTGTACATTGTCATAGGCTAGTGGTAGTCACTTGTGGTTGTGGTAATGTTTTAACAATGTATCCAATATCAATTTCTGCATGAGTCTTGTGTTGACTAAGCTTAACACAAACTTAGTTTTAAATTAAATAATTACTTTTTATTATAAAATGTTTGTTGTCACGACATTTTACAATTTTGAAACAACATATGCTTGAATAAAAGAACTTCATCATAAATGAACACTCAACAATAACCAGGGAGAAACTTTTAATGAATATACGCAGAGTGTGACATGTTCAACTGATTTTTCAAGAGTTATTTCATCTATTACTGCATCACATATTGCAGTTGTTGTATGGTCAAAAGTGATATCACTGTTTGATTTTAATGTTTGCTTTATCAATATACTAGCAATATTCACATGTATTAAGTTCGGGGTGGTATGGGGATTGATATTTCAAGTTAAGTCCTGCTGGTCTAAGTAGGTGAGGTAAGCTAGTGATTTCTATTTCGTAACTTAAGTCATTTAATGACTGTAAGTACGATATTCTTTAAACTTTAGCTTGTTAGCTGGCAACAAAAGAAAACATATTCTTTAGATTGTACTAACCAAATTGGAGTAGTGCATGGATTCAGTTAAAATTGTTGATTTGCACTCTGTGGTTATGATTTTTATGAGCTATTTTCTTCATAAGTATCTGGAGTATAATTGGAAACCTTATGTATTTAGCTCAGTGATTCTGATATTGCAATACTACATAGGAATAAAGTGATATAGCAAAAGTATGATGTATAGTGATATGTTTACTACTAAGTTCAAAACTCAATGACACTGGAATATTTAATCAAAGTGATGAAAATCATTCATGCAAAGATTGGAAGAGTAGTTCAAATCATATTTAGGTATGGTGTGTACAAAAAGAACATTAATGTAGAACCATTGCTGACAATTGTATTAACTGCAGGTCTTTAGAAGGATAAGCACTTTTCATTAGATAAAAGAGCTAAATGTGAATCACTGATAGTGTGCCCTTAATCTGCACAACAATTTCTTTGAAATTGCAGTGTATATCTTAACCAAATAATGTTCCCTGTTACAGTTTCACTTTTAACGCTTTTCTTTTAAAACAGAAGAAATTACAATACAAAGATTCTTCTAATAAAGTTTATCAATTATCCTTGTAGGACATGGGACAAACAGATAGACTGGAAGCTCAGAACTTTATTGTCTCAAAAATTAACCTAAAAGGTTGTTTTTATGGTATTTTTAAGCTGAAACATAGGTATACTATTTTTTCCTCTAAGAAGAGTGAATTTCTTATTCAATTTATAATTTATTATTTTCCAGAAAAGGAATTGAAAATATACTTTTCAACATAAATAAATTAAAAAAACTTATTTCATTGAAATAGAATTCATTCTTAATTGCAAAATACACTTCTTGTATTCAAATGACTATAATTGTTAACAGACATTTGATGAGGAATAAACTAAAAAATATTGGTTTGCTTGGTTTAAGAGTTTTAAAATTTTACTTACTGTATCAAGCAAGTCACTGATAAGTGTACTAACCTACATTATTAATTAATTACAGATGGTCATGATGATTATTGCACAGATTTATCAAGTAAAATATAGACCTTACTTGAATACCTTTTTATAAATCATTTAGATTTCATATTGTGTCTTTTCTTTTGAAAAATAAATCTTGTTAATCCTTAATTAATCATTTTTCTTTCAGACATAATTTACAGAATCCCTTTATGTAGTGTAGATCAAAAGTAATAGGCAATGCATAAATCTATCATTTCTATATATCAAACTTTTAATATATCCATTTTATTATTCAATTATGAGTTCAAGCATTTGTGTATTTGGATGTATAATGAAGGGTCTGTTTAATTATGTAAGACTGTCAGAGGTTGTATAGTAATGTGGTCAATATGATTGGCATTTAAGGAGGTGGAGCCTTGTAATTAAGGCCCCATCTTGTCTCTGATTATTTGGTGATCATGACAGATGTCATTCATACTGGTATTGTATCATTACTCTGATCTAATCAAAATGACAAAAGTCGGTTGCACATTAACAAACCTTAAAGACATACATACTTGAATGAACAGCTACAAAATAAAACCAACATTTTCACAGTTCATATGTGCATATGTACACAGACATGAGAATCATAGAGAACTATATTTCAGTGTGTATACATTTTGTGGATTTAGTAGCTAAGCTGTGCTACTTCTTGTAAGGGAGGACGGTGCCTTAGGAAAGACTTGTAACAACAGTTCCAATCTTTCCAAAATCCAACAAAAATGTAGGTGTAAGAGTGCTAACAATACAATGTTCAATATCAATTACATTTCAAAGGGACAAAACGCCTGTAAAAATAATTAATCAGTACTGATTTTTAGCCTGTCCCAGACATTGCTGATATAAACCTAAGAAATATATTTCATAACAATCCTACAAGATATGAAGATGTGAAAGTGCTTACAATGCAATTTTCAATATAAGTCATAAGGTCACAAAGCGCATAACTCCTTTAAAAATAATTGATCTGCACTTACTTTTAAAGGGCATTAGCTGTCATATTCATGTTCATCGATTTGACTCAAATTCTCATATTTGATTTATAACATACTAAAACGTATATCCAAATTATGATTAGTCTAAAATAAACAATTAACAATGCATAGACTCAATTATATATATCAGCATTTCGTTTGTATTTTAGTCTAGACGCCATCTACTTAACCATCGAGATGGCCTTCAATACTGCCAACGGTCACATAACCAGATATAATTAAACATAGATATAAATAGATAGCGACTCGTGAAATTGGACTTTTCTAGATCTGTTTGATTTCATGTTCTAGGTTAAAAAATAAGTTAATCATCGTTTTTACCTGTATAAGAATGATTTTGTTTCTGGATCGAATCAGTCAACGAAATGGTTCACTTTTGTTTCACTTTCAATGTTGACATTCTTTTCCTTTTAATGGCTGAACACGACTAATACATGCGTAACCAATCTCTAGCTGTTGGGTTTAATTGGGGTCATATGAGGATTCAATGCGGTCGAATTATTCACTTTCAAGTGAATAATTCATCAACAATGTTTCGTAGCTTATTTTGACTCAATTGAACTAAACTGACTGCTAAAAGCGAATAACAATTTCACTATTTCACTTTCATTAATGATTGAACAAAAACAAATCATATTTTGTTTTTCATATATCTCGTAGCTAATGCCTCTTAAAACTTGTTCTAGTTGTGCTCATATAATCCTAGATATAAATTTCATAAAAGTCAAGCAAAAAGTGTAAAGGAAAGAGTGTTTACAAGTAAGATCAGATGCCCGGCACTATGTCCGCCACACAGTGTTGCAAGGGGACAAAAATAAATATATGTGGTATGATTGCAATGAGATAAATATTCATCAGAGTCCCAAGTGATGTGCATGAAAAAACTTTACTTTAGCCAAAATCTGTATGCAATTTTCATAAAAATGAGACAGTAGCATAGGTTTTTAATTGGTCTATTTGTACATAACAAAAGTCAATTATTTCAGAAAAGTTTCAACTCAAAGAGATTGAAATTTTTCTTTGTATAATTCTAGATCCTCCTTCAATTTTGCTAAATGTTATGGCAATAAAGCATGGAGTGTTGCCACGGATACATAAAATGGAAGATATAGTATACTAAAATTTATATAAGTACCAGTATGTATGTTGATATATTAATCAGGTCATTTCTTTTCTCTTTTAAAATTTTGTCATTCCTAGACCTGCTCAAGCTTACTAAACAGTATGTTTTCTTGCTCAATATTGAAGGCAATACAGTGACTTGCTATTGTTCACATCATCTGAAATTCAAGGTTGATTGGCTAAAATGCCAGAGCAAGGTGTTTAATATTGTCTATTTTACATAAATTTGCTAATGGTATACTACTACCTGTTTCCACATTTCCTTTCATTCATTTGATACTCAGTATTTTAGATTCCATACCTCAAAAGCTTACCTTTTCTTCTAAACTTTGAAAATCTGTCACATTTTCATTTACAGCACACAGTAATTACAACAACTATCGTGACTATGCAACCAAGGGTACCAGTATGTAAAATAATTTTCTGCTTGAATCCTCTGTTTTACCTGAAAAGTTAAAGATAAAAATTATAAGAATGACTCAACAATTAGATTTTCGCAAATCTTTTAAAATAGTATTTTTAGCATTATTCATCTTTTAAGTTTGCATGAACTTAATGCTAAAATCTCTCATGGAAATAATTGCATCAAAACTGTTACTTTCACAGAAATTATCAATCTTCTTTCAGGCCAATAAAATTGATTGATAGATTTTATCCCCGCCCGCCCTCTGAAATCGTCCCGCCTCGATCATTTTTATTTTAAAATTTTTTATTTTCGAATTTTGTTCATTTCCGTTACCGGTAACCGCCGATAATTTCGTTTCATTTAAAACTTTTCGTATTAATTCGAGTAATATAAGTCGACATATTCCTCTGCTCAATGATGACAACATTATCTTATGAGATTACTAGAAGGGCATGAAATATTTGGGTTACGAGTAATAGGCGGTGTCCCAAGAACACTTTTCGCGGTATGTCACAAATTTCAGTGATAAGAAGGATTTTTATTCATACAATGACTTTGTGTAAGGAAATTTGGATAGCAAACACCCTCTGTCCCCAGCCCTCAATAGATTCATTAAACACTTCTTCTTTTTGTTCAGTTCATGTTTTACATTGTAATAATATTTGCACCTTGCATAAGAATCTTAAAAGCATCAACCTAGTATTTTCAACACAGTTTGAGTTTTCATTTGAATCTGTACTTATAATATGTGTGTTGCATACTAGGGCAAAAATGCCACACATGTGTCACGCATGAACCTTGAAACGCATGTGACACAGGTGTATCACATATGTGACACGAACGTTTCCTGCCACGCATGTGTTGAAAACACATGTGATACATGCGATGCACTCATGTGAAATGCATGGATTTGAAAATACATGTGACGCATGCGTTATATGCATGTGTCCCATTTGTAAACTTACATTATTTTAAGTCTGAAATTTTTCACATGAATGTTTTTGTGAAATGTACATGCATGTGAATCACACGTGTCTGAAAATACGCATGTGCCATGCATGTGTTTGAAAACACATGTGACACATTCGATACACATATGTGAAATGCATATATTTGTAGTACAGGCGTTCCATGCTTACATTGTTATAAGGGTATACATAAGGGTAATGTGCTAAAATATACTGTTTTTAAAGCATACAATTCGGTTGAAGTAAGGCTATAGTTACATTTAGCACACTCTTGTTGCTGGATATCAATATAAAACTGAAAAAGACATCAGGTAATGTAAAGACAGGGCAAATAAACCAAATGCAACATGCATGCAAAACAGACACAGTTTGAAATTGAAGTATATAAATATTTAAAAGTTTTGTTTGCGATAAACCATCTTTTCCGCAAGTTTATTGTTTTCTGATTAGTATTAAATTTATAATTAAGATCCATTTATTACATCGGTGATCTGTTTATTTTCAATCGCCAATGGCAGTCAGCAGAGTTTAAGAACATTTGTTGTTCGACCTGTTAGTCAAATGCGTTTTGTTAAAATATACTTTTCACTTTTTGTTCTTTTGAATAATGTTGTTTGTGCTGTATTTAGACCCTCTAACAAGAAATTTGATTTGCATGCACACGTATAAAACATGCGGTTTTATCCAACGCAATCATAGGTTTGAACGTTGTTTTTAATTTAGACTTGTAAATATTTAAAACAACATACTGCTGAGGGTGATCAATGTCCATTATTACCTATACATATCTGGTTCCAAAATTTACTGGTAAAGGAAGCTATTTAGTTCTTGGAGAATCACTGACATTCTGTAAATAACTGACATACTCTATAACATAGCAATAAAGTCAAGCACACTGAAACCTATATCAGATGAATGATAGGCTATTGTGATCAATTGTATTTACAAAATATTAAACCACTAGAAAACTGAGTCCACTTACAACAACCTGAGATAAAATGATTTAGAAATATAAATAGAAATTTTTGTGATGTGTATTGGATTGAAGATTTTGGCAAACATTTTATAGGTGCCATAAATCTTACACATTTAAGTTAATTTGTGATGTTCAATTAAAGCAAAACTACAAAACTTTAGTGAGCAAATTAATTGCAGACCCCTTTAATATAACAGAACGTAAATTTACAGAACAATTTATATAATAAAATGGTATGTGGCAGGGTTACTATTGAAATAAAAAACTTTTTTAAGGTACCGTACATTGCAGAATCACAAATACATGTTAAATGTTTCTAAAGTAACTACTAAGATTTACAATTTAAGAAAAATCTCTAGTTAGGACAAAGACTAGATTTTGAATATCATAAATGTATTGAATTTTTCATTTTGTTTCATGTTTTATCTATAAGTTTTTGTAAAAAGAGAACAGCAACCCATCATAAAAGTTTCAATTTTGCAATGTAATCTTTATAAATTATCTCCACTTAATTAAACCAGAAATAACAAAATGGCATTATTATCCATAGGAAAAACAAGTTTGTTTTATGTATCTCATAGAATAAGTTTATAGTAAATAGCTTACTATAATGTCACAATCTAATAAACATCATTTTACTCATTTAGATCCAATCATTTACACATAAGACACAATATTGTACAACACAAATATTTAAAAAACAAATCTGAGTTAAATCCCGTTAAACAAGTGATCTTGATAAGATCATAGCATGTTGCACAAATCTGATACATAATAAAAATCATAGTAAGGCACAAAAACAGCATAAATGATTAAATGTCTTTTTAGAGCCCCGTATGACATAAATTTTAAAGACTGCAAATGATGATACCCTTGTACTACAAAATATCATAAACCAGCACAATGTCCAATAACGGTTAATTTTGAAACTGTGAATGTGTTGCTTATATAGCATATACAGTAATTCAATTTCGAGCTATTTGTTTGCTATGGAAATTGGATATGAAAGCACATTCAATCAAATTCGGTTTTGGTCCCTATTAAAAACAGATGGAGTAGAATTTCCTTTATAATTTCAAGTAAAATTTCTAAAAGATTGAATAATACAACTAAAGTGAGAACAGGGTAATCAAAAGCTAACATACAGACAACAACAAAAGGGCAGAGCCATACGAAAATTACTATCACAATTCGTCTGCAGTAGTATGGAAGTCACCACTTCAAAGACCATACTTTTCTTTTCATTACTTTATTACATAGGGTTTCTTATCTAACATTGTCTAAAAAATCCTCTTTATTTTGTTTTAACTAAATTGTTTTAATGAGACATTGGTATTATTTTAGTATGATTTTGAAGAAAACAGCGTATTCACCAGGAAAAAGAGTAATATTCAGTGCACTATAATTCACACGCTTTTACATGTATAGTTATGGGAAAATATTTGATATCCAATTGTTTTTGTAAAAATTGTCATTAAATACATTGTTTTCTCTCTATATAAAATAAACAATTACTGTCTTTTGTTTCGGTAGATATGTGGTTTAAATGACTTAAACAACTGATATATATTTCGGCCATTGGCATCAGTGAATATCATTTTCGAAGTAAACGAAACCACATATTTACCACATCAAATGACAGTAGTTGTATAATATTTCAAGTGTTAAAGATAAAAAAATTGAAAGAAAACCATTTAATGCTAATTTTCAATTGGCAATATTTCTTTCAAAATAGTAGCATTTATGCTTTAGCTCTGTTATTATAAAAATTAAAAGATGTGGCATAATTCCCAATACTAGTAAAACAACTCTTCACAAGAGACCAAATGACTTATAAGTTGAAACGAGAAAGCATGTATGAATGGTCCAAAAGTCAGCAAATTTCGAGAAGATAAAAATTGGTGTAAACTGGTTTAACTCTTTATAAATTACATGAAATTCAAGCAAAATATTTTTGCTTTTTATGTACACAGCTAAATCTATTTTAAAACATAATAAGTATGATGATTGGTGGATTGTGACCACACTTTCTTCCTAACTTGTTTTGATTGGTGTTCTACAGGCTCATTAACATTACAATCTTTCATTCTATAAAAGCCTTATCACATGCAACAAGACAAATTGTTTGTAATACAGATGCTGACGGAACATAAACAAAGCTTGGACAAACACGCACTATTTCACATGGAACACCAATCAAACAGGTACTGGTATTGTCTTTCTCTGTCTTGAATTTTGACCATTTCAACAAGTCTGCCTGATGATGTTAATATCTCTATAGAGCATACTAAAACAAGCCTACTTGTTCCTGTCAATGATAAAGAATTCCGTTTCAAATAAAAAGTTCAGGAACACAAAAAGGAAATTACATGTCTACTTTTTAATCTCCTATATCATTTTCTTTTGATTAAACTGTTTGTATCTAATTCTCCAATATTTAGAGAATGGTTACTTTTATCATGAACAGTTTGATATGACTTAGTTATATGAACAATTCTGTCACTTGATTAAATATTCATTGCATGATGTGATAAAACTTTTCAACTATTTTGATTGGTTAAAGTTGAATAAGACTTATCACTGGATTTGTACTCACATGAGCACCATGATGGGTGCCATATGTGGAGCAGTATCTGCTTACCCTTTTGGAGCACCTGAGAAAATTCCTGGTTTTGGTTGGGTTCGTGTTGATCAGTCTTTAGTTTTCTATGTTGTGCATTGTAAACTGTTGTTTATCATTCCGTTTTTGCCATGGCATTGACAGTTTGTTTTCGACTTTTTGAGTTTGAATATCACTTTGTTATATTTACCTCTCATATACCCAATACTGTCTTGCTTAGTTACATTTTATGTAATAGAGGTTAAAATGATAACACTGTGAATGTGGCAATTAGCATAAAAACACAAATATAGAAATAATTAAAATGAATTGCCGAATTCCTTTTCACAAATATTAAATTGAATTATAAAAAATTAAAAGACAATTTGTCAAATGAGTGGATACATAGCATTCAAAAGTCACAAAATGTATAAATTTAAGTTTAAGTGTGATATATATACGATATATGCATTACTAAGAATCGGTGAAAATATCACTCTGAAACATATACATAAAGGCTTACTGAAAAAGGACATGTTTAAAACAAAAAGTTATTCAGGCATGAATACACACCATTTACTTTCCACTTCTATATTTTTAATGAAGGCAAAATGATTTTGCATTTTCCTAAATCAGTCAAAAGATCACTGGTGCAAAACAGTCTGTAACTCACATTCAGAAATTCAAAAGTGTAACATCCCATATTCTTTTTTTTTTTTTTGGAGTTCTGGATCAGAAATATAAATTTTAGAAAGATCAAAGGAATTTCCTAACTTAAAATGTAAACTTACTTCTCCATTTTGTTAATATAAAGGACAGGGAATTTTCATTAGCCATCTCCTTGTTTCGTTGGTAATTATGGCTCCGTACTTCGTCTTTGTCATACAATCATCATCAATTTACATGACAATTTAATTGCCTGCAATTCAACATCCTCATCATTTATTACCATCTGTATGGGCTTGCAGCTTTTGTTTCTGTCCGCTTTTCTGAGAAGACATTATTTGTTTTTGTTTTTGTTTTTGTTTTTTTCAAATTCTATATAACTTTATTTGAAATGTAAATTTGTTAGAGATACATAAAGTACCGGTACCTTATCCCGGCCTCTTTAAAGTTAGTACATAGCATTTCAGTGATAATGTTAGTACTTGTTAGTACACAATATACAGTTTTGCTTATAAATAATGTGTAACAGAATAAAAAGAAATTAATAGGATATATTATAAATCTTAGTTTAAGAAGATAAATTAATTTTTCTGCAACCAAATTGTAGAAGTTTTAATATTTGCTTTGTTTATTTGTCAATATTTCGTAATGTTGGAGTAGTTCATTTTTTTTTAAATTTCAAACACATTAATTTGTTTTGTTATCTGCTCGGATATATAATATACTTTATATATAGTAAAAGTATGATTGTTAGAAAATCGTTAATATTGTAATATATTGTATCGTTTAAATTGTATCTATACAAAAGTGATGCAAGTGATATTATATGATGTCCTATTTTAAGTTTGTCTAATATTAGTTTTATTTGATTCCAAAATGATTTCAGATATTTGCATGTCAAAAGTAATGTTCATAATCTTCAATGACATTACATATATTACAGAAAGGAGTTTTAGTTATTTTCAAGAGAAAAGTAATTGATTGGTTGGTAAAATGTAATGTAGAAATTTCCATCTTAACATTCTCAATTTATTATCTTGGATATAGTTAAAGATAAAGAACAACATTTGTTCTCTTTTCCTTGTATTGTTATCTAAATTAAAATTCTGTCCCATTTTGAAATCCTATTGCTTTCTCATAATATATATTTAAAAGAATATGTAGATATCTTTGGAGAAAATGTTTTATTGCTACCATTTTCCTTCTCTGTCTAGGAATTTAAATTCGGAGTCGGCAGCGACTTTTGTTTTAATTGATTCTTCTTTTATTAGCTCTTGTAACCACTGTTTTGGTATTGCTTTCATCAATTTGGTATATTCCGAAAACCAATTAGCATGGCAAGATAGTTTATCTAAAATCTTATTTTGATTAATTTTTCCTTTATCATTAATTACATCATTTACAAATAAAATTTTACTGTTTATCCAATTTTTGAAAATAAGACATTTACCATTTAAATTGATATGCTAATTGCCCCATGTTAGTTGCTGTCTGATATATTTATATGTTAGTCGATATGATTCTTTTCAGATTTTGAATTTATCCATGATATGATTATTTTAAGTAAAATTCTGGAACAATTTCTTTTAGTTTATTAATCAAATTAATATTGTTAAAGTCCATTTTAAATATAAAAATTCTTGTCCAAATTTGTGTAAGTAAAATTTTGGTAAGACTTTCCAATTGGGTGATGAGTCTTCATTAACAATGAGTCTTTTACCCAATTAATATTTATGGATTCTATATATTTAAAGCCCGCCAGCATGATAATTTTAATCATTATACTTTTAACTTTTCTGGTTAATTATTCCATATAAAACTATATATATTTTTTTAATTTTGCGAGGTATTCTTTATCAATTTCTGTTACTGATGCAACATAGATGATATTTGGTAGGATTAGTGATTTAACAAGATTTATTTTACCTAACATAGTTAATTTTCTTTTATTCCAATCTTTAATTATTTTTACTGATTTTTCGTATTGTCTTTGCAAGTTCAATTTTTACACTCATTTTATTAAGTCCAAAATATATTCCTCATACTTCTATCGGTTCTTGTGTCCACTTAATGTTTTAATTTATCTTTATAGAACTTTAAATTTCCGAGCCATATCCCTCTGTTTTATTTCGATTAAGCTTTAGGCCTGAAAGTGATCCAAAATTTCGATAATGTTCAAAGTTAATGAAACTTCTTGTTTTGAATGTAAAAATAAAGTGGGGTCATCTGCAAGCTGGCTAAACTTTAGAGTATGGGTTTTATTATCTAGTTTGATTTGAAAACCTTTAATTTTCATCTTGTCTTAATCTACAGGTTTTTTAATTATTCGTTCGGTTACTGATAACACCGCCAAGGAACTGCTGTACCTCTATATCCATGGCCAAATCTTGAACATTTAAAGAAGCGTGTACCCTGTATCAAATAAAATAAAAGTGTAGTGAAATTTTGCATATTTTGTAGTGATAAAGGTATGAGTTTGAATACTAGTAGATGATTTTGTCCTCAATCCTTATCACATATTGAATTACAACTTTCTCATAAATAAAGCATGTTTATTAAAGATGGGTTAGAAAATGTACATCTACCTCTCTGCCAGTACAACTAACTTTCTGCTATTACATGTGATGGGTGATCCAGAATCATTCAGATGGATGTCTTCTAGAAGTAGGAATAGCTTACTAGCACCTGTTTACCCTTCATAATTTTACAGGATGCTTCTCATTTGTTTTAATTTTTTAGTGTTGTAGTTGTTAGTTTATGCTTTCGATTTATTTCAGGAATTCTTAACGGATGCTTTAGTTTTCTTCCTTTTTATTGACAATAGCATATTTCTGACGTATATATCTACCTTTCGGAATTTAAACTGAATCAAAACCTATCTTGTCAGTAAATATCCGTTATGGACGTTTTAACATCCCTCAACAAATATAACCTTAGGTCCAAGGCCAATCTTATTTTCAATGTATAAATATCTAAACTATTTTTCTATATCAAATGTGAGGTTGTTTAGTTGCCTACATTGAAAACACATACTAAAAGTTCTTATCAAGCCAACATGTATATATGCGATGTGAAAAAAAAAGATAAAGGAAAATTTTGCTTTCACACTAAAACATTCATAAATCAGTACATGTATAAGCACCTTTGATACCAAAATAATGCATTTTTTCAATTCTCAGTGTCTTCCAAGAAAGGGTCAATTATAAGTCTGGTTTCTACCCTTCTAAAAGTTGATAAAATAGGGATGCTTGACTTTGTATAGTAATCAATTATGTTTGACACAATGCTCTTCATATGAAAAATGTCAAATAAAATATTCCAATATTCTACAAATGCAATTGGTTTGTATCATTAGATCT
The DNA here is from genome assembly GCA_017311375.1 of Mytilus coruscus. Classification (NCBI taxonomy): domain Eukaryota; kingdom Metazoa; phylum Mollusca; class Bivalvia; order Mytilida; family Mytilidae; genus Mytilus; species Mytilus coruscus. Next base: position 94,450,751 of record CM029604.1, read on the forward strand.
AACAAGACGTGAAAAATCACAAGCTGCTTGCCAATACTTACGGAAAGTCACTGTGAGGAATTTTATACTACATCTGTCCTATTTGAACAGTGAAATTGCTGTCTCTATAAAAAAATTGTGAAATACTGACACTGTATTCTTTGTATTTTACTGCAGCAAATATTTGTTACCTGAGTTACTGCAATGTGTGTTTATGTTTACTCAATTTGCGACAATAAAATATATGTGAAGCATGATTAATTTACTATGCATTTATTTAATTAATTCATACCACTGATTTCCTTCTTTGAAGAAACCACCAGTCAAGATGTGGTTCAAAATCTCCATTTCAGCAAACGCATATGCACTATCTCTGCTTATGGCTTGATGATTCTGAATGAAAAACTGACTCCTTATACGACCATGGTTTTCTCAAGTTGATCCTCAATGTATCCTGATGGTGGTCCATGATTTTTTATATCATCAACCTATTAGGAAAAAATCAGTAATATAAATTCAGGATATTGAATGATAAATTTATCAATTTTACGACTTACAGCAACTCCATGGTTGAATGCAAATTGAGATAAATTATGGACAACCCCTCAAAAAGCTATGTGTGAAGTACCTATGACGTCGTTGATGTTTACATTGACAACGGCACATGCATATAGTTTCTGGCGATAATTATCTAATTCAAGCCAGGAGCATGATATGAACAATTACCACAAAAAGATCAAAGGAAAAATACACAAAATAGCGAAAGAGAAATGATCAAAATTGTAAATTCGTGTAAAAATATGGTGCCATTTTCAAAATATTAAATTTATTTGTGCAAGCTGGAAAACATGAGAAAAATCCTTTTCAAAATTTTAGTAGTATTAAAACTGACCATGTATATTGTTTTATGTATTTAACCGGTATAGATATTATAACTACTTCAGCAGTAAAAATTTTAAATGTTTTTTAATTCATTTCGTCAAATCTGTAAAACATTACTAAGTATGATGAAGGGTATGTTAAACATCCTTGACTTATCAGAAGGTTCTAAAACTTCAAAAGGTACCAGGAACTTCATTAGGTCAATTATCTAATACAATTCAAGTTAATTTTTCTCACTTTATTAATTTGCAAAGGTGTGCTTGCTAGATCAACATGCTAAACACTATGCAAAGTTATTAATAGTTTTCTTTGGAGGATATACATAAATTAGGATACTTAGTTCTAACTCAATGTACCTTTGTAAATATGCAAATACTATATTTCTATCTCCTTTGAGAAATGAAGTTTGATTTGAGTGATTTCATAAATTTGGGACATATTAATGTTTACTGAATATCTTACTTAACTGAAAAAATATATCTAATTATAATTAATGCCAAAATCCAATCTTTTTATAGGATAATCATGATTTTTCCTGGAATAGCTACAGCTGAAATTTCAGAAATATTTATAGTAGGTCCTAATAATCTACAAACTTTCATGAAATGCTGTTCTGTGGATTCAGAGGGTTGCGATGACAAACTCCTCTGAATCACAGAACAGCATTCATGGTTGTAGATATGGGACCTACTAAAATATTTCTGAAATTCAGCTGTATTCAGGAAAAATCATGATTATCTATGGTTGGACTGGCGTGTGCAATGGATATATTTTTCGGTTAATGATATTCGATAAACGTAATATGTCCCAGGTATGAAATCACTCAAATCAAACTTCATTCTCAAGGAGATGAAATATGTGTTGCATGTTCTGGTGCGATGATTGAAACAAGTATCTGGTGTATATCCCTCGAAAACTGTTAATAACTTTTGCATGGTGTTGGCATGTTGATCAACAGCACTTGCAGTGCAATTAATGAGGAAAGTGACGGTGAGCCAATTGACCTGATGGTTCCTGGTACTGCTGATTTTAGAACCTTCTGATGAAGTCGGGATGTTTAACATACTCATCATCATGCTTAGTAATGTTTACAGATTGACGAAATGAATAAAAACATTTAAAATTTTGCTGCTGATATAATATCTATGCCGGTTAAACCATAAAACAATATACATGGTCGGTTCATACTGCTAAGGCCACGAAGATTTTCATCATGTTTTCTTGCGCAAATGGGGTTGTGTTTGATAACATATTTACGCGGTTCAATTTTGATCATTCTCTTTCGCTGTTGTGTTTTCGCGATCTTTTGTGTGTTCATATCGTGCTCGCAACGATGTGATAATTATCGCCGAAACAGGGGCGTGTGCCGTTGTCAATGTCATCATCGGCGACGTCATAGCTGTACTTCACGCACTTTTGAGGGTTATCCATAATTTCTCGGTTGCATTCGGCCGTGGTTGCTGTAAGTCGTGGAATGATAAATTGTCGTTCAATATCCTGAATTTATATTACTGATTTTTTCTGTGGTGATGATATAAAAATCGTGGACCACCATCAGGATGCGATGAGGATCAACGGCGAAAACCGTGATCGTATGGGGTCGGTTTTCATTCAGAATCATCGAGCCATAAGCGAGATGGTGCATGCGTTGCTGAAATGGAGATTTTGAACCACGTCTTGACTGGTGGTTTCTTCAAAGAAGAAATCGGTGGTATGGTGGTTAAATAAATGCGTGAATCGTCATGCTTCACATATGTTTGTTGTCGCAAATTGATGAACATAAACACACATTGCAGTAACTCGGGTAACAAATGTTGCTGCGATAAAATACAAGGGCTACAGTGTCGTGTTCTGATTTTTATGGGGACAACAATTCACTGTTCAAATGGGACGGATGTGGTATGGGGTCCTCGTGTTTCCGTGTAAGTGACGGCGGCGGCTGTGATTTTCGTCGTGTTAGATCTGTGATGACCAATGCATTTGTAAATGACAGAATATTTTGTTGACATTTTCATGTGAAGAGCGTTGTCAGGCATGATTGATCTGAAAAGTCAAGCATCTGTTTTATCGGCTTTTTAGAAGGGTGAAACTCAGACTTATAATTGACCGCTGGAAGACGCTGAGAATGAAAAATGCATTGTTGTTGTCAGGTGCTATGCGCTGTGCTGATTTATGAATGTTTTAGTGTGAAAGCAAATTTTCGCTTATCTTTTTTTCGACGCATGATGGGCACGGTATGTGTTTTCGTATGTGGGCAATGTAAACCTCACCATTGATATGAAAAATGGTTTAGTTGTATACATTGATAAGATTGACGTTGGACCTAGGTTATGCGTTGGAGGATGTTAAACGTCCGCCAACGGATGTTTACTGACAGATGGTTTTGATTCGGTTTAAATTCGAAGATGAATATGCGTCGAAATATGCTATTGTCAATAAAGGAAGAAAACTAAAGCGTCGTTAAGAAATTCTGAAATAAATCGAAAGCATAAACTGACAACTGCTAAAAATGAAAACAAATGAGGCGTCCTGTAAGGTATGAAGGGCAAACAGGTGCTAGTGCTATTCCTACTTCTGAAGACGTCCGTCTGAATGATTCTGGATCGCCGTCATGACATAGCGAAGATTAGTTGTGCTGGCGAGAGGTAGATGTGCATTTTCTAACCGTCTTTAATAAACATGCTTTGTTATGAGAAAGTTGTGATTCAATATGTGATGGATTGAGGACAAATCGTCTACTAGTGTTCAAACTCATGCCTTTATCACTACAAAATATGCAAAATTTCACTACGCTGTTGTTGATGCGGTACGCTTCTTTAAATGTTCAAGATTGACCGTGGATGCGGCAGTTCGCGACGGTGCTATCGACCGAACGAATAATTGAAAGATTAAGACAGATGAACAGATGGGGTTTTCAAATCAAACTGAATAATAAACCCATGCTCTGGTTTAGCCGGCTTGCAGATGACCCGCTGCTATTTTTACATTCAAAACAAGAAGTTCATTAACTTTGAACATTATCGGGCCACGGATCTCGGGCCTAAAGCAATCGAAATAAACAGAGGGATATGGCTCGGAAATTTAAAGTTCTATAAAGATAAATTAAAACGTTAAGTGGACACAAGAACCGATAAATATGAGGAATATATTTGGACTTAATAAAATGAGTGTGGTGAACTTGCAAAGACAATACTGAAAATCAATAAAAATAATTAAAGATTGGAATAAAGAAAATTAACTATGTTAGGTAAAATAAATCTTGTTAAATCATAATCTACCAAATATCATCTATGTTGCATCGGTAACAGAAATTGATAAAGAATACCTCGCAAAATAAAAAAAATATATATAGTTTTATATGGAATAATTAACCAGAAAAGTTAAAAGTATAATGATTAAAAGGTATCATGCTGACGGGCTTTAAATATGGAATCCATAAATATTATTGGTTAAAAGACTCATTGTGAAGACTCATCACCCAATGGAGAAGTCTTACCAAAATTGCCACAAATTTGGACAAAAATTCCTTATGTTTAAAATGGACTTTAATGTTATTAATTTGATTAATAAACTAAAAGAAATTGTTCCAGAATTGCAAAAATAATCATATCATGGATAAATTCAAAATCTGAAAAGAATCATATCGACTAACATATAAATATATCAGACAGCAACTAACATGGGGCACGGTAGCATATCGGTTTAAATGGTAAATGTCTTATTTTCAAAATTGGATAAACAGTAAAATTTTATTTGTAAATGATGATTAATGATAAGGAAAGGTTAATCAAAATAGATTTTAGATAAACTATCTTGCCATGCTGGTTGGTTTTCGGAATATACCAAATTGATGAAAGCAATGCCAAACAGTGGTTACAAGAGCTAATAAAAGAAGAATCAATTAAAACAAAAGTCGCTGCCGTCAATTTAAATTCTGAACAGAGAAGGAAAATGGTAGCAATAAAACATTTTCTCAAAGATATCTACATATTCTTTTTAAATATATATGTGAGGAAAGCAATAGGATTCAAAATGGGACAGAATTTTAATTTGATAACAATACAGGAAAGAGAACAAATGTTGTTCTTTATCTTTAACTATATCCAAGATAAATTGAGAATGTTAAGGATGGAATTTCTACATTACATTTTACCAACCAATCAATGCTTTTCTTGGAAAATAACTAAACTCCTTTCTGTAATATATGACCTGTCATTGAAGATTATGAACATTACTTTTGACGTGCAAATATCTGAAATCATTTGGAATCAAATAAAACAAATATTGAACAGGCAAAATAGGACATCATATAATATCACGCATCGCTGTGTGTATAGATACAATTTAAACGATACAATATATTACAATGTTAACGATTTTCTAACAATGATGCACTTTGCTATATATAAAGTATATTATATATCGAGCAGATAACAAAACAAATTAATGTGTTTGAAATTAAAAAAAAATGAACTGCTCCAACATTACGAAATATTGACAAATAAACAAAGCAAATATTAAAACTTCTACAATTGGTTGCAGAAAAATTAATTTATCTTCTTAAACTAAGATTTATAATATATCCTGATTTCTTTTTATTCTGTTACGATGTATAAGCAAAACTGTATGTTGTGTACTAACAAGTACTAACATTATCACTGAAATGCTATGTACTAACTTTAAAGAGGCCGGATAAGGTACCGGTACTTTATGTATCTCTAACAAATTTACATTTCAAATAAGGATATATGGGGCGAAAAAACAAAAACAAAGGCAAGGCAAATAATGTCTCGAGAAAGCGGACGAAACAAAAGCTGCAGCCAGTGACAGATGGTAATAAATGATGAGGATGTTGAATTGCAGGCGGTCATGTAAATCGTGATGGTGTGACAAAGACAGTACAGATATATTACCAGCGAGGCTGGGGATGATGAAAATTCCCTGTCACTGTGGTAACAAAATGGATGAAGTTTACATTTTAAGTTAGGAAGATTCGCTGATCTTTCTGGGGCCTTTCTGATCCAGAACTCAAAAAAAAAAAAGAATATCGGATGTTACTGAATTTCTGAATGTGATTACAGTTTGTTTTGCACCAGTGATCTTTGACGATTTAGGAAAATGCAAAATCATTTTGCCTTCGTTAAAAATATAGAAGTGGAAAGTAAATGGTGTGTATTCATGCTCGAATAACTTTGTTTTAAACATGTCCTTTTTCGGTAAGCCTTTATGTATATGTTTCAGGTGATATTTTCACCGATTCTTAGTAATGCATATATCGTATATATATCATAAACAAATTGCCACATTTGTGACTTTTGAATGCTATGTATCCTCATTTGACAAATGTCTTTAATTTTTATAATTCAATTTGATGTTTGTGAAAAAGGAATCGCTGTCGTTTAATTCTTTCTGTTTGTGTTTTTATACTGGTGCCACATTCACAGTGTTATCGTTTCGATTACATAAAATGTGACTACAAGGCTGTATTGGGTATATGAGGTAAATATAACAAAGTGTATTCAAACTCAAAAAGTCGAAAACAAACTGTCGATGCCATGGCAAGCGGAATGATGAACAACGGTTTACAATGCGCAACATGAAAACTAAGACTGATCGGCACGGGCAAACCAAGGGAATTTCTCGGGTGCTCCAAAGGGTAGCGATGCTGCTCACATGTGGCAACCGTCATGGTCGTGATGCAAATCGGTGATGGTCTTGTTCAACAACCAATCAAAATGTTGAAAGTTTTATCATCGTGCAATGAATATTGGTCAAGTGACAGGTGTTCATATAACTAAGTCATATCAAACTGTTCATGATAAAAAGTAACCGTTCTCTGGAGAATGGGATACAACGGTTTAATCAAGAAAATGATATAGGAGATGAAAAAGTAGACATGTTTTTTTTTGTGTTCCTGAACTATTTTTTGAGGCAGGAATCTTTATCATTGACGGGAACAAGTAGGCTTGTTTTAGTATGCTCTATAGAGATATTAACATCATCAGGCGAACTGTTGAAATGGTCAAAATTCAAGACGAGAAAGACAATACCAGTACCTGTTTGATTGGTGTTCCATGAAATAGTGCGTGTTGTCAAGCTTTGTTTATGTTCCGTCGCATCTGTATTACAAACAATTTGTCTTGTTGCATGTGATAAGGCTTCTTATAGAATGAAAGATTGTAATGTTAATGAGCCTGTAGAACCAATCAAGCTGAAGTTAGGAAGAAGTGTGTCTGAATCACCAATCATCATGCTGTGTGTTTTAAAATGGATTTAGCTGTGCATAAAAAGCAAAATATTTTGTGAATTTCATGTAATTATAAAGAGTTAAACCGGTTTACACCAATTTTATCTTCTCGAGGCTGACTGGACCATTCATTGCTCTCGTTCGTTATAGTCATTTGATCTCTTGAAGAGTTGTTTTACTGTATTGGGATTGGGTGCACATCTTTTAATTTTTATAATAACAGAGCTAAAGCATAAATGCTACTATTTTGGAGAAATATTGCCAATTGAAAATGGCGTTAAATGGTTTTCTTCAATTTTTTTATCTTTAACGCGAAATTATGCAACTACTGTCGTTTGATGTGGTAAATATGGTTTCGTTTACTTCGAAAATGATGCTGATGAATGGCCGAAATATCGGTTGTTTAAGTCATTTAAACCACATATCTACCGAAACAAAGACGTGGTGTTTGTTTTATATAGGAGAAAACAATGTGACAATTTTACAAAAACAATTGGATATCAAATATTTTCCCATAACTATACATGTAAAAGCGTGTGAATTATGGTGCGCTGAATTACTCTTTTTCTGGTGAATGCTGTTTTTCAAAATCATACTAAATAATACCAATGTCTCATTAAAAACAATTGGTTAAAACAAAATAAAGAGGATTTCGCTTAGACAATGTTGAATGAAATCTCATGTAATAAAGTGATGAAGAAAAGTATGGTCTTTGATGGTGACTTCACTGCAGACAGTGTGATGTGACCGTGTGCTCTGCCGCTGTTGTCTGTGGTTGGTTAGCCTGTTCTCACAGGTAGTGATATTCAATCTTTTGAAATTTTGCGAAGATAGGAAGTCTCCATCTGTTTTAATAGGGACAAAACAATTTGGTTGAATGTGCTTTCCAATTTCATAACAAATAAATAGCTCGAAATTGGTACTGTATGCTATATAACACATTCACAGTTTCAAAATTAACCGTTATTGAACATTGTGCTGGTTTATGATATTACAGTACAGGGTATCATCATTGCAGTCTTTAAAATTCTATGTCGCGGGGCTCTAAAAAAATGACATTAATAGCTATCATGCTGTTTTTGCCATTACTATGATTTTATTATGTATCAATTGTGCAACATGCTATGATGGGTTATTAAGATCACGCGTTTAACAGGTTTTAACTCGGGCCATTTTTTAAATATTTGTGTTGTTTACAATATTGTTGGCCTGTAATGATTGGATCTAAATGTTCTGTAAAATGATGTTTGATGGTGCCATGTTGCTGCTAAACTTTGGTTGCTGATTATGATAAGCTATTTACTATAAACTGTTATTCTATGAGATACATAAAACAAACTTGTTTTCTATGGATAATAATGCCATTTTGTTCTGGTGTAATTAAGTGGAGATTTCTCATAAAGCTTACATTGCAAAGATTGAAACTTTTGATGATGAGTTGCTGTTTACAATCTTTAGATAAAACATACAAAACTTCATAGATAAAACATGAGCAAAATGAAATGTGAATTCAATACATTGTATGGCATGATATTCAAAATCTAGTCTTTGTCTAACTGACATTTGTTGTTCTGTAGTACGTTCTATTAGGGGTGTAAATCACTAAAGTAGTGGTTACAAATTTAATTTGTAACCTGTCGACATGAACTGAACAAAAAGAAGAAGTGTTTAATGAATCTATTGAGGGCTGGGGACAGAGGGTGTTTGCTATCCAAATTTCCTTACACAAAGTCATTGTATGAATAAAAATCCTTCTTATCACTGAAATTTGTGACATACCGCGAAAAGTGTTCTTGGGACACCGCCTATTACTCGTAACCCAAATATTTCATGCCCTTCTAGTAATCTCATAAGATAATGTTGTCATCATTGAGCAGAGGAATATGTCGACTTATATTACTCGAATTAATACGAAAAGTTTTAAATGAAACGAAATTATCGGCGGTTACCGGTAACGGAAATGAACAAAATTCGGAAATAAAAAATTTTAAAATAAAAATGATCGAGGCGGGACGATTTCAGAGGGCGGGCGGGATAAAATCTATCAATTAATTTTATTGGCCTGAAAGAAGATTGATAATTTCTGTGAAAGTAACAGTTTTGATGCAATTATTTCCATGAGAGATTTTTAGCATTAAGTTCATGCAAACTTAAAAGATGAATAATGCTAAAAATACTATTTTAAAAGATTTGCGAAAATCTAATTGTTGAGTCATTCTTATAATTTTTATCTTTAACTTTTCAGGTAAAACAGAGGATTCAAGCAGAAAATTATTTTACAAATCAGCTAAATCACTACAATTCAGAGACAATATGTTTTTCTTATCGGTTATGAAGCAATTAAGGACATTAAGTTCTTAAACTTCAATATTCTGCAAATAATAACTCCCATGGTTTCCAAGGAAAAAATGGGTTGCTATGGTGATCAATTAAAGATAGTCCCATGCATTTTCTATTTAAATTGGTAAAGAAGTATTCAAACTTTATAACTACAATGCTAACTATGCTGTCTGTTTTCTATGTTGTGATGTTATACTATTGTTTCAGAAAAGGGAGAAGGTTTGGTACCATTAAAACGTTTAATCCCGCTGCAAATGTTTGCACCTGTCCTAAGTCAGGAATCTGATGTACAGTAGTTGTCGTTTGTTTATGTAATTTATACGTGTTTCTCGTTTCTCGTTTTTATATATACTAGACCGTTGGTTTTACCGTTTGAATGGTTTTACACTAGTACTTTTGGGGCCCTTTATAGCTTGTTGTTCGGTGTGAGCCAAGGCTCCGTGTTGAAGGCCGTACATTGACCTATAATGGTTTACTTTTATAAATTGTTATTTGGATGGAGAGTTGTCTCATTGGCACTCACACCACATCTTCCTATATCTATGTACACGTTTGCACTTTTCTTAAAAACACACAACAAAATTTGATAATTTCACAAAATCCACAATTCAGAAAAGTTGAAAATATGCATTTTTGGTAAATTTTACAAAAAATCATAAATTTGGTTGACATGGAATCTTAACTGAAATGAAGCTTAAATCAAGTTATATCAATGTTATATATGAAAATTTATGAAAAAGTTTGATTCTATCAGAGTTCTCGATAAGTGGTGGTCCTAGGGATTTGACCACCACATTTATGTTAAGAACCAACACAATTTTGGTAATTTGCAATAGAAATGATAGTCAGGACCTGCATATTTTCTTCAAGGACCACCAGGCAAAAAGATTTCGAGAACTCTGATTCTATTCGTAATCAGGCTCTGAATTGTAGTGATTTAGTTGATTTTGAAAGATTTTACCACGCTTAACTACCAAAAATAGAGTGTCTGTTACCATGGCAACCACTCATATCTTCCCACTCAAATTTAATTTTGAGTATTATTCATTTACTGCTTCTACCAGGCAATTTGTAGGAAAAATATGAAATCCTCATATATCACACTCTGCCTGGTTCTTATAAATAGCTGTACTTAAGGGTCCATATTGGTTTCTGCTGAAAATAATTTTATTGGTGATTTATCTAAATGATGCTTACATTCATTATCTTCTGCCATTTTCATATCAATTTTTCTTTCTTTGCAAATGTTACATAATTTAAAACAATAACTTCAAGACATTTGTTTAGTTTAAAAACTATGATTACAATCCATAACTTTATTAAATTGTTGATTTTCATGAAGAGGTGGAGGATTTAGGATGTCTTTTTCATTAATATTTAAAAGTTGTAGCTGTTTTTTTAATTTTGTATTGCAAAGTGAAACAATGCTTTCTGTTGGTTAAATTATTTAATCTCTCTAAATTAGTTGGGTATGCATATTGTATCCTGCATCTCATATATGTATTTGACCAGCAAGAACATCATACTGATTGTAAATTAATTTGCAGTGGTAAACTTGGTATAGCCGTAGGTGTTGATTTATTTAAAGGGTTGAAATGTGCACCTGATAAAAGTATATCATTGAAAATGTTTGATCAGGTTTAAACTGATGCATAAAATATACAGGAGCCTGTGGGAGCCAAATAATTATATTGCATCCAAATAATGTGGCAGCAGCTTGAATTTCACTGGATTTAGCCACATACTTCCAAGTAACATGAGTAACATGCCTTGTATATCATGTATATACCTATCAAAAGTCAATTGTATTTTCCTGGGTTATCATCATGATCATAACTTCCTATAGCTGTATAATGGAACCTATGCGAATGCAACCCAAGTATAAACCTCACTAACCTAAAATTATACCATAGCTATCTTTGATATAATTTTCACTGTTATACCATGGTTTTGTTGTCTTCGATAATAAAAATAGCGAGACCTGGATGCCTGTTTTTTTTTTTTTTTACATAGGAACAACAGAGTCAGTGTGGGGCCACTAAGCTAAACTGCCCACTTTGCACCAGCTGATTTAAATGAATGCCTAGGGTGGGAATCGAACCCACGTACACCAACTCTGTTGTCCTATATTTTTAAATGAACAAAAATTTGGGGACCTAGAACAAACAACCAAACAAATAAAGTATAAAAATATATAAATGTGTTCATTAAGAATTATATTCTTATAAATATGCTGTATTTTAGTAGAAAATATAAGTTGATTTTCAGTTATTGAGATGTATATAACTTGGATTGTATTACATAAGCTCAACCGTACAGCTACATAAATAGATTTAAATTTGCTGAAGCAGATTTTTTTTGTGGTGAGGAGTCACGCCCTTTTAAAAGCTCCATATATGGTAAATGCATAGTCTTTCATTGTATTACTATAAATGTTGGTTTGCTAGATCCGGCTTTCACTATCCTGGATCCATACCGGATTTGAAATACACTGCTGACATCTAGACTTTTAACGTGGTTGCTTAAGTAATAATTGGATTGTAAAATTAGAAAGCTTCTGGTTACACTACATTAAGCTTAATTCTTTGTTTAAATTATCATAGTCAACATGTGATTTTAATCGTTGTAATTACTGTGTGCTGTAAATGAAAATGTGACAGATTTTCAAAGTTTAGAAGAAAAGGTAAGCTTTTGAGGTATGGAATCTAAAATACTGAGTATCAAATGAATGAAAGGAAATGGAAACAGGTAGTAGTATACCATTAGCAAATTTATGTAAAATATTGAAAGATTTTACCACGCTTAAATACCAAAAAAAAGAGTGTCTGTTACCATGGCAACCACTCATATTTTCCCACTCAAATTTATTTTTGAACAGTAATTGGGTTAGGGTTAGGGTTAGGGTTAGGGTTAGGGTTAGGGTTAGGGTTAGGTTAGGGTTAGGGTTAGGGTTAGGGTTAGGGTATTAGGAAATTCAGCGAATAATGGGTCGTAGTGTCATTTTATTTGGTGTTATATGGCTGGCGTATGAATATATGAGGGTTAGGGTTGGGGTTAGGGTTAGTGTTAGCCGGAACTTGTTTTGTAACCCTAACCCCGAACCCCAAATTTCAAGTACGCATGCGCCGATATGCTTATATTATACAACTTACTGACTTGCTTATATAGTAGTCTTTTGTAACAATTTCCTCAAGAAGGTATGCCAAAATTTGCATATTGAAATTCAGGGAGATAATCTGTTAAGGCTTCTAGGAAAACTTTGAAAAATCGTATCTCTGTTGTTGACGGTCCGATTTATAAACTGTTTAGCGTTTTGGAAAGGGAATTCAATTGCGCACATTTTGGCGTCTTGATATTGAAAATGTATTCGGGCATTCAAAACTTATAGGTCGTTGAAGAAAACGTGTCAGAAATTGCTGGTACAACGATCCAATGTGCTCCACCTAAATATTAAGAAATGATAGCCTTCCATGAAGGAGTTTAAGTGTCAAGCTGCTATATTTGTTGTATTAATCAATATCTTGGGCCAATATTTACCCTTTTGTTGAATATTCTCTACCGGCATAATAGTTTTATTCTTTATGTACCTCGCGATGAAAAGTTTTTCAAAATTAAGCGCTTCATAAGTCTATGGTTATACTAAAACTTTTGTCGACAAGAATAAAAGAGCCAATATTTCTTCTTTTGAATGATATTCTGGTACTGGCCTTATAATTGAGTACTTTTGAATACATCCTGATGGGTTGTTTGACATTAAATGGCAATGAAAACAAGTTTAAATAACAAAATTTGTTGTCGGTATCAACAAAGGTGCCATTATCTTCCTTTCTTCCTGATTTTTCTGGTCCGGCATCATTATTTGAATCTAAGAATGAATAGTTTGACACAAATTGAGAGATTTATAAGTGTACGGTTACTGATATTTATGTCGCGAAACAATTAAAAGCGACACTATTTCATCTTTGTTATAATATTCTTGTACTGGCCTGGTAATAGAGGACATTTGATACATTCAAATGGATTGTCAGACATAAAAGTGAAAGAATAAAGGTTTTGAAGTGCTATATTTGTTGCATTCAGCAATATAGGGTGCCAATATTGACCATTTTTCTTGGTTATTACTTACCGGCATTAACATTTTATCCTTTCGGTACCTCAAAATTGATAGTTTTACACCGGTTTGGAGTTTACGGTTACTAAAACTTTTGTCGACAACTATAAGAATGCATAATTTGACAACAATTGAGAGATTTATAAGTGTACGGTTACTGATATTTATGTCGATACCCATTAAAAGTGACAATATTTCATATGTTTTATAATATTTATGAGTTTAGATGGATTCTCAGACACAAAAGTGAAGAAAGGAATGTTTCAGGGTGCTGTATTTGTTGTCTGCATCTATAAATGGTGCCAATATCTATCCTTTTTGATGATACTTCTGTGCCAGCATGAACATTTTATTCTTATGATGGATAATTTGACACTGTATAAGTCTACGGTTACTTGTATTTGTGTCGATAACAATAAAAGGCGACAATATTTCTTTCTTTTTGATGATACTTCTGTGCCGGCATGAACATTTCATTCTTAGGATGGATAATTTGACACTGTATAAGTCTACGGTTACTTATATTTGTGTCGATAACAATAAAAGGCGACAATATTTCTTTCTTTTTATTGAAATTCTTGTACCGGCTTGATAATTGAGTACTTTTTGTACCTCAAGATTGATTGTTAGACATTAGAGTGAAGGATTTTAAGTTTCAAAATGCTATATGTGTTGTACTCATCAATATAGGGTGCCAACATTGACCTTTTCTTGGTTATTCCATACCGGCATCATATTTTATTCTTTTGGTTCATAGCTTTCAGTCTACGGAGACTAAAAACTTTGTCGACAGATATAAAAGTGCCAATATTTCTTCTTTTATATGATATTTAAGTACTGGTCTGATAAATGAGTAGTTTTATGCCTCATGCTGGAGTGTTTTATATCTATTATCTTTTTTTTTTTTTTTTTTTTTTATTAACTGGTCTGATAAATGAGTACTTTTATGAAGTGTTTGAGTTAAATTAAATTTATAATTTTTTTTTTTTTTTTTTTTTTTTTTTAACTATATTGATTTCCTCTTTGCAAGTGGACCACACACTTTAAATTTCACACCTTATTCTGAGAATGAGAAACCATGAAAAATGCTTTTGGACCGTGTGAAATAGCTGGCGTATTTCGTTTTCATCGATTTTGTTCAAACAGGTTTCATGTTGATACGCAATAACCCCGATAGATATACACGTCTTATATACACCAATAGCTGGCGCATTTTGTCAGCTTATGTATACCAAAAGTTCCAGCTTTAAGGTAGTAAAATGACGCAGATTTCGTTGTTCTTGTGAAAAATTGCAAATCTTTCAAAGAATTTGGCAGATTTTTGAACCCAACTTTTTTACAGAGATGAAGTCTCCGACCTGAGGTTATCCTGAAAGAACTTGAAAAACGAGTCTTATTTACTTAGATGTTTTCCGATTGCTTAAGAAATGGCAAAGATACGATCCTCAGAAAATGACCAGATTGCAATGTTACAGGTTGACAGGAAAAGAAGGGCTTTAATATGAGCGACAAAACAATAAATTGATCAAATAGCAGCCTGTCTGGGCTTTCCAAAACGCCAAAGATCTGTTAAATCGGTTGAGAAATGCCAAAGTTATTAACGTTCAAAGTCTGTATGCAATTTTTCATTCAGAGGGTTAGGGTTTGGGTTTGGGTTTGGGTCAGGGTTAGGGCTATGGTCAGGGTTAGGGTTAGGGTTATGGTCAGGGTTAGGGTTAGTGTTATGGTTAGGGTTTGGGTTAGGGTCAGGGTTAGTGTTTGGGTTAGGTATTAGGAAATTCAGCGAATAATGGGTCGTAGTGTCATTTTATTTGGTGTTAAATGGCTGGCGTATGAATATATGAGGGTTACGGTTGGGGTTAGGGTTAGTGTTAGCGGAACTTGTTTTGTAACCCTAACCCCGAACCCCAAATTTCAAGTACGCATGCGCCGATATGCTTATATTATACACTTACTGACTTGCTTATATAGTAGTCTTTTTGTAACAATTTCCTCATGAAGGTATGCCAAAATTTGCATATTGAAATTCAGGAGATAATCTGTTAAGGCTTATAGGAAAACTTTGAAAAATCGTATCTCTGTTGTTGACGGTCCGATTTATAAACTGTTTAGCGTTTTGGAAAGGAATTCAATTGCGCACATTTGGCGTCTTGATATTGAAAATGTATTGGGGCATTCAAAACTTATAGGTCGTTGAAGAAAACGTGTCAGAAATTGCTGGTACAACGATCCAATGTGCTCCACCTAAATATTAAGAAATGATAGCCTTCCATGAAGGAGTTTAAGTGTCAAGCTGCTATATTTGTTGTATTAATCAATATCTTGGGCCAATATTTACCCTTTTGTTGAATATTCTGTACCGGCATAATAATTTCATTCTTTATGTACCTCGCGATGAAAAGTTTTCAAAATTAAGCGCTTCATAAGTCTATGGTTATACTAAAACTTTTGTCGACAAGAATAAAAGAGCCAATATTTCTTCTTTTGAATGATATTCTGGTACTGGCCTTATAATTGAGTACTTTTGAATACATCCTGATGGGTTGTTTGACATTAAATGGCAATGAAAACAAGTTTAAATAACAAAATTTGTTGTCGGTATCAACAAAAGGTGCCAATATCTTCCTTTCTTCCTGATTTTTCTGGTCCGGCATCATTATTTGAATCTAAGAATGAATAGTTTGACACAAATTGAGAGATTTATAAGTGTACGGTTACTGATATTTATGTCGCGAAACAATTAAAAGCGACACTATTTCATCTTTGTTATAATATTCTTGTACTGGCCTGGTAATAGAGGACATTTGATACATTCAAATGGATTGTCAGACATAAAAGTGAAAGAATAAAGGTTTTGAAGTGCTGTATTTGTTGCATTCAGCAATATAGGGTGCCAATATTGACCATTTTCTTGGTTATTACTTACCGGCATTAACATTTTATCCTTTCGGTACCTCAGGATTGATAGTTTTACACAGGTTTGGGTTTACGATTACTAAAACTTTTGTCGACAACTATAAGAATGCATAATTTGACAACAGTTGAGAGATTTATAAGTGTACGGTTACTGATATTTATGTCGATACCCATTAAAAGTGACAATATTTCATATGTTTTATAATATTTATGAGTTTAGATGGATTCTCAGACACAAAAGTGAAGAAATGAATGTTTCAGGGTGCTGTATTTGTTGTCTGCATCTATAAATGGTGCCAATATCTATCCTTTTTGATGATACTTCTGTGCCAGCATGAACATTTTATTCTTATGATGGATAATTTGACACTGTATAAGTCTACGGTTACTTGTATTTGTGTCGATAACAATAAAAGGCGACAATATTTCTTTCTTTTTGATGATACTTCTGTGCCGGCATGAACATTTCATTCTTAGGATGGATAATTTGACACTGTATAAGTCTACGGTTACTTATATTTGTGTCGATAACAATAAAAGGCGACAATATTTCTTTCTTTTTATTGATATTCTTGTACCGGCTTGATAATTGAGTACTTTTTGTACCTCAAGATTGATTGTTAGACATTAGAGTGAAGGATTTTAAGTTTCAAAATGCTATATGTGTTGTACTCATCAATATAGGGTGCCAACATTGACCTTTTTCTTGGTTATTCCATACCGGCATCATATTTTATTCTTTTTGGTTCATAGTTTTCAGTCTACGGAGACTAAAAACTTTGTCGACAGATATAAAAAGTGCCAATATTTCTTCTTTTATATGATATTTAAGTACTGGTCTGATAAATGAGTAGTTTTATGCCTCATGCTGGAGTGTTTTATATCTATTATTTTTTTTTTTTTTTTTTTTTTTTTTTTTTTTTTTTTTTATTTATTAACTGGTCTGATAAATGAGTACTTTTATGTTAGGGTTAGGGTTAGGGTTAGGGTTAGGGTTAGGGTTAGGGTTAGGGTTAGGGTTAGGGTTAGGGAAGGGGACTTTGACGAGATTCGTGCACCTTTGACTTCTGCGCATGTGTGCACCTTTTCACTTCTGCGCATGCGTGAGGGTTTTGGTTTGAGTTTGGCTTAGGGTAATGGTTTTCTATAAAGTATACCTGATTTGCATATTGTGATTTGGAATATAAGCAAATTTTGTTTTAAACGTAGCTCTTTCGTTAGTGGTCCGATTTATAAAGGGTTAGGGTTAGGGTTAGGGTTAACTTATAGGTCGTTGAAGAAAACGTGTCAGAAATTGCTGGTACAACGATCCAATGTGCTCCACCTAAATATTAAGAAATGATAGCCTTCCATGAAGGAGTTTAAGTGTCAAGCTGCTATATTTGTTGTATTAATCAATATCTTGGGCCAATATTTACCCTTTTGTTGAATATTCTGTACCGGCATAATAATTTCATTCTTTATGTACCTCGCGATGAAAAGTTTTTCAAAATTAAGCGCTTCGTAAGTCTACGGTTATACTAAAACTTTTGTCGACAAGAATAAAAAGAGCCAATATTTCTTCTCTTGAATGATATTCTGGTACTGGCCTTATAATTGAGTACTTTTAAATACATCCTGATGGGTTGTTTGACATTAAATGGGAATGAAAACAAGTTTAAATAACAAAATTTGTTGTCGGTATCAACAAAAGGTGCCAATATCTTCCTTTCTTCCTGATTTTTCTGGTCCGGCATCATTATTTGAATCTAAGAATGAATAGTTTGACACAAATTGAGAGATTTATAAGTGTACGGTTACTGATATTTATGTCGCGAAACAATTTAAAGCGACACTATTTCATCTTTGTTATAATATTCTTGTACTGGCCTGGTAATAGAGGACATTTGATACATTCAAATGGATTGTCAGACATAAAAGTGAAAGAATAAAGGTTTTGAAGTGCTATATTTGTTGCATTCAGCAATATAGGGTGCCAATATTGACCATTTTTCTTGGTTATTACTTACCGGCATTAACATTTTATCCTTTCGGTACCTCAGGATTGATAGTTTTACACAGGTTTGGGTTTACGATTACTAAAACTTTTGTCGACAACTATAAGAATGCATAATTTGACAACAGTTGAGAGATTTATAAGTGTACGGTTACTGATATTTATGTCGATACCCATTAAAAGTGACAATATTTCATATGTTTTATAATATTTATGAGTTTAGATGGATTCTCAGACACAAAAGTGAAGAAATGAATGTTTCAGGGTGCTGTATTTGTTGTCTGCATCTATAAATGGTGCCAATATCTATCCTTTTAGATGATACTTCTGTGCCAGCATGAACATTTTATTCTTATGATGGATAATTTGACACTGTATAAGTCTACGGTTACTTTCATTTGTGTCGATAACAATAAAGGCGACAATATTTCTTTCTTTTTATTGATATTCTGGTACCGGCTTGGTAATTGAGTACTTTTGTACCTCAAGATTGATTGTTAGACATTAGAGTGAAGGATTTTAAGTTTCAAATTGCTATATGTGTTGTACTCATCAATATAGGGTGCCAACATTGACCTTTTCTTGGTTATTCCATAACGGCATCATATTTTATTCTTTTGGTTCATAGTTTTCAGTCTACGGAGACCAAAAACTTTGTCGACAGATATAAAAAGTGCCAATATTTCTTCTTTTATATGATATTTAAGTACTGGTCTGACAAATGAGTACTTTTATGCCTCATGCTGGAGTGTTTGACTTAAATTATATTTATTTTATTTTTCTTTTTTTTTAACTATATTGATTTCCTCTTTGCAAGTGGATTAGGGTTAGGGTTAGGTTAGGGTTAGGGTTAGGGTTAGGGTTAGGGTTAGGGAAGGGGACTTTGGCGAGATTCGTGCACCTTTTGACTTCTGCGCATGTGTGCACCTTTTCACTTCTGCGCATGCGTGAGGGTTTTGGTTTGAGTTTGGCTTAGGGTAAGGGTTTTCTATAAAAGTATACCTGATTTGCATATTGTGAAGCAGGGGAGATAACCTGATTTGGAATATAAGCAAATTTTGTTTTAAACGTAGCTCTTTCGTTAGTGGTCCGATTTATAAACTGTTAAGCGTTTTAGAAAGATAATTTAATTGCGTTAGGGTTAGGGTTAGGGTTAGGGTTAGGGTTAGGGTTAGGGTTAGGGTTAGGGTTTAGGGTTAGGGTTAGGGTTAGGGTTAGGGTTAGGTTAGGGTTAGGGTTTAGGGTTAGGGTTAGGGTTAGGGTTAGGGTTAGGGTTAGGGTTAGGGTTAGGGTTAGGGTTAGGGTTAGGGTTAGGGTTAGGGTTAGGGTTAGGGTTAGGGTTAGGGTTAGGAAGGGACTTTGACGAGATTCGTGCACCTTTTGACTTCTGCGCATGTGTGCACCTTTTCACTTCTGCGCATGCGTGAGGGTTTTGGTTTGGGTTTGGATTATAGTAAGTGTTTTCTATAAAATATACCTTATTTGCATATTGTGAAGCAGGGAGATAATCTGATTTGGAATATAAGCAAATTTTGTTTAAACGTAGCTCTTTCGTTAGTGGTCCGATTTATGAACTGTTAAGCGTTTTAGAAAGATAATTTAATTGCGCACATTTTGGTGCCTTAATATTGAAGATGTATTTGGGAATTCAAATGTAATAGGCCCTGACTTATGTGTTAGTACAACAGTCCAATGTGCTCCACCTAATTAATTAAAAGATAGCCTTCCATGAAGGAGCTTAAGTGTGAAGTTGCAATATTTGTTGTATTAATCAATATCTTGGGCCAATATTTACCCTTTTGTTGAATATTCTCTACCGGCATAATAATTTGATTCTTTATGTACCTCGCGATGAAAAGTTTTTCAAATATTAAGCGCTTCGTAAGTCTACGGTTATACTAAAACTTTTGTCGACAAGAATAAAAAGAGCCAATATTTCTTCTCTTGAATGATATTCTGGTACTGGCCTTATAATTGAGTACTTTTAAATACATCCTGATGGGTTGTTTGACATTAAATGGGAATGAAAACAAGTTTAAATAACAAAATTTGTTGTCGGTATCAACAAAAGGTGCCAATATCTTCCTTTCTTCCTGATTTTCTGGTCCGGCATCTTTATTTGAATCTAAGAATGAATAGTTTGACACAAATTGAGAGATTTATAAGTGTACGGTTACTGATATTTATGTCGCGAAACAATTAAAAGCGACACTATTTCATCTTTGTTATAATATTCTTGTACTGGCCTGGTAATAGAGGACATTTGATACATTCAAATTTATTGTCAGACATAAAAGTGAAAGAATAAAGGTTTTGAAGTGCTATATTTGTTGCATTCAGCAATATCGGGTGCCAATATTGACCATTTTTCTTGGTTATTACTTACCGGCATTAACATTTTACCCTTTCGGTACCTCAGGATTGATAGTTTTACACAGGTTTGGAGTTTACGGTTACTAAAACTTTTGTCGACAACTATAAGAATGCATAATTTGACAACAATTGAGAGATTTATAAGTGTACGGTTACTGATATTTATGTCGATACCCATTAAAAGTGACAATATTTCATATGTTTTATAATATTTATGAGTTTAGATGGATTCTCAGACACAAAAGTGAAGAAATGAATGTTTCAGGGTGCTGTATTTGTTGTCTTCATATAGGGTTAGGGTTAGGGTTAGGGTTAGGGTTAGGGTTAGGGTATTAGGAAATTCAGCGAATAATGGGTCGTAGTGTCATTTTATTTGGTGTTATATGACTGGCGTATGAATATATGAGGTTAGGGTTGGGGTTAGGGTTAGTGTTTGCCGGAACTTGTTAGGGTTAGGGTTAGGGTTAGGGTTAGGGTTAGGGTTAGGGTTAGGGTTAGGGTTAGGGTTTAGGGTTAGGGTTAGGGTTAGGGTTTAGGGTTAGGGTTAGGGTTAGGGTTAGGGAAGGGGACTTTGACGAGATTCGTGCACCTTTTGACTTCTGCGCATGTGTGCACCTTTTCACTTCTGCGCATGCGTGAGGGTTTTGGTTTGGGTTTGGATTATAGTAAGGGTTTTCTATAAAAATATACCTTATTTGCATATTGTGAAGCAGGGGAGATAATCTGATTTGGAATATAAGCAAATTTTGTTTGAACGTAGCTCTTTCGTTAGTGGTCCGATTTATGAACTGTTAAGCGTTTTAGAAAGATAATTTAATTGCGCACATTTTGGTGCCTTAATATTGAAGATGTATTTGGGAATTCAAATGTAATAGGCCCTGACTTATGTGTTAGTACAACAGTCCAATGTGCTCCACCTAATTAATTAAAAAAAGATAGCCTTCCATGAAGGAGCTTAAGTGTGAAGTTGCAATATTTGTTGTATTAATCAATATCTTGGGCCAATATTTACCCTTTTGTTGAATATTCTCTACCGGCATAATAATTTGATTCTTTATGTACCTCGCGATGAAAAGTTTTTCAAAATTAAGCGCTTCGTAAGTCTACGGTTATACTAAAACTTTTGTCGACAAGAATAAAAAGAGCCAATATTTCTTCTCTTGAATGATATTCTGGTACTGGCCTTATAATTGAGTACTTTTAAATACATCCTGATGGGTTGTTTGACATTAAATGGGAATGAAAACAAGTTTAAATAACAAAATTTGTTGTCGGTATCAACAAAAGGTGCCAATATCTTCCTTTCTTCCTGATTTTTCTGGTCCGGCATCTTTATTTGAATCTAAGAATGAATAGTTTGACACAAATTGAGAGATTTATAAGTGTACGGTTACTGATATTTATGTCGCGAAACAATTACAAGCGACACTATTTCATCTTTGTTATAATATTCTTGTACTGGCCTGGTAATAGAGGACATTTGATACATTCAAATGGATTGTCAGACATAAAAGTGAAAGAATAAAGGTTTTGAAGTGCTATATTTGTTGCATTCAGCAATATAGGGTGCCAATATTGACCATTTTTCTTGGTTATTACTTACCGGCATTAACATTTTATCCTTCGGTACCTCAGGATTGATAGTTTTACACAGGTTTGGAGTTTACGGTTACTAAAACTTTTGTCGACAACTATAAGAATGCATAATTTGACAACAATTGAGAGATTTATAAGTGTACGGTTACTGATATTTATGTCGATACCCATTAAAAGTGACAATATTTCATATGTTTTATAATATTTATGAGTTTAGATGGATTCTCAGACACAAAAGTGAAGAAATGAATGTTTCAGGGTGCTGTATTTGTTGTCTGCATCTATAAATGGTGCCAATATCTATCCTTTTGATGATACTTCTGTGCCAGCATGAACATTTTATTCTTATGATGGATAATTTGACACTGTATAAGTCTACGGTTACTTATATTTGTGTCGATAACAATAAAAGGCGACAATATTTCTTTCTTTTATTGATATTCTTGTACCGGCTTGGTAATTGAGTACTTTTGTACCTAAAGATTGATTGTTAGACATTAGAGTGAAGGATTTTAAGTTTCAAATTGCTATATGTGTTGTACTCATCAATATAGGGTGCCAACATTGACCTTTTTCTTGGTTATTCCATACCGGCATCATATTTTATTCTTTTTGGTTCATAGTTTTCAGTCTCGGAGACTAAAACTTTGTCGACACATATAAAAGTGCCAATATTTCTTCTTTTATATGATATTTAGGTACTGGTCTGATAAATGAGTACTGTTATGCCTCATGCTGGAGTGTTGGAGTTAAATTATATTTATTATTTTTTTTTTTTTTTTTTTTTTTAAGGGTTAGGGTTAGGGTTGTTAAATACTTTGGTGTACTGCTGTCAAATGTCAGCATTTAATTAATCTAGGTGAAAAAAGCTAGAATTTTCAGTTTGGACAACATTCAGATAGCCATCTTTAAATTTGTTAATTACTTTTTTATATTAACTAGGATTTTCATAAAACTATACTTGGATTTTCATCAAACTTTACAGCTATCTCAGTTTAATATTGATCTTACTGAATCCCAGGCTGTTATGTACTTTGGTGTACTGCTGTCAAATGTCAGCATTTAATTAATCTAGGTGAAAAAAACTAGAATTTTCAGTTTGGACAACATTCAGATAGCCATCTTTAAATTTGTTTATTACTTTTCATATTAACTGGGATTTTAATAAAACTATACAGCTATCTTAGTTATATATTGGTCTTACTAAATCCCAGGTTGTTATGTAGTTTGGTGTATTACAGTCAAATGCAACATTTAATTAATTTAGGTGAAAAAAGGTAGAATTTTCAGTTTCGACAACATTCAGATAGCCATCTTTAAATTTCTTTATTCCTTTTCATATTAACTGGGATTTTAATAAAACTATACAGCTATCTTAATTATATATTGATCTTACTAAATCCCAGGTTGTTATGTAGTTTGGTGTATTACAGTCAAATGCAACATTTAGTTAATTTAGGTGAAAAAGGTAGAATTTTCAGTTTCGACAACATTCAGATAGCCATCTTTAAATTTGTTTATTACTTTTCATATTAACTGGGATTTTAATAAAACTATACAGCTATCTTAGTTATATATTGATCTTACTAAATCCCAGGTTGTTATGTAGTTTGGTGTATTACAGTCAAATGCAACATTTAGTTAATTTAGGTGAAAAAGGTAGAATTTTCAGTTTCGACAACATTCAGATAGCCATCTTTAAACTTGTTTATTACTTTTCATATTAACTGGGATTTTAATAAAACTATACAGCTATCTTAGTTATATATTGATCTTACTAAATCCCAGGTTGTTATGTAGTTTGGTGTATTACAGTCAAATGCAACATTTAATTAATTTAGGTGAAAAAAGGTAGAATTTTCAGTTTCGACAACATTCAGATAGCCATCTTTAAATTTGTTTATTCCTTTTTCATATTAACTGGGATTTTAATAGAACTATACAGCTATCTTAGTTATATATTGATCTTACTAAATCCCAGGTTGTTATGTAGTTTGGTGTATTACAGTCAAATGCAGCATTTAATTAATTTAGGTGAAAAAAGGTAGAATTTTCAGTTTCGACAACATTCAGATAGCCATCTTTAAATTTGTTTCTAACTTTTTCAAATTAATTGGGATTTTCATAGAACTATACAGCCATTTCAGTTATATATTGATCTTACTTAATACAATGTTATGTAGTTTGGTGTATTGCTATGAAATGTAAGGATTCAATTCATCTTAGTAAAAAAAATCTAGAATTTTCAGATCGGACTGAATGTAGATAGTCATCTTTAATTTTTGGGTTAGGGTTAGGGTTAGGGTTAGGGTTAGGGTTAGGGTTAGGGTTAGGGTTAGGGTTAGGTTAGGGTTAGGGTTAGGGTTAGGGTTAGGGGTTAGGTTAGGGTTAGGGTTAGGGTTAGGGTTAGGGTTAGGGTTAGGGTTAGGGTTAGGGTTAGGGTTAGGGTTAGGGTTAGGGTTAGGGTTAGGGTTAGGTTAGGGTTTAGGGTTAGGGTTAGGTTAGGGTTTAGGGTTAGGGTTAGGGTTAGGGTTAGGGTTAGGGTTAGGGTTAGGGTTAGGGTTAGGGTTAGGGTTAGGTTAGGGTTAGGTTAGGGTTAGGGTTAGGGTTAGGGTTAGGGTTAGGGTTAGGGTTAGGGTTAGGGTTAGGGTTAGGGTTAGGGTTAGGGTTAGGGTTAGGTTAGGGTTAGGGTTAGGTTAGGTTAGGGTTAGGGTTAGGGTTAGGGTTAGGGTTAGGGTTAGGGTTAGGGTTAGGGTTAGGGTTAGGGTTAGGTTAGGGTTAGGGTTAGGGTTAGGGTTAGGAAGGGACTTTGGCGAGATTCGTGCACCTTTTGACTTCTGCGCATGTGCACCTTTTCACTTCTGCGCATGCGTGAGGGTTTTGGTTTGAGTTTGGCTTAGGGTAAGGGTTTTCTATAAAAGTATACCTGATTTGCATATTGTGAAGCAGGGGAGATAACCTGATTTGGAATATAAGCAAATTTTGTTTTAAACGTAGCTCTTTCGTTAGTGGTCCGATTTATAAACTGTTAAGCGTTTTAGAAAGATAATTTAATTGCGCACATTTTGATGTCTTGATATTGAAAATGTATTGGGAATTCAAAAGTTATAGGTCGTTGAAGAAAACGTGTCAGAAATTGCTGGTACAACGATCCAATGTGCTCCACCTAAATATTAAGAAATGATAGCCTTCCATGAAGGAGTTTAAGTGTCAAGCTGCTATATTTGTTGTATTAATCAATATCTTGGGCCAATATTTACCCTTTTTGTTGAATTTTCTCTACCGGCATAATAATTTTATTCTTTATGTACCTCGGGATGAAAAGTTTTTAAAAATTAAGCGCTTCGTAAGTCTACGGTTATACTAAAACTTTTGTCGACAAGAATAAAAGAGCCAATATTTCTTCTCTTGAATGATATTCTGGTACTGGCCTTATAATTGAGTACTTTTAAATACATCCTGATGGGTTGTTTGACATTAAATCGGAATGAAAACAAGTTTAAATAACAAAATTTGTTGTCGGTATCAACAAAAGGTGCCAATATCTTCCTTTCTTCCTGATTTTCTGGTCCGGCATCATTATTTGAATCTAAGAATGAATAGTTTGACACAAATTGAGAGATTTATAAGTGTACGGTTACTGATATTTATGTCGCGAAACAATTTAAAGCGACACTATTTCATCTTTGTTATAATATTCTTGTACTGGCCTGGTAATAGAGGACATTTGATACATTCAAATGGATTGTCAGACATAAAAGTGAAAGAATAAAGGTTTTGAAGTGCTATATTTGTTGCATTCAGCAATATAGGGTGCCAATATTGACCATTTTCTTGGTTATTACTTACCGGCATTAACATTTTATCCTTTCGGTACCTCAGGATTGATAGTTTTACACAGGTTTGGAGTTTACGGTTACTAAAACTTTTGTCGACAACTATAAGAATGCATAATTTGACAACAGTTGAGAGATTTATAAGTGTACGGTTACTGATATTTATGTCGATACCCATTAAAAGTGACAATATTTCATATGTTTTATAATATTTATGAGTTTAGATGGATTCTCAGACACAAAAGTGAAGAAATGAATGTTTCAGGGTGCTGTATTTGTTGTCTGCATCTATAAATGGTGCCAATATCTATCCTTTTGATGATACTTCTGTGCCAGCATGAACATTTTATTCTTATGATGGATAATTTGACACTGTATAAGTCTCGGTTACTTTTATTTGTGTCGATAACAATAAAAGCGACAATATTTCTTTCTTTTATTGATATTCTGGTACCGGCTTGGTAATTGAGTACTTTTGTACCTCAAGATTGATTGTTAGACATTAGAGTGAAGGATTTTAAGTTTCAAATTGCTATATGTGTTGTACTCATCAATATAGGGTGCCAACATTGACCTTTTTCTTGGTTATTCCATACCGGCATCATATTTTATTCTTTTTGGTTCATAGTTTTCAGTCTACGGAGACCAAAAACTTTGTCGACAGATATAAAAGTGCCAATATTTCTTCTTTTATATGATATTTAAGTACTGGTCTGATAAATGAGTACTTTTATGAAGTGTTTGAGTTAAATTATATATATTTTTTTTTTTTTTTTTTTTTTTAGCTATATTGATTTCCTCTTTGCAAGTGGACCACACTTTAAATTTCACACACCTTATTCTGAGAATGAGAAACCATGAAAACGCTTTTGGACCGTGTGAATTAGCTGGCGTATTTCGTCTTTCATCGATTTTGTTCAAACACGTTTCATGTTGATGCGCAATAACCCCGATAGATATACACGTCTTATATACACCAATAGCTGGCGCATTTTGTCAGCTTATGTATACCAAAAGTTCCAGCTTTAAGGTAGTAAATGACGCAGATTTCGTTGTTCTTGTGAAAAATTGCAAATCTTTCAAAGAATTTGGCAGATTTTTGAACCCAACTTTTACAGGAATGAAGTCTCCGACCTGAGGTTATCCCGAAAGAACTTGAAAAAACGAGTCTTATTTACTTAGATGTTTTTCCGATTGCTTGAGAAATGGCAAAGATACGAGCCTCAGAAAATGACCAGATTGCAATGTTACAGGTTGACAGGAAAAGAAGGGCTTTAATATGAACGACAAAACAATAAATTGATCAAATAGCAGCCTGTCTGGGCTTTCCAAAACGCCAAAGATCTGTTAAATCGGTTGAGAAATGCCAAAGTTATTAACGTTCAAAGTCTGTATGCAATTTTTCTTTGAGAGGGTTAGGGTTTGGGTTTGGGTTTGGGTCAGGGTTAGGGTTATAGTCAGGGTTAGAGTTAGGGTTATGGTCAGGGTTAGGGTTAGTGTTATGGTTAGGGTTTGGGTTAGGGTCAGGGTTAGTGTTTGGGTTAGGGTATTAGGAAATTCAGCGAATAATGGGTCGTAGTGTCATTTTATTTGGTGTTATATGGCTGGCGTATGAATATATGAGGGTTAGGGTTGGGGTTAGGGTTAGTGTTAGCCGGAACTTGTTTTGTAACCCTAACCCCGAACCCCAAATTTCAAGTACGCATGCGCCGATATGCTTATATTATACACTTACTGACTTGCTTATATAGTAGTCTTTTTGTAACAATTTCCTCAAGAAGGTATGCCAAAATTTGCATATTGAAATTCAGGGGAGATAATCTGTTAAGGCTTATAGGAAAACTTTGAAAAAATCGTATCTCTGTTGTTGACGGTCCGATTTATAAACTGTTTAGCGTTTTGGAAAGGGAATTCAATTGCGCACATTTTGGCGTCTTGATATTGAAAATGTATTGGGGCATTCAAAACTTATAGGTCGTTGAAGAAAACGTGTCAGAAATTGCTGGTACAACGATCCAATGTGCTCCACCTAAATATTAAGAAATGATAGCCTTCCATGAAGGAGTTTAAGTGTCAAGCTGCTATATTTGTTGTATTAATCAATATCTTGGGCCAATATTTACCCTTTTTGTTGAATATTCTCTACCGGCATAATAATTTCATTCTTTATGTACCTCGCGATGAAAAGTTTTTCAAAAATTAGGCGCTTCATAAGTCTATGGTTATACTAAAACTTTTGTCGACAAGAATAAAAAGAGCCAATATTTCTTCTTTTGAATGATATTCTGGTACTGGCCTTATAATTGAGTACTTTGAATACATCCTGATGGGTTGTTTGACATTAAATGGCAATGAAAACAAGTTTAAATAACAAAATTTGTTGTCGGTATCAACAAAAGGTGCCAATATCTTCCTTTCTTCCTGATTTTTCTGGTCCGCATCATTATTTGAATCTAAGAATGAATAGTTTGACACAAATTGAGAGATTTATAAGTGTACGGTTACTGATATTTATGTCGCAGAAACAATTAAAAGTGACACTATTTCATCTTTGTTATAATATTCTTGTACTGGCCTGGTAATAGAGGACATTTGATACATTCAAATGGATTGTCAGACATAAAAGTGAAAGAATAAAGGTTTTGAAGTGCTGTATTTGTTGCATTCAGCAATATAGGGTGCCAATATTGACCATTTTTCTTGGTTATTACTTACCGGCATTAACATTTTATCCTTTCGGTACCTCAGGATTGATAGTTTTACACAGGTTTGGAGTTTACGGTTACTAAAACTTTTGTCGACAACTATAATAATGCATAATTTGACAACAATTGAGAGATTTATAAGTGTACGGTTACTGATATTTATGTCGATACCCATTAAAAGTGACAATATTTCATATGTTTTATAATATTTATGAGTTTAGATGGATTCTCAGACACAAAAGTGAAGAAATGAATGTTTCAGGGTGCTGTATTTGTTGTCTGCATCTATAAATGGTGCCAATATCTATCCTTTTTGATGATACTTCTGTGCCAGCATGAACATTTTATTCTTATGATGGATAATTTGACACTGTATAGGGTTAGGGTTACTTATATTTGTGTCGATAACAATAAAAGGCGACAATATTTCTTTCTTTTTATTGATATTCTTGTACCGGCTTGGTAATTGAGTACTTTTTGTACCTAAAGATTGATTGTTAGACATTAGAGTGAAGGATTTTAAGTTTCAAATTGCTATATGTGTTGTACTCATCAATATAGGGTGCCAACATTGACCTTTTTCTTGGTTATTCCATACCGGCATCATATTTTATTCTTTTTGGTTCATAGTTTTCAGTCTACGGAGACTAAAAACTTTGTCGACACATATAAAAAGTGCCAATATTTCTTCTTTTATATGATATTTAGGTACTGGTCTGATAAATGAGTACTGTTATGCCTCATGCTGGAGTGTTGGAGTTAAATTATATTTATTATTTTTTTTTTTTTTTTTTTTTAAGGGTTAGGGTTAGTTGTTAAATACTTTGGTGTACTGCTGTCAAATGTCAGCTTTTAATTAATCTAGGTGAAAAAAAGCTAGAATTTTCAGTTTGGACAACATTCAGATAGCCATCTTTAAATTTGTTAATTACTTTTTTTATATTAACTAGGATTTTCATAAAACTATACAGCAAGATCATTTACACATTGATCTTACTAAATCCCAGGTTGTTATGTAGTTTGGTGTATGGCTGTCAAAGGTCAGCATGTAATTAATTTAGGTGAAAAAAGCTACAATATTCTGTTCGGACAACATAGAGATAGCCATATTTAAATTTGTTTCTAACTTTTTCAAATGAATTGGGATTTTCATAGAACTATACAGCCATTTCAGTTATATATTGATCTTACTTAATCCCATGTTATGTAGTTTGGTGTATTGCTATCAAATGTAAGGATTCAATTCATCTTAGTAAAAAAAAATAGAATTTTCAATTTGTACTGAATGCAGATAGTCATCTTTAATTTTTTTTATATTTTGTTCAAATCAACTTGGATTTTCATCAAACTTTACAGCTATCTCGGTTTAATATTGATCTTACTGAATCCCAGGCTGTTATGTACTTTGGTGTACTGCTGTCAAATGTCAGCATTTAATTAATCTAGGTGAAAAAAACTAGAATTTTCAGTTTGGACAACATTCAGATAGCCATCTTTAAATTTGTTTATTACTTTTTCATATTAACTGGGATTTTAATAAAACTATACAGCTATCTTAGTTATATATTGGTCTTACTAAATCCCAGGTTGTTATGTAGTTTGGTGTATTACAGTCAAATGCAACATTTAATTAATTTAGGTGAAAAAAGGTAGAATTTTCAGTTTCGACAACATTCAGATAGCCATCTTTAAATTTGTTTATTACTTTTCATATTAACTGGGATTTTAATAAACTATACAGCTATCTTAGTTATATATTGATCTTACTAAATCCCAGGTTGTTATGTAGTTTGGTGTATTACAGTCAAATGCAGCATTTAGTTAATTTAGGTGAAAAAGGTAGAATTTTCAGTTTCGACAACATTCAGATAGCCATCTTTAAATTTGTTTATTACTTTTCATATTATCTGGGATTTTAATAAAACTATACAGCTATCTTAGTTATATATTGATCTTACTAAATCCCAGGTTGTTATGTAGTTTGGTGTATTACAGTCAAATGCAGCATTTAATTAATTTAGGTGAAAAAAGGTAGAATTTTCAGTTTCGACAACATTCAGATAGCCATCTTCAAATTTGTTTCTAACTTTTTCAAATTAATTGGGATTTTCATAGAACTATACAGCCATTTCAGTTATATATTGATCTTACTTAATACAATGTTATGTAGTTTGGTGTATTGCTATCAAATGTAAGGATTCAATTCATCTTAGTAAAAAAAATCTAGAATTTTCAGATCGGACTGAATGCAGATAGTCATCTTTAATTTTTTTCATAGCCTTTTCAAATCAACTTGGACTTTCATAAAACTGTACAGATATCTTACTTATATATTGATCTTACTGAATCTCAGGTTATTTTGTAGTTTGGTGAATTGCGGTCAAGTTCAAGGATTTAATTAATCTAGGTTAATAAAGAACTAGAATTTTCAATTCGCACTGAATGCAGATAGTCATCTTTAAATTTTTTTATAACTTTTTCAAATCAACTTGGATTTTCATTAAACTTTACAGCTATCTCAGTTAAATGTTGATCTTACTGAATCCCAGGCTGTTATGTACTTTGGTGTACTGCTGTCAAATGTCAACATTTAATTAGTCTAGGTGAAAAACCTAGAATTTTCAGTTTGGACAACATTCAGATAGCCATCTTTAAATTTGTTTATTCCTTTTCATATTAACTGGGATTTTAATAAAACTATACAGCTATCTTAGTTATATATTGATCTTACTAAATCCCAGGTTGTTATGTAGTTTGGTGTATTACAGTCAAATGCAACATTTAATTAATTTAGGTGAAAAGGGTAGAATTTTCAGTTTCGACAACATTCAGATAGGCATCTTTAAATTTGTTTATTACTTTTCAAAATAACTGGGTTTTTCATAAAACTATACAGCAAGATCATTTATATATTGATCTTACTGAATCCCAGGTTGTTATGTAGTTTTGTGCATTGCTGTCAAAGGTCAGTATTGGGGCATTCAAAAGTTATAGGTCGTTGAAGAAAACCAGTACTGACTTATGTGTCACAAATTGCTGTTACAACAATCCAATGTGCTCCACCTAAAAAATTAAGAAATGATAGCCTTCCGTGAAGGAGTTTAAGTGTCAAGTTGCTATATTTGTTGTATTTATCAATATCTGGGTCCAATATTTACCCTTTTTCTTGAATATTCTCTACAGGCATAATCATTTTATTCTTTATGTACCTCAGGATGAAAAGTTTTGAAAAATTTAAGCGCTTCGGTTATACTAAAAATTTTGTCGACATAAATAAAAAGTGCCAATATTTCTTCTTTTGAATGCTATTTTAGTTCTGGTCTTATAACTGAGTACTTTTAAATACATCCCGATGGGTTGTTTGACATTAAAGGGAATGAAAACAAGTTTTAAATAATAAAATTTATTGGTATCACTGAAGTGTACGGCGGCACTTTCCGACCTCACTGAAGAAACGTTTGTGTTATAATTTTTTTTTTAATGGTCAGGGTTTGGGTTAGGGTCAAGGTTAGTGTTAGAGTTAGGGTCAGGATAGTAACTTTGACGAGGGTAGTGGACTTTGACAAGGGTTAGTGAGGTGCCCTTTTTCACTTCTGCGCATGTCTACCCTTTCTTGTGACTGTGTATGCGTCAGAAATTCCCAACAATATTTCTAAGTACAGAGTATGAAAAGTGCCTTTGACTTCAATCTTCAAACAGGTGTAGAATGGATTTGAATAGAGATATTTTCTTAAAGTTAACTGTTCCGAAAAGATGAAAAGGCGATCTAGAGGATGAAAACTTATTGGTATCACTGAAGTGTACGGCCGCACTTTCCGACCTCACTAAAAAACGTTTGTGTTATAATTTTTTTTTATGGTCAGGGTTTGGGTTAAGGTCAAGGTTAGTGTAAGGGTTAGGGTCAGGGTTGTAACTTTGACGAGGGTAGTGGACTTTGACGAGGGTTAGTGAGGTGCCCTTTTTCACTTCTGCGCATGTCTGCCCTTTTTTGTGACTGCGCATGTGTCAGAAATTTCCAAAAATATTTCTAAGTATAGTATGAAAAGTGCCTTTGATCTCAATCTTCAAACAGGTGTAGAATGGATTTGAATAGAGATATTTTCTTAAAATTAACTGTTCCGAAAAGATGAAAAGGCGATCTAGAAGATGGAAACTTATTGGTATCACTGAAGTGTACGGCCGCACTTTCCGACCTCACTGAAGAAACGTTTGTGTTATAACTTTTTTTTTTCTCTATATGGTCAGAGTTAGGGTTAGGGTCAGGGTCAGGGTTTGGGTTGAGTTAGGGTCAGAGTTTGGGTTAGGGTCAGGGTCAGGGTTTGGGTTAGGGTTAGGGTCAGGGTTAGGGTTAGGGTTTAGGGTTAGGGTTAGGGTTAGGGTTAGGGTTAGGGTTTGGGTTAGGGTTAGGGTCAGGGTTAGTGTTAGGGTTATGGTCAGGGTTAGGGTTAGTGTTAGTGTTAGGGTTAGGGTTAGGGTTAGGTTAGGGTTAGGGTTAGGGAAGGACTTTGACGAGATCTCAGTGCACTTTTGACTTCTGCGCATGTGTGCACCTTTTCACTTCTGCGCATGCCTGAGGGTTTTGGTTTGGGTTTGGATTATAGTAAGGGTTTTCTATAATAGTATACCTCATTTGCATATTGTGAAGTAGGGGAGATAATCCTATTTGGAATATAAGCAAATTTTTGTTTTAGCGTAGCTCTTTCGTTAGTGGTCCGATTTATGAACTGTTAAGCGTTTTAGAAAGATAATTTAATTGCGCACATTTTGGTGCCTTAATATTGAAGATGTATTTGGGAATTCAAATGTAATAGGCCCTGACTTATGTGTTAGTACAACAGTCCAATGTGCTCCACCTAATAAATTAAAAAAAGATAGCCTTCCATGAAGGAGCTTAAGTGTGAAGTTGCAATATTTGTTGTATTCATCAATATCTGGGCCAGTATCAATTTGTTCTACCATTTTTTTTCATTGTCACGGTTGGCCAATACATGTCACGTGACATTTAAATTTATAACATAAGCAGCACTGCTTTCTTAATATGGCGAATAGCTGTAACCTGCAATTGTTTTTTGAAAAGACATGAAAAACGAGGAGAGACCAAAGTGTAACTAAAAAAAAAAACTGTGCATAGGCCGATATAATTCTTAGTGAAGGATCGACTGCGCATGCGCAAGAAAAAAAATTATAACGAAGAATTATGAAATTTAAGGATAAACTTAAAAACTTATAAGTTGAAAAAGAAAAGGATATAAAACATGGAAACATACAGTATGGAACCTTCAGTATGCAGGAATTTTTAAGTGATCGTCATTTGTCGCGGTGAAAACTTATCAGTATTTGTTGATTATTTTGCGAGTGTCGATAAAGCATTATAATTAAAATTAGACTTTTTGAAATTCGAAACATGACTGCGCATGCGCGGAAATAATTTTAATCAAGAAAAAACCAAATTTAGATCCGCAAAAAAAATATTCTGCTAATACAGTCGACCGGTCAAAATCTACATGATCTCCTTATGTTGCGGGTGAATAGGAGTACAGGTCTTTTGAATTTTTTAAAGATTTATTTTATAATTACTTCCTGTATTTGGAACTGGTTGGCTAACTGACAGCTACATACATGAGTTTAAGTGTCAAGCTGCTATATTTGTCGTATTCATCAATATCTTGGGCCAATATTTACCCTTTTCTTGAATATTCTCTACCGCATAATAATTTTATTCTTTATGTACCTCGCGATGAAAAGTTTTTCAAAAATTGCGCTTCGTAAGTCTACAGTTACACTAAAACTTTTGTCGACAAGAATAAAAAAGAGCCAATATTTCTTCTCTTGAATGATATTCTGGTACTGACCTTATAATTGAGTACTTTTAAATACATCCTGATGGGTTGTTTGACATTAAATGGGAATGAAAACAAGTTTAAATAACAAAATTTGTTGTCGGTATCAACAAAAGGTGCCAACATCTTCCTTTCTTCCTGATTTTTCTTGTCCAGCATCATTATTTGAATCTAAGAATGAAAAGTTTGACACAAATTGAGAGATTTATAAGTGTACGGTTACTGATTTTTATGTCATGAAACAATTAAAAGCGACACTATTTCATCTTTGTTATAATATTCTTGTACTGGCCTAGGTAATAGAGGACATTTGATACATTCAAATGGATTGTCAGACATAAAAGTGAAAGAATAAAGGTTTTGAAGTGCTATATTTGTTGCATTCAGCAATATAGGGTGCCAATATTGACCATTTTTCTTGGTTATTACTTACCGGCATTAACATTTTATCCTTTCGGTACCTGAGGATTGATAGTTTTACACAGGTTTGGAGTTTACGGTTACTAAAACTTTTGTCGACAACTATAAGAATGCATAATTTGACAACAATTGAGAGATTTATAAGTGTATGGTTACTGATATTTATGTCGACACCCATTAAAAGTGACAATATTTCATATGTTTTATAATATTTATGAGTTTAGATGGATTCTCAGACACAAAAGTGAAGAAATGAATGTTTCAGGGTGCTGTATTTGTTGTCTGCATCTATAAATGGTGCCAATATCTATCCTTTTTTATGATACTTCTGTGCCAGCATGAACATTTTATTCTGATGATGGATAATTTGACACTGTATAAGTCTACGGTTACTTATATTTGTGTCGATAACAATAAAAGGCGACAATATTTCTTTCTTTTTATTGATATTCTTGTACCGGCTTGGTAATTGAGTACTTTTTGTACCTAAAGATTGATTGTTAGACATTAGAGTGAAGGATTTTAAGTTTCAAATTGCTATATGTGTTGTACTCATCAATATAGGGTGCCAACATTGACCTTTTTCTTGGTTATTCCATACCGCATCATATTTTATTCTTTTTGGTTCATAGTTTTCAGTCTACGGAGACTAAAAAACTTTGTCGACACATATAAAAGTGCCAATATTTCTTCTTTTATATGATATTTAGGTACTGGTCTGATAAATGAGTACTGTTATGCCTCATGCTGGAGTGTTGGAGTTAAATTATATTTATTATTTTTTTTTTTTTTTTTAAGGGTTAGGGTTAGGGTTGTTAAATACTTTTGGTGTACTGCTGTCAAATGTCAGCATTTAATTAATCTAGGTGAAAAAGCTAGAATTTCAGTTTGGACAACATTCAGATAGCCATCTTTAAATTTGTTAATTACTTTTTATATTAACTAGGATTTTCATAAAACTATACTTGATTTTCATCAAACTTTACAGCTATCTCAGTTTAATATTGATCTTACTGAATCCCAGGCTGTTATGTACTTTGTGTACTGCTGTCAAATGTCAGCATTTAATTAATCTAGGTGAAAAAAAACTAGAATTTTCAGTTTGGACAACATTCAGATAGCCATCTTTAAATTTGTTTATTACTTTTTCATATTAACTGGGATTTTAATAAAACTATACAGCTATCTTAGTTATATATTGGTCTTACTAAATCCCAGGTTGTTATGTAGTTTGGTGTATTACAGTCAAATGCAACATTTAATTAATTTAGGTGAAAAAAGGTAGAATTTTCAGTTTCGACAACATTCAGATAGCCATCTTTAAATTTCTTTATTCCTTTTTCATATTAACTGGGATTTTAATAAAACTATACAGCTATCTTAGTTATATATTGATCTTACTAAATCCCAGGTTGTTATGTAGTTTGGTGTATTACAGTCAAATGCAACATTTAGTTAATTTAGGTGAAAAAGGTAGAATTTTCAGTTTGAGCAACATTCAGATAGCCATCTTTAAATTTGTTTATTACTTTTTCATATTAACTGGGATTTTAATAAAACTATACAGCTATCTTAGTTATATATTGATCTTACTAAATCCCAGGTTGTTATGTAGTTTGGTGTATTACAGTCAAATGCAACATTTAGTTAATTTAGGTGAAAAAAGGTAGAATTTTCAGTTCCGACAACATTCAGATAGCCATCTTTAAATTTGTTTATTTCTTTTTCATATTAACTGGGATTTTAATAAACTATACAGCTATCTTTAGTTATATATTGATCTTACTAAATCCCAGGTTGTTATGTAGTTTGGTGTATTACAGTCAAATGCAAACATTTAGTTAATTTAGGTGAAAAAGGTAGAATTTTCTGTTTCGGACAACATTCAGATAGCCATCTTTAAATTTGTTTATTATTTTTTCATATTAACTGGGATTTAATAAAACTATACAGCTATCTTAGTTATATATTGATCTTACTAAATCCCAGGTTGTTATGTAGTTTGGTGTATTACAGTCAAATGCAACATTTAATTAATTTAGGTGAAAAAGGTAGAATTTTCAGTTTCAACAACATTCAGATAGCCATCTTTAAATTTGTTTGTTCCTTTTCATATTAACTGGGATTTTAATAGAACTATACAGCTATCTTAGTTATATATTGATCTTACTAAATCCTAGGTTGTTATGTAGTTTGGTGTATTACAGTCAAATGCAACATTTAATTAATTTAGGTGAAAAAAGGTAGAATTCTGTTTCGACAACATTCAGATAGCCATCTTTAAATTTGTTTCTAACTTTTTCAAATTAATTGGGATTTCATAGAACTATACAGCCAGTTTCAGTTATATATTGATCTTATTTAATACAATGTTATGTAGTTGGTGTATTGCTATGAAATGTAAGGATTCAATTCATCTTAGTAAAAAAATCTAGAATTTTCTAGATCGGACTGAAATGTAGATAGTCATCTTTAATTTTTTTCATAGCCTTTTCAAATCAACTTGGACTTTCATAAAACTGTACAGATATCTTACTTATACATTGATCTTACTGAATCTCAGGTTATTTTGTAGTTTGGTGAATTGCGGTCAAGTTCAAGGATTTAATTAATCTAGGTTAATAAAGAACTAGAATTTTAATTCGCACTGAATGCAGAGATCATCTTTAAATATTTTTATAACTTTTCAAATCAACTCGATTTTCATTAAACTTTACAGCTATCTCAGTTAAATGTTGATCTTACTGAACCTTAGGGTTAGGGGAAGAAGAAGTTAGGAAGAAGAAGAAGAAGTTAGGTTAGGGAAGAAGTTAGTTAGGGTTAGTTAGGAAGAAGAAGAAGAAGCTAGAAGGGTTAGAAGAAGAAGGTTAGGTTAGGTTAGTTAGGCTAGGTTTAGGCTAGGCTTAAGGCTAGGTTAGGCTAGGCTAGGTTAGGCTAGGAAGGACCCCATGAGATTCGTGCACCTTTTGATTTCATGTGTGCACCTTTTCACTTCGCATGCCTGAGGGTTTTGGTTTGGGTTTGATTGTAGTAAGGGTTTTCTATAAAAGTATACCTCATTTGCATATTGTGAAGTAT
This sequence comes from Mytilus coruscus, assembly GCA_017311375.1. NCBI lineage: Eukaryota > Metazoa > Mollusca > Bivalvia > Mytilida > Mytilidae > Mytilus > Mytilus coruscus. The sequence goes on from CM029604.1 coordinate 94,489,070, forward strand.
GGGAGATAATCTATTTGGAATATAAGCAAATTTTGTTTGCTGTAGTTTTCGTTAGTGGTCCGATTTAAGAACTGTTAATCGTTTTAGAAAGATAATCTAATTGCACATTTTGGTGTCTTAATATTGAAGATGTATTTGGGAATTCAAATGTAACAGGCCCTGACTTATGTGTTAGTACAACAGTCCAATGTGCTCCACCTAATTAATTAAAAGATAGCATAGCCTCCATGAAGGAATTTAAGTGAAGTTGCAATATTTGTTGTATTCATCAATATTGGGCCAGTATCAATTTGTTCTACCATTTTGTTTTGATTGTCACGGTTGGCCAATACATGTCACGTGACATTTAAATTTATAACATAAGCAGCACCGCTTTTAATATGGCAAATAGCTGTAACCTGCAACCTGCAATTGTGTTTTGAAAAGACATGAAAACGAGACCAAAGTGTAACTAAAAAATTGCATAGGCTGACAAAATTTTAGTGAAGGACGACTGCGCATGCGCAAGAAAACATTATAACGAAGAATTATGAAATTTAAGGACAAACTATACCAATATAAAACAATGTCACATCATAACATATGTATAAAAATTAGTAGGAAGAAGAAGAAGAAGTTAGTAGGTTAGGAGTTAGTTAGTTAGGTTAGGCAGGTTAGGCTAGAGGTTGAAGAAGAGAGTCAGGTTAGGCTAGGTTAGGTTGAAGAAGCAGGTTAGTAGGCCAGGTTAGGTAGTTAGGTTAGGCTAGGTTAGGCCAGGTTAGGTTTAGGCCAGGCAGGTTAGAAAAGGGTTAGGTTAGGAAGGACCTTGACGAGATCGTGCACCTTTGACTCCGCGCATGGCACCTTTCACCTGCGCATGCGTGAGGGTTTTGGTTTGGCTTGGATTATAGTAGGGTTTCTATAAAAATATACCTTATTTGCATATTGAAGCAGGAGATAATCTGATTTGGAATATAAGCAAATTTTGTTTAAACGCAGCTCTTCGTTAGTGGTCCGATTTATGAACCGTTGCCTTTAGAAAGACAATTTAATTGCGTTAGGTTAGGTTAGGAGTAGAGAGTGGCAGGCCAGGAGGAGGTGCCAGGCCAGGCCAGGCAGGCAGGCCAGGCCAGGCAGGCCAGGCCAGGCCAGGCCAGGCCAGGCTCAGGCCAGGCCAGGCCAGGCCAGGCCAGGCCAGGCCAGGCCAGGCCAGGCAGCCAGGCCAGGCCAGGCCAGAGGCCAGGCCAGGCGGCCAGGCCAGGCCAGGCCAGGCCAGGCCAGGCCAGGCCAGGCCAGGCCAGGCCAGGCCAGGCCAGGCCAGGCCAGGCCAGGCCAGGCAGCAGGCCAGGCCAGGCCAGGCCAGGCCAGGCCAGGCCAGGCCAGGCCAGGCCAGGCCAGGCCAGGCCAGGCCAGGCCAGGCCAGGCCAGGCCAGGCCAGGCCAGGCCAGGCCAGGCCAGGCCAGGCCAGCCAGCCAGGCCAGGCCAGGCCAGGCCAGGCCAGGCCAGGCCAGGCCAGGCCAGGCCAGGCCAGGCCAGGCCAGGCCAGGCCAGGCCAGGCCAGGCCAGGCCAGGCCAGGCCAGGCCAGGCCAGGCCGGCCAGGCCAGGCCAGGCCAGGCCAGGCCAGGCCAGGCCAGGCCAGGCCAGGCCAGGCCAGGCCAGGCCAGGCCAGGCAGGCCAGGCCAGGCCAGGCCAGGCCAGGCCAGGCCAGGCCAGGCCAAGGAACCAGGCATGGCCAGGCTAGGTCTAGGCCAGGCCAGGCCAGGCCAGGCAGGTTAGGGTCCAGGCCAGGTTAGGCAGGACTTGCACACGAAACCAGCGAACAATGGCCGTAGTGTCATTTTATTTGCTGTTATATGGCTGGCGCATGAACTATGATGAGGTTAGGGTTAAGTTAGGCTTATGGAACTTGTTTTGAACCCAACCCGAACCCCAAATTTCAGTACGCATGCGCGATATGCTTATATTATACACTTACTGACTTGTTATATAGTAGTCTTTGTAACAATTTCAAGAAGGTATGCCAATTGCATATTGAAATTAGGAGATAATCTGTTAAGGCTTATAGAAAACTTTGAAAAATCGATCTGTGTTGACGGTCGATTTATAAACTGTTAGCTTTTGAAAGGGA